>SJYV01053957.1:413716-516976 GCA_006410875.1 Neotragus pygmaeus | reverse complement strand
GAGAATCCCAGGGACAGGGGAGCCTGGTGGGCTGCTGTCTATGGGGTTGCACAGAGTCAGACACGACTAAAGTGACTTAGCTTATGTGTATGGAAGTGGAAGTGTTAGTCACTCAGTCGTGTCTGACTCTTTGCGACTCCAAAAACTATAGCCTGCCGGGCTCCTCTGTCCATGGGATTCTCCAGGCATGATTACTGGAGTGGGGAGCCATTCCCTTCTCCAGGAGATCTTCCCAACCCAGGGACTGAACCCAGGTCATCCGCACTGCAGGCAGATTCTTTACCATCTGAGCCACCAGGGACACTTTGTGTATGGCCCTGGCCAAGTGCACGCCGTGGCCTGGGGACAGGAGTGTGGTGGCCGTCACTGCATTAGGGCTTGGGGTGTGCGGCCGTTTATCTTGCTGCACCCCTGGGAATACAGAACCAAGCCTAGTTTTTCCAGCTCAGTCTGTTAGCAGCTGCTCTGCCAGGCTCAGCTCCTCTGAGATGCTGACAGGAAGAAGAGAAAAAACACTTCCACTGCAAGAGCTTAGAAAACCTTCCGCTGAGGCTTAAGTCTGGCCTGAGCCAATATATTTGGTTACACTTTGGGGATTTGTTTTCACTCAACACTTAATTTTATTAAGATTCAAATGATGAAGTTAGATGACGCAGAGTTAGGAAAACAAATACTATACGACTTCTACCTTGCCAGGAATCTGGTACAGGATTCTGAGAACTCTCAATCTAGGCATGTTTTATTCCATTTGAAAAGTTTTCTAACTAAATCCTAAAATGCACTCATGTTGGACATTTTAGGTACATGCATTAACACAATTTGGCCAATTTTTAAAATCATGGAGTTAAATAAAATTCTTTTTACTGTGAAATAAATTGCGTTGGCACTGCCTGAATTTTCCCCTGTAGACTTCCTGCCATCATGAACTTCCAGTGCCCTTATATCACCAAACCAAAAGGAAGAGGCCAAGAGATCTATCTGCACCCAGTTCAGTCACAGCCGCCTTGCTCAGCAATGTGGGTAAGCCTCACTTTAAGGGAAAGAAAAGATGGGTTGAAAAATATTCTTCCCAGTTACTGATGAACCTCTCTCGGGCCCACCTAGGGGCCATATTAGAGCGTAGGCACGGAATGAGTATGGGGTTACTTGTGTGACTGTATCAACAATGATGAAGGGAGACTTTCTGTCATTCTGGTGGGTTTAATGAAAAGACTATATGCTCATTCTGTGGCTGCTCATTGGGACAGAGATTGAGATCACAACTCTAGAAGCAGATGTCCAAGGATGAAAGCCAGCAAAGTCTGAGCTGTTTGTGTGTACATGTGTTTATGTGTGTGTTACAAGAATTGTGCTTGTACACCTGAGATTCAAGGGCAGCAAGCCCCTTTCCCCTGGTTGGTGGGTGGAGGTGCCCAGGGCAGGCAGCAATTCGACATTTCCGTATTGCCTTCTGCCTCTCCCCTTTCCCCCTCTACACACATCACTCATTAGTTCATGCATCTCTCACACAATCACCCTTGAACACCCCCCAGTGCTGGTGGTCTCGGCCCCTAGCATAGAATGTCATCAGATAAGTTTACCCAGTAACTAAATAGTTTTAATTAACATTTAGCTAAAACAAGAAGGCAATGACAGAGGATGAGATGGCTGGATGGCATCACCAACACGATGGACATGAGTTTGAGTAAGCTCCGGGAGTTGGTGATGGACAGGGAGGCCTGGCGTGCTGCAGTCCNTAACTAAATAGTTTTAATTAACATTTAGCTAAAACAAGAAGGCAATGACAGAGGATGAGATGGCTGGATGGCATCACCAACACGATGGACATGAGTTTGAGTAAGCTCCGGGAGTTGGTGATGGACAGGGAGGCCTGGCGTGCTGCAGTCCATGGGGTCACAAAGAGTCGGACACGACTGAGTGACTGAACTGAACTGAACTACCATTTCTTATTTTAATTATATTTACAATATAGATTCATCTATAGTTGCAATAACCCAGAAGTACTATATTACCTACTGAATTAGTTTCCTCGGGCTACTATCACAAAGGACTGCAAAGCAGGCTGACTAAAAACAGCAGAAGTTTATCCGCTCACAGTCCCAAAGGCTGACGGTCTGAAATCAAGGTGTTAGCAGCGCCACACACCCTCGGAAGGCTCCAGGGAATAATTCTCCCTTCTGAGGGCTTTTGATGATCCTCGACTTGTGGCCACAACACTCCAATCTCTTCTTCCAGCTTCCAGCTTCCAGCTTCTAGCTACTTCCAGCTTCCAGTTACTTCCAGCTTCCAGTTACTTCCAGCTTCCAGCTTCCAGCTTCCAGTTACTTCCAACTTCCAGCTTCCAGCTACTTCCAGCTTCCAATGGCATTCTACTTTGTGTGTCTTTGTGTCTCTTACCTTAGAGAAAATCGGGAATCTGTGTCCAAATTCCCCTCTCCTTTCTTGTGTAAAGACAGCGGTCACTGGTTTTAGGGCCCACCCTAAGTCCAGGATGATTCCATTTTGAGACTCTTCACTGATCACATCTACAAAGATCCCACTTCTTAATATGGCCACATCGTGAAGGTCCAAGTGCACATTAATATTGGAGGGATGCTACTCAACCCAGCACATTATCCCTGTTTTACAAATGAGAGAACTGAGGGGCACAAGTCATTGGACATCAGATTTTAGCTTTTAATTTCTTTCTCTTGTCTGTCTTAAGCCAAGCAGTCACCAACAGTTTATACATCTATTGAGTGCTTATTATAAAAATGGTCACTTACTATGCATTGACTATGTATTATCATCTAGTCTATTGATGCTTTGGAGAAGACTCTTGAGAGCCCCTTGGACAGCAAGGAGATTCAACCAGTCCATCCTAAAGAAAATCAAACCTGAATATTCATTGGAAGGACTGATGCTGAAGCTGAAACTCCAATACTTTGGCTACCTGATGTGAAGAATTGACTCATTGGAAAAGATCCTGATTCTGGGAAAGATTGAAGGTGGGAGGAGAAGGGGACGACAGAGGATGAGATGGTTGTATGGCATCACCAACTCGATGGACATGAGTTTGAGTAAGCTCTAGGAGTTGGTGATGGACAAGGAGGCCTGGCGTGCTGCAATCCATGGGGTCGCAAAGAGTCGAACATGACTGAGTGACTGAACTAAACTGATCTCTCTAGTCCTTCCCTGTCTGAAGGGCAGACATTATTATCCCAATGTTAAAGATAAAGAAACAGGCTCAATGAGGTTGACGAATATGACCAAGAAAGTTACCCTAGAAAAACGGAGCCCAAGCCCAGTCTGGTCAGTTCGATGGCTCCTTTTCTTTACACCACGTAACTGCCACCAAATCTTGCTTCTGTTTCCTTCATGATGTCTTTCCCTCATGATCAGTCCTTTCTCTGACTCCTCAAGATCCTTTTATACTCTCTGATATGACATGGGAAGGTACAGGCCCCAGGAAAATCACATTATGGTGGAAAACCTCTTTTCAGAGCCGGAGCAGCTCAAATGGCCATGAAAATGGGTTACATGGACATTGTGGGGAGCTTCATGCAATGTGGGGAGGTGGGGAAGGAAATACAGCTGACGCTTGAACAATGAAGGGGTTAAGAGTGACGACCCCACCCACAGTGGAGAATCTGTGTATCTCGTATAGTCAGCCTTCTGTATCCGAGGTTCCTCTGTACTCATGATTCCACACCCGTAGATCTAACCAACAGCAGATCATGCAGTACTGTAGCATTCACTACAGAAAAAAATCCACGTAAAAGTGGACCTGTGCAGTTCACATTTGTGTTTCTCAAGGTCAGCCATAGTGCAAAGAGCTGCTGAGCTGTATACAGGAGAGCTATTCAGTCTTGCCTGCATATTTGGAGTCATCTGGGAAGCTTATGAAAATACTTTTGCCCAGATCCCTCCTCCAGAAATTCCAAATTGTTCTAGGCTTTGGGTTAGGCATTAGGAGTTTTAAAAGCACTTCTAGGTCATTCCAATGGGCAGCCAAAGTTGAAAGCACTGATATACGGGAATTCTGTTTGAATATTATTTGGAAGTGGCAGCAGCTGAGGCCTAGTTGAATATAGTAAGTTTTGATTGCTTTAAACATCACCTGCGAGAGCCCCCTCCTTCTATCCTCACTGCCTTCTGAGGCCCTGCCATCCTAGCACCCGGCATATCAGAAGGCTTCATTGACGATCTGCTTTGTTCGGATGCAGTATCGGAGGTGACTCGGGCAGAGTGTGGGGCCAGCCTCTGAGGGTGGTTCACAGTCCTCTCCAGAGCTTTCTGGTGGCATCTTCTCACAGCTGCCTGTAGATCTCATTGCGGTTCCCTAACAGAGACAAAGTCCGACGGCTAGAACACAGTGGAGGCTCCTGTCGGGAACCCTGCTGGCAATCAGCCTTTGGATCTGAATTGTAGCACTGGCCCACCTGGATCTCCAGCCTGCAGGCCCACCCTGCAGATTTTGGACCTGCCAACCTCCACGACAGCTGAGCCAACCTCCTTGAAACCTCTCTCTTTTTCTCTCCACCTACCCAGACACACACCCACCCAGATACACACCCACACACCTATCCAGACACACACCCACACACCAAGACACAGCCAGACCCACCCCCGCACACACCCCCACCCATCGGCTCTGCATCTCTGGAGAACCCTGGCTAACACACCCCTCTCCCTTCCCCTCCCCGGGCTCACTTCCTCCTCTTTGTCTGCACCCCCCTTTCCCAAGCCCCGCTCCACGCCTGCCCCTTATTCACTCACCCCTCTCTGATGACGCCTGCAGNCCCACCCCCGCACACACCCCCACCCATCGGCTCTGCATCTCTGGAGAACCCTGGCTAACACACCCCTCTCCCTTCCCCTCCCCGGGCTCACTTCCTCCTCTTTGTCTGCACCCCCCTTTCCCAAGCCCCGCTCCACGCCTGCCCCTTATTCACTCACCCCTCTCTGATGACGCCTGCAGCCCCTGTGACTCACAGGCCTATAATAAGCCCTCAGCTTCCGTTTGACAAATTCTCTCTCCTCTCTTCATTCAAGAATCTCCCCCAGATCCCACATCATCCAATCAAGGAAACAACAGTCTGTCCTTCCTCGGAGGAGTTCATTCAGTGGAACAGATTTCAGAAAAAAATCTAATGCATGAATGTTGCTTTGAAAATTGAATTCTGAGACTGTTCCACATACAACTGTAACAGGCCTCGGTGTTTCAAAGTTCTCTGCTTTAGGGGCCAGGCCGCAAGGGGCTGGGTGTGGACCACAGAGATTCATCCTTGGCACATTCTCACACGTGCTAATGATGCTCATGAGGCCATAGCTTTGGGTGTGACTTCCCAACCGAGGTGCTAAAGGCCACTGCCCTCCATGGCTACAGATTTTACAACCAACCTCACACTACATTTGTCCATGTGACTGCTTACCAGGTGCACTGGGTCAGGAGTAAAGGGGTCGGACAAATCCGTAGGCATATGTTCTCCTGCCTTCTTTCTGGGGGCAAAGCTCATTCTTATAAAAGTTCAACACAAATGATCAATATGTTACGATTCCTCTGGAGCCCCGTCAACCCCACTTGTGCTTTAGCTGCAGACCATCCCACAGTCAGGGGCCATTAGTATCTGAGATGAGAAGAATGAAGGGAAAAGTGAAAGTTGCTCAGTCGTGTCTGACTCTTTGCAACCCCATGGACTGTACNTGGAGCCCCGTCAACCCCACTTGTGCTTTAGCTGCAGACCATCCCACAGTCAGGGGCCATTAGTATCTGAGATGAGAAGAATGAAGGGAAAAGTGAAAGTTGCTCAGTCGTGTCTGACTCTTTGCAACCCCATGGACTGTACAGTCTATGGAATTCTCCAGGCCAGAACACTGGAGTGGGTAGCCTTTCCCTTCTCCAGGGGATCTTCCCAACCCAAGGATCGAACCCAGGTCTCCCGCATTGCAGGCAGATTCTTTACCACCTGAGCCACCAGGGAAGCCCTAGATGAGAATAGCCGTGGCCAAACCACAGCAGTTATTGCAGAAGCTCTTCAAGGGGCATCACAGCCCCCTGCACAGGGGATGATGGAGGGCTGGGGGGCAGTATCCCTCCCTTTCCTATTGCACGTGCAGAGGGGCCTGATGGTGCTACTGCAGCTGCCATCACACCACACTCTCAGCAGGCATTGCAGGGGCTCATTGCAGGGACTATGAACATACTGCTCCACCAACGAGCTGCACTTTCAAAGGCTCCTGAATGGTCTGGGGAGAAGAATCCTTGGATAGCCAGGGGATGAAGAAAACACGAGTTAAGGGCATGGCAACCCACTCCAGTATTCTTGCCTGGAGAACTTCCTAGATGGAGGAGCCTGGTGAGCTACAGTCCATAGGACTGCAGAGTTGGGCACACACTGAAGTGACTTAGCGCGCACATACACGCATGCAAGCTCATATTATTGAGGCTGGTCTGAAAGACAATGAACTTCACAGGTAAGCAAAATTTAGTGAGTCCACAACATTTCCTATCTTGGGTGACTCGTTCAACCTCTCAGATCTGGATTTCCTCCTATATAAATTGACAGAGCAATACTTACTTTGTGTTAGAGTTACTTTAGGGACAGATTTTAATAATGAAACTAGAACACAGCCCAGTGTGTGGCCCCCAATAAACTTCCATTTCCTTCTCTGCTCTCTTAACTCAAAGGCTCTATTAATCCAATGAGGGGTTAATAATGGGGGCACCAGGGGTCAGAACATTTTAATGGGAGGGACACTAACCTATCACTTGCACAGCTTCACAAAATCAACAAAAGGTTCCCAATCATTCCTTGACTGAGAAATACAAATAAGAGACCATTACAAATGACCCAACAATATAAAAGTCAGAGAAGGCAAATGAAAACTTGTAAATGCCAACCCAGGAATCCTAGTTTTAGACTCCTCTAAGTCTTGACAGAGCACTGAAATTTTAGCAAACGTCACCACTTCAAGCCCCATTGAAACTCTCCTCTTCCTTCCACGCAACACATGGGAATACCTCCCAAGTGCCCTTCCATTATCATAGGGCATTAGAGATAAATTCATTTTTCAACTAACAAAACACAGAGAGGCCCTGTTGGACATTCAGAGCCAGAGTGTTTAAAGCACACTGGCTAATTTCAATTCTCTCATCTTGTAGTAAGACAACTCGGCAGGATGTCCTTGCAATGGTCGTGTCCAGCTAATGGGGTGGGAAACTGTACATCCTCCTCTGGTCTGCAGACGCAGTTTTGTCTATCTCATGAATAGTTCTGGGCTTACAATTAAATGGAATGATGAGAGCCCTCTGGTGGCTAAACTCACTCTTCCATCTTCTTAGAGAGATTAAACTCCCTTATGTTGTGAAAGTCCTATGAGTTATTCTCATTAGCAACTTGCTGCATGAACCTCATTGTTTCTCCACCTGTGTCCCTTCCCCCTTCGATAAAGAGATGATGAGGTATTTTATTTTCAGTCTATTTGATGCTCTCACTCTGCAAATATCTGAGCAGATATTTAATCCTTCTGAAAAGATAAACACATTTTCAAAAATTAATTTTCAGACATTTGTCTAACAAATCTATTGAGCATCTATAGCAAGTCAGGCAGTACATGATATGCTGGTCCATGAACTCCTTAGGCCTAAAGGAGAAGAGGATAAAATGGTTGGATAGCATCACCAACTCAGTGGACAAGTGTGTGAGCACCTGAGATGGTGAAGGATCAGGAAGTCTGGCTTGCTCCAGTCCATGGGGTCAGAAAGTATCAGATTTGATTGAGCCACTGAACAACAACAATAAAGTTAAGTTTGGGGCAGGTCAAACAATAGGGAGGGAACACAGCCCCGCCCATCAACAGAAAATCCGATTAAAGCTTTCCTGAGCATGGCCCCGCCCATCAGAACAACACCTAGCTTACCCCTCAGTCAGTCTCTCTCAACAGGAAGTTTCCATAAGCCTCTTATCCTTATCCATCAGAGAACAGAGAGAATGAAAACCACAATCATAGAAAACTGATCGAACTGATCACGTGGACCACAGCCTTGTCTAACTCAATGAAACTATGAGCCATTCCATGTAGGGCCACCCAAGACCGATGGTCATGGTAAAGAGTTCTTACAAAATGTGGTCCACTAGAGAAGGGAATGGCAAACCACTTCAGTACTCTTGCCTCAAGAACCCCATGAACAGTGTGAAAAGGCAAAACCATGGGACACTGAAACACGAACTCCCCAGGTCGGTAGGTGCCCAATATGCTACTGGAGATCAGTGGAGAAATAATTCCAGAAAGAATGAAGAGATGGAACCAAAACAAAAACAACACCCAGCTGTGGATGTGACTGGTGATGGAAGTAAAGTCAGATGCTGTAAAGAACAATATNTCCCCAGGCAGCAACACCATAAACCTAGATGGCACATCCTGATGTGTACTATGTAAATGCAGGAGCTGATGAGCAATGTTCATGGCATAGATGACCAACCCCGTGGACACGACTGTAGAAATAAACATTTTCATGGAGTAATGAATAATAGTTTCCTTCCAAGGAAAAGAGTATGTCTTCCCTTACTTGCCTTAATTACCATCCTGATTCTGACCATGCTTATAAGAGTATTCATAATAAATGGCTAGGACTTCATCCTAGCGTGCTCCGTCACTGAGTCAGTTACTAAGCTACTCTCTCTATGTGAAATCCACCCTTCCCTACTTGGCCCTGTGATTCTGGTCCCGCTCTGCAAACTGCATCTCTGCTTTGCTGGTCCTGCCATGTGTGCCTCTTCCGTGAGGGCTCAGTAGAGAAAAGAGGGACTGGCTCCTTGTTTGCTTACCATTGTGGCCAACATCTCCCAGCCTCACTTCTTGTGATTCAAAAGAGCCTGGCTCTCCCATAAGTGGCAAAGAGCCCACGCCCACCCCGGGGCAGCATCTTCACCCGTTGCTCTCCTGTTTGCTTCTGGCTGACAGCACATGGCTCCGCGCTCCTCCTGGTCATGTCATCATGCTTGCCTCTTCCCTTTCTCCCCTCCCTTTTCCAGCCCTCTGTGAGATCACCGCACTGTCCATTTATAGGACAATTGCTAAAATAGCAACTGAGATGAGAGCAAAAACGAGCAGCCAAGAAATAAATATTTGTGCTTGTGTGCTTAAAAATAACCCATCTGGAATGACACAATAGGAAGAATCCAGATAAAACAACACTTGCCCTGCTATGAAATCACAAGTGGCTTTACTGCTCAATGCATTTTGTTTCCCCTGATGGTAGCACAAATATTTAAAAACGGAAATAATCTCATGCATTCCTTAATCTTTCTTCTCTCCAAAACACACTAAGGAATTTAAAAAATTTCATTTAGTGTCCAGCATTACTTTTTCTATTTGAAAGAGGGATAAACTGAGGGGCTGGCAGTTTTAGTGTAAATCTTGTCATTTTCAGCTCAGCCAGAACCTTAAAGCTCCATTATATTTCTTGAGGACTTCCCTGGTGGCTCAGATGGTAAAGCGTCCGTCTACAATGTGGGAGACCCAGGTTCGATCCCTGGGTTGGGAAGATCCCCTGGAGAAGGAAATGGCAATCCACTCCAGGACTATGGCCTGGAAAATCCCATGGACAGAGAAGCCTGGTAAGCTACAGTCCATGGGGTCGCAAAGAGTCAGACACGACTGGGCGACTTCACTTCACTTCACTTATATTTCTTGAAGGGATGACACAGAATTGGTGGGGTATGTAAGCAAATAAAGGAAAGAGCAAAGCAGAAGCAGTGACCCCACTGATGCCACCCCACGACTGCTGCCCCAGTCGCTTGTCAGGTGGGGCACCACCTTGCTCTGCCCCCCACCCCACCGCCAAACCCTCTGTGTTCTAGAAGCCCGTGGAACACTGGTGAACTGTCTTCTCAGTGCTGAGCGGTGGCCTGGTTGTCGTCCCCAGTGTTGTCTGAGAAACCTATCCTACCCCTCTTGTCAATTTTTCATGGGTAAATGACTTGAATAAGGATGCCAATAACATACTGCTGCTGCTGCTGTTAAGGCACTTCGGTCGTGTCCGACTCTACGTGACCCCATAGATGGCAGCCCACCAGGCTCCGCCATCCCTGGGATTCTCCAGGCAAGAGTACTGGAGTGGGTTGCCATTGCCTTCTCCACCCAATAACATACTAAGCAAGTGTAAATGGCAATTGATGGAAACACGAGTTAAAACTTTTCATGGGCGAAAGAGAGTCCAAAAAGATCTCAACAAGCAGATAAACAAGCTTAATTAGGACATTTAGGTCCCAACTAATATGTGAGATAAGGGAAGTTTGGCACACACGATAGAGACGAGGCAATTTTATTGACTGAAGATTCAATATGAATCATTCATGTGCGTGTACTAAGCCGCTTCGGTGGTGTCCGACTCTTTGCAATGCTATGGACTGTAGCCCGCCAGGCTCCTCTGTCCATGGGATTCTCCAGGCAGGAATACTGGGAGTGACTTTCTATTTCCTTCTCCAGGGAATCTTCCTGATCCAGAGATCGAACCCATGTCTCTTGCATTTCCTGCATTGGCAGGTGGATCGTTTACTGTTGAACCACTAGGGAAGCCCCGAATCATTCATACAAGTGGTTATTTACACGATCACACAAGGTGGGATGCTGGGGACCCCTGTTATGAGTTCTCACTGTGCTCTCGGCTGAATCCTATTACAAGGCTCATCACGCAGCACTGCAACTGTCTGTCTTTCCCCCTGCACTATAAACCCTCAGAGAGTGGGATACTGTCGTTTTTCTTTCTTTACTTAATCCACAAGTCTAGCCTAGTATGTAACCCATTGTGGGAACTTCGTGGCAATTCTCAAAATGAAGTGGATAGCAGTTTTTAACTACAACACTCAAAGCCACTTATACTATAACCAAATGAAGCTACTTGAAGATTGTAATACTAGTTATATTATATTTAAGGTGAAGCCGTATGAGACACTACGGTGATTAAGCACGAGTCCTCGGAAAGAGACGGCCTTGGTGCCAATTCTGTCTCTGCCACTTACTGGCTGAACAACCTTGGTCAATTTCCTTAGGCCTCTCCATAGCTCAGTTTTTTGTGTCTATAAAGTGGGGTAGATAACAACCGTCAATTTCAGAGGGCTATTGTGAGAATTACATTGGGTAACACCCCTCACAGGAGCTAAGCAGACCTGGCACAAGGGGTGTGTTTGTGTTAGTTACTCAGTTGTGTCCAACTCTTTGCGATGCCATGGACTGTAGCCCGCCAGCTTCCTCTGTCCGTGGGATTCTCCAGACAAGAATACTGGAGTGGGTTGCCATGCCTTCCTCCAAGGTAAGCACTCAGTAAACTTTAACTATGTGGTCATTATTAACCATATTAAAAAGATGATCATGATGGTGACAATGGCTATAACTGAAGTTATAAGACAGTGACATACTAGAATACAACACTTGCGACGTATGAAAAAGGAGTAGCATATGGAATATATATACATATAAGGAACTTCAAAATTACATTAAAAAAATAGTATCAAAGAATGAAGACAAGTGGGATTTCCCTGGCAGTCCAGTGATTAAGTGCTCCAATGCAGGGGGCGCAGGTTAGATCCCCAGTGGGGGAACTAAGATCCCATATGCCATTCAGTTCCACCAAAAGGGAAAAAATGAAGAAAAGTAATAAAAAGGCAATTGGCGGAAGTAGAAACACAAATAGACAACAAATATTTAAACCCAAGCTTATCAATAATTTGGGAAATGTGAAGCCAAATCCACGAAATAACTTTTCTCACCTATTAAGTTGGCAAAAATTTCAAAGTCTGATGATATCAAATGTTGACAAGCAGGTAGGGTGATGGGAAGGCCTATACACAGGGGGTGGAAGTGGAAATTAGCCAAAAATACCTGGCAGGGCAATTTGGCAGTATATATTAAAATTGAACATATGCAAGAATTTGGTGGTCTTCACACCAGGGTTATTCAAGGAGTTCACAAACACAGTTTTACTGAACTGGCCTAAGGACCTGCCTGTGTTCACAAAAGCCCTTTCCACATTCATCCCAAAGTGTTGTTCCTGAGTTTAAAAACCTTTAGGCAAATAAATGAAAGAAAAGGTTCCTTTCGTGATTAGAGTACCATAAAGCCCTTGGCCTTCTAGTCTTTCCTATATTACACACATTTCTGTTAAGAGTGAAGTTGGGGTTAAAATGGAATATGCAGTTATGTGGTAGAGAGGGGTAGAAGAGATAACCTCTGCATTTTTACCTCTATTATTTTGCCTCTAGTATTGCTAGACTAATGTCAAAAATTGCAACTCTATTGGCAGTGGTGGGGAAGGGGAAGTTTATGAGAACAAATCACAAGTAATAAATTTTTAATACTCTACGACTTTTTCATGTATAGGCAATTTCAGGTGTAAGCCTTTCTTTTAGGCTGTCCTCAATATTTATGTGCAAAAGATATCATCAGCCAGAAAGAAAAGTAGCTTTGAATAACCAGAGGAATACATGTTAGTGACTTGGATTTGTTTTAAATGCACTTGAAATGTTTTCCTGGAACTACCAAACTGTGCAGAGTAAACTGGATAAAATCCACAAATGAAATATAATTCCTTTCTGACTTGGTGTGTGTGCTTCAATAAAGCAGCTAAAATGCATGTGATAAAAGCTTATCATTAAACATGTATTATGGTTGAAGAAAATTCTCATATAACTTTATTTATAAAGCACTTAATCCTTTCTACTCCTCTAATAAAAAAATAATAAAATTATATGTTTGCTTCTAGATCAATGAGTTTCAGCATAGGTTCTTTTTCTTTCCTTTAAATACCAGGAACGTATCCTAAGATCTAAAAATTAATAATGCTATTTATTTATGATATTTATACTTACTTCTAATTTAATTATTCATCATGGCAGAATACCAACAATCAATATGTACACACAAACACGTTTGCCAAAGAAACAGCATGCTTTTTTTTCACATACCTACTTCAAAATAATTTATTTTTGCTAAATATAGTATGTTACATTATTATAAATTAAATAATGAGAAACAACATCTCAATTCATTATTTTGTTTGTATAACTTCTTATAAAGTAAAAAAATTATATTACATCTGCATTTCTTAAAATCTCCTTTTACTATATGCATTCTGAAATTTACTTCTTAGTTGTAGTAGTATTTAATATTTACTCTATTAAATTCAAGGAATACATAATGAGATTTTTTAATCCAGTATTAACATTTGAATTAAAAATGAAGTTAAAACATTTCTGTCAGAAAATAAATCTTATCTTGCTGATAGGTTTAACAAAGGGTACTGGTTTTATTTATACTGGGAGGATTTTTAAAAAATAAATTAAATGAGATAAATCTGCCACTTAAGTTTGGTGAAAATATATTTTAAAACACGATAAGATAAATATTTTGATTAGTAACAAAATTAATGTTTTTATTTTCCAGCTATTACAGAAATTATTAATATCACACAGAGTATCCTAGTGGCCTCGTGTCTTCAATTGGTTAAGAATCCACCTGCAATGCAGGAGAGCCCAGTTTCATCCCTGGATTGGGAAGATAACCCACAGAAAGCAGTGGCAACCCTCTCCAGTATTCTTGCCTGGAGAATCCCATGGACAGAGGAGCCTGACAGGATGGAGTCCATGGGGTCTCGAGAGTCAGGCATGACTTATCAATTAAGCCACCACCACCAGCTAAGGCCCTGCTCTGAGCTCACTTCACCTTCTAGTGCAAGTGCGCAAGTCTTTCTGCCTCTTACTCTTACTGCTATAAAAATGAGGTTGGGCAAAAATAAAATCAATGCAGAAATCTGTATTGTTCTAGCATTATGCCACCCATCAATGGATTTAAGAATTAACTAGAGAGACAAGCATTATTTCAGAGAAACATTTTCAATGATACTTCATTTTTTCTGTTTAACAAATTGCAATAGAAAAATTATTTTATAAAAAAATTTATTTTCATCAATTGTATTAACAATAATAATAGCAACAACTCAATCTACAAGAAAGTTTAAATACAGCCTTATGATCCCAGGAAATAAAACATATTTTAAAACTTCAATTTCCATTCACTATTTTGTTAAGGAGAAGTATGATAGGGTGGTTCAAAAAGAGACTTTCTGGCATGAAAATATATTACATGAAGATAAAATTCTGTGGGAGAATCGGAATGGAAAGAAAAAATGGAAAGAAATAAACTTTCCACAGGAAATTATGCATGCATTTTTCATAATGGATTATGGTTATTGAGTCAAATTGTTATGGTATTTAGACTCCTTTGGATACACTTAAAAGGATAACCGTTTCATTTTCAAGTGTTAATATTTACAAAATGTCAGAAATTTTATTCTTTGAAACAATTTAAAACTATGATCTAAATCCTTAAATGCCAATGTTAAACTGTGTGAGGGACGCAGAGTTTTTCCAAATTCTTTAAGGGTTATGCAAAAAATAAACTCGAAGACTTACAGGTTGAATTGTGTCCCTCCACCAAATTCAGGCATTAGAGTCCCAACCCCAGTACTTCAGAATGTGACCTTATTTGAAGATAAGGCCTTCCTGTCTGCATGCTCAGTCATTTCAGNTTCTGACCCAAGGATCAAAGATCTGATTGTAGGCAGATTCTTCACCATCTGAGTCACCAGGGAATTGAATTGTTCCATTTCTTATGTGGATTGGTAAGTAAAAAAATATATTATTGCTATTTTTAGAAGCATCACTTACCTAAAACTATTTTTATAAGCACTTAATAATTAACAATATATATATATGTATATATATAAACAGAATTTCCATTTACTCCCTAAATGTATGCACTTCTAGAGAGATGTTAATGTATTATTGTTTTAAGGTGATATGCAGTTTCTCCTTTAGTTTGATTTAATTAAAAAAGTGAATATTCTTTTAAAAAATTACTCTGTCTTGCAAATAACCTAATGCCTGAGCTACGTAAGGGCTTCCCTGATAGCTCAGTTGGTAAAGAATCCACCTGCAATGCAGGAGAAACCGGTTCAATTTCTGGGTTGGGAATATCCACTTGGAGAAATAGGCTACCCACTCCAGTATTCTTGGTCTTCCCTGGTGGCTCAGCTGTAAAGAATCTTCCTGCAATGTGGGAGACCTGAGTTTGACACCTGGATTGGGAAGATCCCTTGGAGAAGGGAAAGGCTACCATCTCCAGTATTCTGGCCTGGAGAATTCCATGGACTGTATAGTTCATGGAGTCACAATAGTTGGACATGACTGAGCAACTTTCACTGAACTATGTAACTTTCATTTAAAGGGTTAAATACACACTGCTATATTTAAAACAGGTGACCAACAAGGACCTATTCTATAGCACAGGGAACCCTGTTCAATTTATGTGGCAGCAGAGATAGGAGGGAAGTTTGGGGGAGAATGCATACATATATACGTATGACTGAGTCCCTTCACTGTTCAGCTGAAACTATCACGACATTGTTAAATGGCTATACCCCAAAACAAAATGAAAAGTTTAAAAAAATAAAAGGTTAATGACTTACAATCAATTTTAATTGCCTCCAATATAATTTAGGGAAGTCTAACAATGTCAACTGATGTTTTAAAATTGTGATGCTGGAGAAGACTCTTGAGAGTCCTTTGGACAGCAAACAGATCAAATCAGTCAATCCTAAAGAAAATCAATCCTGAGTATTCACTGGAAGTACTGGTGCTGAAGCTGATGCTAGGAAACATTGAAAGCAAAAAGAGAAGAGGGCAGCAGAGAATGAGCTGGTTAGATAGCATCACCAACTCAATGGACATGAATTTCAGCAACCTCTGGGAGATAGTGAAGGACAGGGAAGCTTGACGTGCTGCAGTCCTTGGGGTTGCAGAGTTGGACTTGGCTTAGCAACTGGACAACAATAACAGTCAAAGTTACAAAAAGGTACAAAAGTAGCTGTGATTTACCATGCTAGCTTTTCATCATTTCACAAATAATTCTGTAAGCAACTCATGTAATAGGCAGTCAGCTCCTTGAAAGCTATTTCTTCAGCATTCTATGGGGGGTTATAGTTACACAAATGTACAAAAAATATCGTTATTTCTTTAATATCAATCATTGTCCTATTCATCTAGTATTTCATTCAGACATGTGTTAGATGGCTTAACATAATCACCAGGTTGTTGAAGTTCTCAGTATTTTCAATCTATAATTTGTGAATCAATTTGAACAAATTCTACTGCCCTGTCCTTGAGTTAAGGATCTTTTATTTTGCATTGTCCAATCAATCTCAGGTTAAGTTCATCCACTGAAATTTTCATTCTGAGTATAGTATTTTCAGGTTTAGAATTTCCATGTTATGTATTTTTTTAGAGCTTCTATTACTCTCATGACATTTTCCTCTATGTGGAAACTGTGACCTTTGGGTCCTCAGCTCGTTAAGTCTGTGCCTTTCTACTTGAGCTCTATTCCTCATTAGCTTTGCGAACTGTGGAGTTCCTTCAGGGGAAAAGTGAGATAAATGTAGATCCTGCCCTCTGTGTTTCCTTCATTTCAAGAGCTACTTGTGATACTTCTGTTTTCGGCAAGCTTTCATTCGCGTCCCTGTTTCTTCAAACAGCTATTTGTTTGATTGATTTTCCCAAAGTTTATCCTTGTAAGAGTATATTTTTCAGAAGCTAGAAGTTCAGAGAACATACATTAAATTTTCCTCAATTTTTGAATATTAAACTCTTGCATTTGATGAATGTAAAAAAAATCTTATAAAAATATGCTTGCCATTTATCTAAGTGCAATCTTTTTTTTTTTAATATATATAATATAGTCCTAGAAGAGGAAATACTGAGTTAAAGTAGACATATACAAAAGCTTGTTAAGACACATTGGTCCCTATTGCTAATAAGGAATTCATGAATTTATATTCTCTAACAGCAACCTAATGACAGTCTCACCATATGCTCCTTACAACAGAAACTATAATTGCATTACTCTTTCCAAATACTACAGGTAAATTATAATTGTTGTTAATAAAAGTTGGCTTAATATTAAATTTCAGTTACTTTCTTAATAAGATGAAACTGCACTTGCCTGTCTTGCCGTATGGATTGCTGTTTGATTGGTTTAGTTTTCTAAGGTAATAAAAACTGATTGTCCAAACAAGATATTTCATTTACAGCTTTGCTTTGGACAAGGCATGTTGTTTTGATCTTGTCAAAATTGTAAGCTTTTCATAATCAAACCAGCTGACAGCATTTCAGCTAGGGCTCCTAAGAAGGCATTTCAAGATGAGGAACTATTAGAAATTCTAACCCAACAGTTGGCCGTAGATCAGAGGATTGAAACAAAAATTGACTGTATGATAAAGCAAGACCAAAGTTGCTGAAATAATTACTGGTATTTCCAGATCTGGTTAAACATAGAAAAACAAAGCAGTGTTTATGATAGGAGGTATGTAAAAAAAGAGGACACATGATGACATTTTTTATTATCATATAGTTTTGAACTATAGAGGACAATATTTTATCTCATGAATTATATGTCTTGCTTAATAGACTTCCAGTAGGTTGCAAGATGTCTTAAATTGTAGACTACAGGCCAGGGAAATGAGTGTCTTTCTAGGTAAAATAAACTGCAATAATATTAAAGCAATGCTTTTAATTCAGCACCATTAAATTTATAGACATTTAAATTCAACATTTAGGTAGTGAATGACAATTATGTATTTCTCTCTTACATGCATATTGGTTAATATGCAATGCAGTGTTAAGTTACAGTGGATATACTGGAATCCTTGCTTTGATCCTGACTTAGTGGAACTGTGAGTTTACTT
Source organism: Neotragus pygmaeus (assembly GCA_006410875.1). Taxonomy (NCBI): domain Eukaryota; kingdom Metazoa; phylum Chordata; class Mammalia; order Artiodactyla; family Bovidae; genus Neotragus; species Neotragus pygmaeus. The sequence goes on along the minus strand of SJYV01053957.1, from coordinate 499,197 downwards.
TTATGTGTCAAATTGGCTAGGCCTTGGTAGCCAGATATTTGGTCAAACACTAATCTAGATGTTGCTGTGAAGATATATTTTCGATGAGATTAAATAATTAGACTCTGAGTAAAGTAGGCTACTCTCCATAACATGGATGGGCCTTGTCCAGTGAGTAGAAGACCGTAAAAGAAAAAAGGCTGCTGGAGTGGAAATTTGGCCTGAAGTTGGCCTTTGGCCTCAAACTTCAACATCAACTTTTTCATAGGCCACTAGCCTACTCAGCCAACCTGCAAATTTTTGACTCTGCAGGTTTTTCACTATCACTTCAACCAATTTTTCAAAATAAATCTTTCTTTTCCGTTCTCAATCTCAGCTCTCCTTTGTTCTCTATCTTTCTTTCCCACTCTCTCTTTTATAATGTTACTATGGTCTGAATGTGCCCCCTCAAATTAATATGTTGAAATCCTAATCCCCAATGTGATAGCATCAGGTGGTTATTAGGTCATGAGAGCAGAAGTATAGATCTTGTTTAGGTTTTATTATATTGTTCACACTTTATTTTACCCTCCGTCTACACATGCACACATGCAATCACACGAATCCATAGGCCATTTGAAATCAGGGACATTGTGCCCCTAATCCATAATTTAATCGGTGACATTTAGAACAATGCTGGATACATCATAGGTGCCCAATATTATTATTTGGTCAACTCATCATAAGAAAATGCCCCAAACAATAAAACAAAAACATACTACATTAGCTACCTTTCAGTTGCAATTCANAATATTTGTCACCTTATTTTGATGTGGACTTTCTATATATATGTCATAACTCCCTAGATTGGAGGTATTGCTTTGTAATTCTTTTATCATTAGGAGCTGTGCCTTACTGATTTATTTAATCCTTGCTGATTTATTTAATCATGACAGTTATTGTTGCTGTTATTGTTATTATAACAGGCTTGTATAATATTTTACAGTGTATAAAGCACACTTTGATGAACATTATCCCAATTTATCTTTATAAACATTTAGTGAAACAATCCAGGCAAATATTGTTAGAACCTATAATTTACTGGATAAAAAATATTTCAGAGGACTCTCACTTGCATTCAAATTGAATTATCTAGTACTACACTTGTTCTTCCACTGTAAACACGTATAAACCTAGACAAAAATGTATGAAACAAGTGTTTTTAGTTACTGGAAAATAGGCATACAAAACTGTAATCACTGAAAAAACAAGAGCAAGTAATACGAGCATGACCGTTTGACCAGCTTTCTTCCTGTGGGCGATTTCTGGAGCTTGACACAGGACAAGGGAACCTAGGCAGAGCATGGCATTCTCAATGAATTGAAAATACAGACGTCTGAACCCAGAGAGGCTAAAGCGATGTAAAGAATATATCAGACAAAGTACAGGAGAAGACAGAGCTGCACAGAGAAAATGTTTCAGAGATTTGAACAGGGCTACCCTTGAATTTTTGCTGAATTTTAAGTGTCCATAATAATATGGACAATGCTAGCATAATAGATAGAGAAGCAACTGGCAACCCACTGCAGTGTTCTTGCCTGGAGAATCCTGTGGACAGAGGGGCCTGATGAGCTGCTGTCCATGGGGTCACACAGAGTCAGACACGACTGAAGTAACTTAGTNAATAATATGGACAATGCTAGCATAATAGATAGAGAAGCAACTGGCAACCCACTGCAGTGTTCTTGCCTGGAGAATCCTGTGGACAGAGGGGCCTGATGAGCTGCTGTCCATGGGGTCACACAGAGTCAGACACGACTGAAGTAACTTAGTATGCATGCATGCATTGGAGAAGGAACTGGCAACCCACTCCAGTATTCTTGCCTGGAGAATCCCAGGGACAGAGGAGCCTGGTGGGCTGCCGTCTACGGAGTCACATAGAGTCAGGCACGACTGAAGCAACTTAGCAGCAGCAGCAGCAGCAGCATAATAGGAAAATATTATGAATGATTTTATGCCAATAAATTTAATGGCAGAGGTGACATAGCCAAATTTCTTGAAAAACAAAAATTGTCAAAACTCAGGAATTAAATCATCTTTATAGCTTTTTATCTAATAAGGAAGTTGAGGCTGATGGAGAAGTCATATATCTTGATTATGACAAACACCCATTTGTCAAGCGTTATGGGCTTCCCTGGTTGCGCAGTGGTAAAGACCCCACCTGCCAGCGCAGGAGATGTGGGTTCGATCCCTGGGTTGGGAAGATCCCCTGGGGGACGAAATGGCAGCCCACTCCAGTATTCTTGCCTGGGAAACCCATGGACAGGGGAGGCTGCTGGGCTACAGTCCCTGGGGTCACAAAGAGTCAGACATGACTGAGCGAGCGCAGCACAGCACACAGACTCCCTGGGTTCAGACACGACTTGGCAACTAAACACCAAACATGGCCTGTGCACCTAAAATGGGTGCCTTTATTGTATTGTAAATTATACTTCAGTCACGTTGATTTAAAAGGGGGGGAGGGACGGATGGAAGTGTAGAGGATTTACTTAATTTACTGAAGACCAGGCCCAAAGCAGAGTGCTCTGACTCCCAGTAGACCGCTTTCCCCCCAGACCACTGTCCTCGGTGTTACCGTGGGGGAAATGTAGTCCTTACGCTCTTTGAGATGAGAAAAAGCGGTCACATCTGTTCAGAAATTGCCACTGGTCACCTGTTTCTAACCTAATTTCCCAAACTTTAATTCGGTCTGCATTCAGATCTCTGATCAGGGCAACACACACAGAAACCGGGGAAACACCTAGGCTGGGGTAGACCCGATGCTGCCCGTGGGGGTGCAGGGACTCGGAACCGCTCCTTTGTCTCCCATCGCTCTGCTCCCCACTCCTCCACGTCCCCCCGGAGTCGGAGCTAGGACTCTGCTCTCCCAATTCATGGTCCCCGGCTCTTGCCGCCACACTAGAGCCAACATCAGCTGTGAATTAGTGGTGTTCAGCCCTAAACTCACAGTTTATATGTATGCTTTAGAGATACTGGACTGAAAGGGATGTCTAATTCGTTCCACAGCTTCAAGGCAGAAAGCCCTGCCTCTGCTTTATCCTTCTCCCATTAACATATATATTAACCAGATTAGCAAGCTATCAGCGGCTCTCAGTCCTGGGAGCCTGGTATAGTTCATTTGGGGCATTTCACTGTCTCCTGACTGTGCATTTCAGTGAGAGAGAGGGAAGCTGAAAAGAGAGAAGGCAAGAGGGTTAACGCAGGGCATGGGCAAGGACACGTGTGCCAGGACGGGAGAGCACAGGGTCTGAGGAACGTGGAGGACCCGGGGCATCGAAGAGAGAGCACCCGAAGCTGGGGAAGGAAAAACGCCTCAAGCAAGCAGCTGCTGACTCTCGTGCTTCCCTCAGAGCAGGGGACGGGGCGGTTTGGTGGAAAGTACAGGACTTTCAAAACCGGACGACTCTTGTTCAAGTGCTGCTTAGTTTCTGAGTAGACTTGAGCAGGTGACTTAAGCTCTCTGAACTTCCATTTCCTCACTCTGCCATGAAAATAAAGCCTTCCTTGTGTTGTTAGAAGACCTAAAGGGCCATGAAAATGCCACAATGCCTGTTTTGTTCTTCCCTTTCTTCTTTTTCCCTCCATCCACTCTTCCTAACTCCCTCGATATGTGAAAAGTAGAGATCAAAAAGACCCTAAAATCCTCTGTGACAACACCCTCCTTCTACAGGTGAGAGAAGCAAAAGACTTTCTGTGATCCCACCGCTGGCCATTGGTGGAGCTGTGATCCCTGAATATAGTGTGACCCCTGGATATAGTGTGATCCCTGAATATAGTGTGATCCCCAAATATAGTGTGATCCCTGAATATAGTGTGATCCCCTGAATATAGAGTGATCCCCTGAATATAGCGTGATCCTCTGAATATAGCGTGATCCCTGAATATAGTGTGATCCCAGAATATACTGTGATCCCTGAATATAGTGTGATCCCCGAATATAGTGTGATCCCCAAATATAGTGTGATCCCCTGAATATAGAGTGATCCCCTGAATATAGCATGATCTCTGAATATAGTGTGATCCCAGAATATACTGTGATCCCTGAATATAGTGTGATTCCCGAATATAGTGTGATCCCCTCAATATAGTGTGATCCCCCAAGTATAGTGTGATACCAGAATATACTGTGATCCCCTGAATATAGTGTGATCCCCTGAATATAGTGTGATTCCTGAATATAGTGTGACCCCTGGATATAGTGTGATCCCCGGATATAGTGTGATCCCTGAATATAGTGTGATCCCCTGAATATAGTGTGATCCCCAAATATAGTGTGATCCCCTGAATATAGTGTGATTCCTGAATATAGTATGATTCCTGAATATAGTGTGACCCCTGAATATAGTGTGATATGTCCACACCAGGGCTGGGAGGTGGGTGGGGGAACATGTAATTGAATTAGAAAGTCTAAGTCCCAGTTTCCAAAATGCATATGTGCATAAGGAGGAGAAGTGGGCAACAGATGAGATGGTTGGACAGCATCACTGACTCCATGGGCTTGAAATGGAGAAAACTCTGGGAGATGATGAAGGACAAGGAAGCCCGATGTACTGCAGCCCCTGGGGCTGCAAAGAGTTGGATATGACTGAGCGACTGAACAGCAAAGGACACTGATTGGGAGACGCCTGGCACGGGGATGTGTGGGAGGATTACGAGACCTCCAGTCTCCTGGCCCCCAGTTCGCTCTTGGCCCTTTTGCCTTCCTTGCCAGGCTCTTCTTCCTCGTCTGATTAGGGGCTTCGTGTCTGATCTGAGAACGCTGCTGTCTTCTCCCAGAGGCCATTAGTAATCTCGGGAGAGGGAACCAGACTCTCACCATGTTCTGTCCCCACCCCATACACAGATTCTTCATATCCTGAGACCTGTCCCCACCCCATACACAGATTCTTCATATCCTGAGACCTGTCCCCACCCCATACACAGATTCTTCATATCCTGAGACCTGTCCCCACTCCATACACAGATTCTTCATATCCTGAGACCTATACCTGAAGTCGGAGTGCAGCACATTCCAGAAGAGGAGGGATATTTACAAGGTCAAATCCAGTAAGAGATTTCCCCACCAGAAGATTTGCAGGACTGTACTCAGTTATATTGCAAAGGTCTGAATATGTGTGAAGAAAGGGATCACAAGGCTTACTGGTCACGGAGGAAGGAACATCATTTTGATCAAGGTAAATTTGGATGCACCAAGCAGTGACTCTGGATGCAGCTTGAGCAGCTGAGAGCGGTTCTATTAGCTTGCTTTGCTGGCTAAAGAAGACTTGAGATCAATTAGGACTGTAGCCTAGGGAAAGCTGAGATGCCGGAAATGGTGAGGTTCAATTACAGAAAAGAATTCAAAGATGTCAAGAGAGAGGAATGTGGCTGTAGATTTAGGCCTATAGATGATCTCATCACCAAGGCCTGAGACAGACACTGGTAAGGGAAATGCCAGCATCTTTGAGAAGCAATGCAGTGGCTATTTTGTAAGGGTTTGGGATAGTGGTAGAAACAGGACCCCTTGATTACAATGAAAAGTCCCAAGATAGAAAAGGGCAAGTAGTCAGATACAAATGAATGTGGTTACTTTAACAGACATTAGGGCTCATGAGAATAGATGGACCTGGCAAGATTTTAGGGTGTGGTAGATTGGTTGTGGAGACTCCAGTCCAGCTTGATGTATACAACTGAAAAAATTTTCAAGTCTTTTGAATCAAGGTTACCACCATATCTAAAAATCTGAGTCATTTCTTTTTTTAAATTTTTATTGGAGTATAGTTGATTTTCAATGTTGTGTTAGTTTCAGGTGTACATCAAAGTGAATCTCTTATGTATATACATATATCCACTCTTTTTTCAACTTTTTCCCATAAAGGCCTTTACAGATTATTGAGCAGAGTTCCCTGGGCTCTATAGTGGTCCTGGGTTCTAGGTCCATAATGGCATTATTTCATTCTTCTTCAATGGCTGAGTAATATTCCATTGTCTATATGTATCACATCTTCTTTATCCATCCCCCCATCGATGGACATTTAGGTTGCTTCCATGTCCTGGTATTGTAAATAGTGCCGCAATGAACATTGGGGGTGCATGTATCTTTATGAATTATGGTTCTCTCTTGATATATGCCCAGGAGTGGGGTTGCTGGGTCATATGGTAGCTCTAAACCCCAATCAATTCACAGAATCATATCCTCTATTGACAGGAAAAGGAAAATGCCCAAGGAGTCAAGTTCCACTAACGCTGCAAGTGTGTTCTCTAAATTTTCCTCCTTGCCTTCCCCAAAGGTACTTGNAACATGGGCTCAGGCTGGCGCTACAGACAGCAACTGAGGTTCTCTTGGCCCATCAATTAAGATGAGCTGAATTTTGGCTATTTTCAAAATGGATAAGCAACAAGGACATATTGCACAACACATGGAACGCTAACCAATGTTATGTGCCAGCCTAGATGGTGGTGAGGGGTAGGGGGAGACTGGGTCCATGTGTCCGTATGATTGAGTCACTTCCGTGGTCACCTGAAACTCCCTCAGTATTGTTCATTAGCTATACCCAATACAAAATAAAAGGCTTAAAGTTTGAAAATAAAAAAATCTTACAATGGAAAAAAAAAAAGTAATGAGCAGAGTCTTCCTGCAGTAACACACAGCCTCACAATTTTAGTGGCTTACCAGGACAGAGGTTTAGTTCTCACCCTTCATGTAGATTGCAGGTTTTCAGGGGACTCTGTTCCAGATTGTCATCCATAGAGACCCTGGCTCCACCCTCTGGGACATCACCAGTTCTTACAGCAGGGAAATAACCCAGCAGAGCGTCTCACACTGACAGGTCATGCTCTGACTCAGAAGTGAGAGGTGTCCCATCTGCCCAAAGCCTGCTGCCCTGTGTAATCCTACCGCATGCCCAGAGGAGGAGGACCAGACATGCTGCAGAGCATTGTGGTGCAATGGTGTTTTGCAGTAGACTCAGGAAGCCACTCTAGCATCTGTCTAACAGGTCTCTCATTCTATCATGTCTTGGAAAATCAGGTTTAGAGAGTNAACATGGGCTCAGGCTGGCGCTACAGACAGCAACTGAGGTTCTCTTGGCCCATCAATTAAGATGAGCTGAGTTTTGGCTATTTTCAAAATGGATAAGCAACAAGGACATATGGCATAACACATAGAACGCTACTCAATGCTATGTACCAGCCTGGGTGGTGGGGAGGGGTAGGGCGAGAATGGGTCCATGTGTCTGTATGATTGAGTCCCTTCCCTGGTCACCTGAAACTCCCTCAGTATTGTTCATCAGCTGTACCCTAATACAAAATAAAAACCTTACAATTTGAAAATAAAAAAGTTCTTACAGTGGAAAAAAAAAGTAATGAGCAGAGTCTTCCTGCAGTAACACACAGCCTCACGATTTTAGTGGCTTAGCAGGACAGAGGTTTAGTTCTCACCCTTCGTGTAGATTGCAGGTTTTCAGGGGGCTCTGTTCCAGATTGTCATCTTCACAGACCCTGGCTCCACCCTCTGGGACATCACCAGTTCTTACAGCAGGGAAATAACCCAGCAGAGCGTCTCNCACCCCATACACAGATTCTTCATATCCTGAGACCTGTCCCCACCCCATACACAGATTCTTCATATCCTGAGACCTGTCCCCACCCCATACACAGATTCTTCATATCCTGAGTCCTGTCCCCACCCCATACACAGATTCTTCATATCCTGAGACCTGTCCCCACCCCATACACAGATTCTTCATATCCTGAGACCTGTCCCCACCCCATACACAGATTCTTCATATCCTGAGTCCTGTCCCCACCCCATACACAGATTCTTCATATCCTGAGACCTGTCCCCACCCCATACACAGATTCTTCATATCCTGAGACCTGTCCCCACTCCATACACAGATTCTTCATATCCTGAGACCTATACCTGAAGTCGGAGTGCAGCACATTCCAGAAGAGGAGGGATATTTACAAGGTCAAATCCAGTAAGAGATTTCCCCACCAGAAGATTTGCAGGACTGTACTCAGTTATATTGCAAAGGTCTGAATATGTGTGAAGAAAGGGATCACAAGGCTTACTGGTCACGGAGGAAGGAACATCATTTTGATCAAGGTAAATTTGGATGCACCAAGCAGTGACTCTGGATGCAGCTTGAGCAGCTGAGAGCGGTTCTATTAGCTTGCTTTGCTGGCTAAAGAAGACTTGAGATCAATTAGGACTGTAGCCTAGGGAAAGCTGAGATGCCGGAAATGGTGAGGTTCAATTACAGAAAAGAATTCAAAGATGTCAAGAGAGAGGAATGTGGCTGTAGATTTAGGCCTATAGATGATCTCATCACCAAGGCCTGAGACAGACACTGGTAAGGGAAATGCCAGCATCTTTGAGAAGCAATGCAGTGGCTATTTTGTAAGGGTTTGGGATAGTGGTAGAAACAGGACCCCTTGATTACAATGAAAAGTCCCAAGATAGAAAAGGGCAAGTAGTCAGATACAAATGAATGTGGTTACTTTAACAGACATTAGGGCTCATGAGAATAGATGGACCTGGCAAGATTTTAGGGTGTGGTAGATTGGTTGTGGAGACTCCAGTCCAGCTTGATGTATACAACTGAAAAAATTTTCAAGTCTTTTGAATCAAGGTTACCACCATATCTAAAAATCTGAGTCATTTCTTTTTTTAAATTTTTATTGGAGTATAGTTGATTTTCAATGTTGTGTTAGTTTCAGGTGTACATCAAAGTGAATCTCTTATGTATATACATATATCCACTCTTTTTTCAACTTTTTCCCATAAAGGCCTTTACAGATTATTGAGCAGAGTTCCCTGGGCTCTATAGTGGTCCTGGGTTCTAGGTCCATAATGGCATTATTTCATTCTTCTTCAATGGCTGAGTAATATTCCATTGTCTATATGTATCACATCTTCTTTATCCATCCCCCCATCGATGGACATTTAGGTTGCTTCCATGTCCTGGTATTGTAAATAGTGCCGCAATGAACATTGGGGGTGCATGTATCTTTATGAATTATGGTTCTCTCTTGATATATGCCCAGGAGTGGGGTTGCTGGGTCATATGGTAGCTCTAAACCCCAATCAATTCACAGAATCATATCCTCTATTGACAGGAAAAGGAAAATGCCCAAGGAGTCAAGTTCCACTAATGCTGCAAGTGTGTTCTCTAAATTTTCCTCCTTGCCTTCCCCAAAGTTACTTGTGTCTGTTTATATGTCACTGTACTGGGGAAGGGCTTCCCTGGCGGCTCAGATGGTAAAGAATCTGCCTGTAACGTGGGAGACCTGGGTTGGGAAGATCCCCTGGAGGAGGGCATGGCAACCCCCTCTAGTCTTCTTGCCTGAGGATCCCCACGGATAGAGGAGCCTGGCGGGCTGCAGTCCATAGGGTTGCAAAGAGTTGGACACGACCGAGTGACTAAGCACAGCCCAGCGCACCAGGGAAAGGAAAATGCCCAAACTTTTCAGAAATATCTGGACACTGACTTCAATAATACTATGAAAGCAGGCGGACTAGTGGGGATCAGGCAGTAACTGAACTTTGGAGAGACTGTTTTGATCTTTTTGGTTTTTTTTTTTTTTGATGGAGGGAAAATATAATAGAAATGGAAAAGAGTGCAAAGATCATGATGAGTTTTCACTCGTGTGACAGCATCCATCCTCCCTTCCCATCGCTGAGTCCCTCCCTCACCTGCAGCTCTGCGTCTCAGTCTCCCTTCTCCCTCCCATCCCAGAGTCTTTGAAGTCTCTACTCTCTGATCTGAACATTCCTCTCAGCTCCTCCCACCCCTTCATCTAACTAATCCCACCTCATCCTTCATAACTCAGCTCCAGGCAAGGTCCCTGCCCTAAGAAACCGTGACTGCCCCTGAATCTGGGTCAGCCTCCTTGCTTCAACAGCATTATGCAATCGTGTTCCTTTCCTTCAGAGTACTTCCCCAGCTGGCCTCTATACATTCATGTAGGTGACTTGGTTAGTACCTGGTTCTTCCACCAGACGATCAGCACCACAAGAGCAAACTTTTAGCCAGACCATGAAAGCTGGCTTAGGAGTCTGAAAAAAAAAAAGATTGTGATAAAAGGAAAATTGAAGCATCTCACTACTCTTTGTTTTGGCATCCTGTGTACTTGCAGGCCTGGAAGGGACTGATGGAAGGGTTTGTAGGCTGAGAGACTGGACTTTAACTGGTCGGCAGAACCCTAATAAACCTTTGTTTCAAGTCTTTTATTTTGCCATACTTCCTTTTAACAAAGTTTAAGGAAATAACTCACCCTAAACTACAAAAGTGTACTGCCAAAGAGCTATCAAATAAGAAAGGCACGTGTTTCCTGAATTTGGGTGAATGAACCGCAGTACTCACTTAAAAGCCTTTTTTTTTTTACTAGTAGGGAGGATGCAAAGGAGGTTTTCCTTCACAATGTTATTTTTCTTGTGAAAACATTTGGTGCCACCTGCTGGCAAAATCCATGCTGACTTCTGAGCGTTCACAAAATGTATTAATAAATACGTCTCTCAAATGAACTAGATGTGAAAAACCTTGACACGGCTTATTTGGTACATTTCTAATACGAGGAATTTACGTTTCTTACTGAAAAAATTCCCATCTGGCATACCCCCACCACTTGGGGCAATTTGCGTTCCTGCAGAGGTGTCTTCCTCTAAGTGAAAACTTTCTTTAAAATAATAAATTTTAATGCATCTCATGTTTGACCTAAAAGAAGGACAAATGAGAGAAAGAAAAGGAATTGCCCAGAAATTCTTCAGGTCCCTTCCAAACTCTAGCATCCTAGGATGCCAAGAAGGTTTGAGAATCTTATCTCAGAAGATAAGAATGCCTGGCCCAAGCATTCTCACCCTATTGATTAGTCCTCACTTGGAGCAAAGATGCATGTTCCATACCCTCGAATAAAACATAAATAGACCCAATGAATCCCTGTGATGTTTTATGAACTGGAAATGTACTTCTTAACCTTTCATGCCTGAATATAAGAAAAACAAGAAGAGTGATATTTAATGTCTTAACAAACTCATGCCAGGTTACCAGTTTTAACTAGCTGACATAATTAACGCAAATTATGTTTCCGGGAATAATTAACGCAAATTATGTTACAGGGAAATTCACCCCTTTATAAATCGACTGTGTTTAAAAATCTCCACATGCGCAAGCCATGTGTGTGAATTACAGGGGGGGACACAATTTTCCTGGAAACGTGTAGGTTGATAAACAGAAACATGCCCTGTCTGCCTGATACTCCAGAGGAACACTCATGGCAAAACAGTTAGTGTGCCAGCTGTAGGAAATGCGATCCTAAGTATCAGCCAGAAGAGAAAAATGTCTATAGGAACTGAAGTCAATCCTGGAGAGAGAACAGCCCCCAGAAACAGCCCAGCAAGAGCCCGAATTCTCTGATCTTTTAGTTCAAGCCTCTGGCTTCTCTCCTGGCTCAGATGGTAAAGAATCTGCCTGCAATTCGGGAGACTGGGGTTCGATCCCCGGGTCAGTCAGGAAGATCGCCTGGTAAGGGAAACAGCAACCGCTCCAGTATCCACTCCTAGAGAAAGAATCCCAAGGATGGAGGAGCCTGGCGGGCTATGGTCCATGGGGTCCCAAAGAGTTGGACACGACTGAGCGACTGACACTTTCTCTTTTTACAGACAAACAAACGGAGGTCCCAAGAGTTTGGGTGACTTTTTCACGGGCCTTTATCAAGTCAGAGGAGAGCCAAAGGTGGGTCCCTGACCTGGGCTTGCTCTTTCTCCCTCTCCATCAGCCTGGCTCTAACCAGTGGCCTCTTTTTGGTGATGCAAAATGCAAAGGTGGGGGGAGAGGTGGCAAAAGCCCCTCTGGAGTGTATATAACATACATCACTTAGACCGAATATCTCTCTCCTTCAAATAAATCAATTAAGCTCTTAATGCAAAAGAAACGGGGAAGGAAGAAAATCCCGTCCCAGTGAGGCAGAGGGGACGCAACAAAGTGAACACTGATGTCCATGTTATTAGGCATCAGCTGCAGCCCAGGCACCTTCCACACTTTGTCTTCAAGAATCATAAACACTCTTCAGTATAGCATGACTACACTGCATAAAGTCCTGCTTCAAGAACCTAAGGAGGTGCTGTTTCTAGTAAGTCAAATTAATACAGAGAGCTGCCCCAGACAGCATAATCCCAGTAGCTGTTGAGCTCAACATTTGCCTTTAAAATGAGAATTATTGACTCGGGGTGTAGACTCCAGTTCACGCATGAGTTAGGCAGCCTAGCAGACCTGGTTTGTTTTTAGCCAAGTGTTGGGGAGGGGGTGTGCTCAGCAGCAAAGTATGTCACAGAGGATGTAGACACACACACACACACACACACACACACACACACATACACACACACACTCATCTGCTGGCCCAGGAGTCTCACGCCTGACAGAGTAGGGGCTGTTTTCGACCCCTACACATCCTTAAGGAATGCGATCCTTGTAGAGTTCATAGACAGGAAATGACCTTGAGGAAAGTCACTCGATACCATTCTTTGAATGTGCTGCAGTCAGCTCCCTAAACTGTCAGCAATGAGGTAGTGAGTGTCTACTTCAGCTGTACCAACAGGGGCCACCAAAGAATTTCAGGAAAGAAAAAAGCTGGGAATCATCATAATTCACGCTTGGACCAAATATGGCAGCTCCAGTAGGCAGCCGATGGGCATTCTGAACTAGGCAACCTCAAGCTCAACTCGAGAACTGACATCTTTCAGCGTAGGACATTGAAGATCGTATATGACATCTCAGTTTTCCCATCTGCTTGGGCTGAGGTGGAGGGAGGGGGGCGCAGTGGGGGCGGTTCTCAGAGCGTGATAAAACTAGTCAGTCTTTGATAAATGCTGCTTCTCACTCTATCTCTCCAATCCCCTTGATGTGGTGAGAACTCACCGGTTTCTATCCGAACAGAAGACTAAGGCCCATGCAAAGGGGTTGCCAGCCCAGCTTCCCTGTCACTGAGGTCACATTGATGTTAAGAGGAGCAAATGAGCAAGTTTGACATTTAATACAAAAGTCCTTACATCAGATTCTCAAAAGGCTTCATTTCCCCCCAAAATCTAAGAGTCACTGCTGTAATTTCTTCCTCGCAGCTCCCAGCACTTTTCCCTCTTCTCCTTGGGAGGTGTCATCACCTCTCCCGAAATACCTGAGAACATCCTCTCCATCTCCCTGCCTTCAGCTGCTCCCCCACCCGACTCTCCCCTCTGCTGCTACAGTGGGCTCCCTGACACGTCGGTCCTTGCGAACAAAGCCTGGATTTTATTCAGGGGTTCACAACTCCCCTTTACTGCCTTGTGTGGAGGAAAGATGTCCTTCCCTCCATCTCCTGAAGTGTGACTGATTGGTCTAAGAGTCAGACTATCTGCCTTAACAGTAACTAGTTTAGTACTGATCTGTATCGCAGTTCTGAGCATTGATCTGTGAGAGAAGGTTTTTGGCTTTTTCTCGAAACATTCTTCATTGCTCTTATCTATAGGCCACGAAATATTCATAACTATCATGGTACAATTCCCCTGCCTTATTCGTGGACGTTTGATCCCCGCGAGACTGTAAGTTCATGGAGGAGAACCTTCCTTATGCTACTTTTCAATTCGCTCCTACTATATTGTGTAATACTAGATAAAGAGACAAAGATTCTAGTTCACGATAAAATCCACTTGTTGATTATGTTTGGCTCCAAACTCTCATCTGTTGTTTTCCAGAATATGGTGTCAGGCTAGATTTCAGCCTTCTTCGCTAATTAGGAGATAGTTCCTAAATGATACACATGAGGAGACCTCTCTACGGGATGTTATGGTCACGCCCAATCAAGGTTTTAGGACACCAAAGACAGAGAGACTTTCAACACCCTGTCTTCTCAGCAGAGACAAGGTCACATACTGGCCTGGTATCAAAGGTCCCCTAATTAGCATCATCATGAGAAGAAATAATATCCTTAGGGAACAGAACTCACATAGAAAAGGACACCCACAAGAGATTGTANAATTGATAAATGCTTCCATATTATAGAAAAAAAAAAAAAAAAGTAGAGTTCAGTGCCTGAAGGCACGTTGTGGAGAAGGGCCCTTGCAATCTTGTACAACTAGGAATCATTCCACTTGCCTGGTATCAAAGGTCCCCTAATTAGTATCATCGTGAGAAGAAATAATATCCTTAGGGAACAGAACTCACATAGAAAAGGACACCCACAAGAGACTGTGGTTTATAATTTTCTGCATTCTCCTGCTTAGAATGCTCAGAGCCTGGTGAGCAATAACTGTTCATTAATGAGGCCAGGTATGCTTGCTCATGCTCAGTCCAGTTACTTCACTGTATAACACGGGCCTTTTGGTAGACATATGTGCATTTATGCATGGGTGGGCACTTTTATTACACTAGTGGATGAAGCCAGAGTCCCAAGTGGTTATCATTGTAGCATGAACAGAATGAAGCATTTTTTTCCCCTTGTTATTTTTCTTGTCTTTCTCCCTCCACTTCCCCCAATCCTGCCACTTCCCGTCTAAAAACAGGAATATACTAATCAGGGAAACATGCACTGCTGTTTAGTGAAGGGGTCAAATCCATTTGGATGGAATTCCAGGCTGAACTCGCTAACAATCGCAGGAAGCCGGGTCCTTGAGCTGGCTGCGGGAGGAGCTGCTGAGCGAAGGATTGTTGAAAGAACCGGCCCTGGGGTGTGCTGCTTGGGCTGGCTTAGTGTTTGGAATGCTGTGCTTGTTCCAGACACAATGAGGGATCTGTCTGTCCACACAGGAGAAGTTGTAATTTCAGCGACAGAAGCTATGCTGCTGCCCCTAATTGCAGGTGGTCTGTACACAAGGCGGCTGATTCGTTCTCTGGACTGTGTAGGGACAGGCGGGATTTTTAATTTAATGAGTTGGGTGATTAGGGGAGAAGACCTTGTATCTTATGTCCATTTCATCTTCTTGCTGGTGTTGCCGGGATCCCTTCTGACTACCTGTCTTGTTGACTTTGTGGTCATGCATAAATGCACATACGTCTACCAAAAGGCCCGTGTTATACAGTAAAGTAACTGGACTGAGCATGAGCAAGCATACCTGGCCTCATTAATGAACAGTTATTGCTCACCAGGCTCTNAGACGGCAGCCCACCAGGCTCCCCTGTCCCTGGGATTCTCCAGGCAAGAACACTGGATCGGGTTGTCATTTCCTTCGCCAATGCATGAAAGTGAAAAGTGAAAGTGAAGTCGCTTAGTCATGTCCGACTCTTTGTGACCCCATGGACTGCAGCCTACCAGGCTCCTCCGTCCAAACTAGGCCTTCTTAATTAGCACCTGAGATTGACTTAAAGTAACACACACAGAACATCACTCTCATTACACCCAAGTATTTCTAAAGAGGGGCTTCCCTGGTGACTCAGCAGTGAAGAATCCGCCTGCCAGATACAGGAGATTGGAATTCAATCTCTGGGTCGGGAAGGTCCCTTGGAGGAGGAAAGGGCAACCCACTCCAGTATTCATGCCTGGAAAATCCCATGGACAGAGGAGCCTGGCGGGCTACAGTCCATGAGGTCACAGAGAGTCGGACACGACTTTGTGACTAAACCACCATCACCATTTCAAAGAAACTTATAGGCATCATAACAAGCCTATAAATTAACATTTTATAGATTGAACCTCTGTTACATATGAACAAATGCTCTAGGATCGGTACCTGTGTGCTTTTGGATGGTCTTCTGAGTAAGATTACTTCTACCTACAGAAGGATCGGTGTGACAGACGACGGGTTCCTTCCCAGTAAATTCGTTACAACCCTGAGGGATGAAGTGAATACCTGGGGATTAGAGAAGACCTTTCCCAACACAAACCACTCAAAAAAAAAAAGGTATTGTGAGGTCACTGTGTGACTTTTCGGATTTCCAGAAATCGAAACACCAAGTTCCTGATGAATGAGAATGTAGTAAAAATCTCTTCAGTAAAAGTACACATATGCACGTGCAAAAAAATATTTTTTTAAGAAAAAATTTTAAAANTTTTTTTTTTCCATAACACTCCAGTGACACACTGAAAAGCCTAAAGGTCTTTAGCTTTGTGGTTCAAGGACTACTTTGAGAATGTAGTAAAAATCTCTTCAGTAAAAGTACACATATGCACGTGCAAAAAAATATTTTTTTAAGAAAAAATTTTAAAATTATGCATCTATCTCTGGCTGCGCTAGGTCTCTGTTGCTGCACAGGGCTTTCTCAGTTGTGCGAACAGGGGCTTCTCTTGTCATGGAGCATGGGCTTGGAACACTTGGGCCCAGTGGTGGTGGCATACGGGCTTAGTTGCCCCCCTGGCATTTGAGAGCTCTCCAGACCAAGGAAGTGGCAATCCACTCCAGAATTCTTGCCTGGAGAACCCCATGGACAGAAGAACCTGGCGGGTCACAGGCCATGGGGTTGCAAAGAGTCGGACATGACTGAGTGACTAATGCTACTACAACCACGGACCAGGGATCCAACCCACGCCCCCTGCCCTGGCAAGCAGATCCTTAACCACTAGACCCCGGGGAACTTCTGCAAGAATTAAACTTTCAGTTCCTTTTCAGAGTGTTTACAAACCCTAGCCCTACCCCGACTCACCACCGTCATCACCAGCTTCTTCCTCTAATTTTCCAGGAATCCACTGAGGCTTTTCAATAGATCACCTCTGACATTATGACATCAAGGAAATGATGCCCCCAGGTTTCATCTTCCCTATAGCCTGCTCTCACAGTGCTTCCTCCTACCCCATCACAGTACTCTGAAGAGGAAGTGAAATATCGGTTATGGACGCACACCGGTAGTGCAGATCACTGTGTAAATGCATCGCGATTCTGTTAAGGAAAGTGCGACCCACAGTGAGGAGAGGCTTTAGTCTTCTCTGCCTTTCCCTGGACACATAGGACATTATTAATACCTGGCACCAAGTCTGCTCACATCTTCTGTGTTTTATCAGAAGCAGACAAGCAACAGTGTTTTCCAGGACGGCCCTCTGCAGGGTTGTTGTTTAGCCGCTCAGTTGTGCCTGACTCTTTGTGACCCCATGGGCTGTAGCCCACCAGGTTCCTCTGTCCATGGGATTTCTCAGGCAAAGAATACTGGTGTGGGTTGCCATTCCCTTCTCCAGGGGATCTTGCCCACCAGGGGATGGAACCAGGATTCTTTACCACTCAGCCACCCAGGAGGCTTTCTGCAATAAGCAGAGCTCACCTTGGGTNCATTATTAATACCTGGCACCAAGTCTGCTCACATCTTCTGTGTTTTATCAGAAGCAGACAAGCAACAGTGGTTTCCAGGACGGCCCTCTGCCGTGTTGTTGTTTAGCCGCTCAGTTGTGCCTGTTTGTGACCCCATGGGCTGTAGCCCACCAGGTTCCTCTGTCCATGGGATTTCCCAGGCAAAGAATACTGGTGTGGGTTGCCATTCCCTTCTCCGGGGGATCTTGCCCACCAGGGGTTGGAACCAGGATTCTTTACCACTCAGCCACCCAGGAGGCTTTCTGCAATAAGCAGAGCTCACCTTGGGTTTCTTCCCTCTCAACACATGGCCCTTGCTTTCACCTCTCAGGTTTCCTTCCCCACCCGTCCTCACTCAGAGCTGACACAGGACTCTGAACTGCTGAGTTATTCACACTGAAGCCACATGTTCCGGGAAACAAACTCACTCAGAAGGACAATGCAGATAGTGGAGTGCAGTTTATTACACCTGCAGGCCCAAAGCAGAGTCTCCTCTTAGCCAAGGACCCCGACCAGTTTTTGTGAAAACCTTACATACCCTAAGTATACATGCCCAAACCCACCTCCCCAAATTCCCTGAAACTAGTCTGAGCAAAGGAAAAGAAAGATACAATCAAAGTTAACCCGTGATTCNGCAGAGTCTCCTCTTAGCCAAGGACCCCGACCAGTTTTTGTGAAAACCTTACATACCCTAAGTATACATGCCCAAACCCACCTCCCCAAATTCCCTGAAACTAGTCTGAGCAAAGGAAAAGAAAGATACAATCAAAGTTAACCCGTGATTCATATGCCTTAAGCCTAGGTAGTTGACGGTGGACAATTATCAATAGGCCTGTGGTCATACCCCAAGAAGCATAATGGAATGTACGATTCTATTCAGTTACACAGATAATTAGGGTAAAGAGAGTCTAGGGACGAGCCCTGGGCTCTTCCTTCCAGGGGCCTGGTTTTCCAGTTGGTATGTCGTTTCCATAGATATTGGGCATAGAGCTCAAAGTCCACAGTCCAGCCCACAACGGAGTCCTGCTTTCAAGATGGAGCCTGTTCTGTCTGTTTCCTCCTTCATTTACCCCAGCAGTATTTCACATTCTAAAGGCAAGCTGCACTGTCAGCGTTACAGTTGACGCTAAAGAAAGGATCTCTAATGTTGAAATTCCAGTAACTGTCGCCCTGGCCTGAGGAAGCTAGTTTATCAGGAGGATCCTCAAGTCAGTCCCGTAGGCAATCACGTATTCCTGGTCAGCAGGGGTCGGCAGTGGGTGGGCGTTAAGAGTGTCATTTGCTTTAGGGAGAGAAGATCCTCCTATATCTAGGCAGGAGTATTTCAAAAGAGATAGTGGAGAACTGCACCCATTTTCCTGTAAGAGCATAGCTTCTCCCTAACAAGAAGGGGAGAATCAGGTCTGTGTCAATATTTATGGTTGTTGTTGGTGTTCAGTTGCTAAGTTGTGTCCCACTCTTTGTGATCCCCATGGACTGCAGGTTTCCCTCTGTTGCAGGAAGCCCCCTTCCAGGGCCCGAAACTGGGCTGTTGTCTAACACTCAGAAATGAATTGTCCGAGGAGACACATATGCTGACAAACCAAGAGATTTTGTTGGCAAAGGGCACCCGGGTGGAGAGCAATAGGGGAAGGGAATCCAGGAGAACAGCTCTGTCGCGTGGCTCGCAGTCTCGGGTTTTATGGTGTTGGGATTAGTTTCCAGGTGGTCTTTGGCCAATCATTCTAATTCAGAGTCTTTCCTTGTGGCACACGCATCGCTCAGCCAAGATGGATGCTAGCGAGAGGGATTTTGGGAAGTGGACGGACACGCGGTGTCTCCTTTTGACCTTTCCCGAACTCTTCCGGTTGGTGGTGGCTTATTAGTTCCGTATTCCTTATCAGGATCTCCTGTCTTAAAACAACTCACGCAGATAGTTACTATGGTGCCTGGCCAGGGTGGGCGGTTTCAATCAGCGTGCTTCCCCTAACACCTCCAATTCGGGTAACGTTAGTTATCCCAAGGGCTTCCATTTCCACTTGTCCTGGTGTCACCTAGCACTCCTGGCCCACCTTGAAATCATGGGTAAGTGCAGGAGGAGCATCAAGGAACCCACCTCCTTGCTCCACCCTTTACCTCAAAAGCAGTTGAAAACAAATACTGTTTGGTTTCACTTATACAAGATATCTGGGCTTCCCGTGTGGCACTAGCGGTAAAAAAACCGCCTGCCAATGCAGGAGACATAAGAGATGCAGGTTTGATCGCTGGGTTGGGAAGATCCCCCAGAGGAGGGCATGGCAACCCACTCCAGTAATCTTGCCTAGAGAATCCCAAGGACAGAGGAGCCTGGTGGGCTACGGTCCATGGGGTCGCAAAGAGTGGCACACGAGTCAAGCAACTTAGCACACACGCATATGACAAATCTAGAATAGTCGAATTCCTAGAGTCAGAAAGTGCACTGGTAGATGCCAGGGGCCAGAGGTGGGGGATGGAGATGTAGTGCTTAGTGGGAACAGAGTTTCAGTATGTTGTTGTTTAGTCTCTAAGTCAAGCCTGACTCTGCAAACTGATGGACTGTAGCCCATGAGGCGCCTCCGTCCCCAGGATTTCCCAGCACAAATACTGGATAGGATTGCCATTTCCTTCCCTCAGCGATCTTCCCAACCCAGGGATGGACCCTGCAGCTCCTGCACTGGCAGGCAGGTTCTTTACCACTGAGCCACCCAGGAAGCCCAAGTTTCAGTATTCAGTTCAGTTCAGTTCAGTCACTCAGTCAGGTCTGAGATTCTTTGCAACCCCATGGACTGCAGCACACCAGGCCTCCCTGTCCATCACCAACTCCTGGAGCTTGCTCAAACTCATGCCATCGAGTTGGTGATGCCATCCAACCATCTCATCCTCTGTTGTCCCCTTCTCCTCCTGCCTCCAGCATCAGGGTCTTTTCCAATGAGTCAGTTCTTCACATCAGCTGGCCAAAGTATCGGAGTTTCAGCTTTAGCATCAGTCCTTCCAATGAATATTCAGGACTGATTTCCTTTAGGATGGACTTGTTGGATCTCCTCGCAGCCCAAGGGACTCTCAAGAGTCTTCTCCAACACCACAGTTCAAAGGCATCAATTCTTCCACCCTCAGCTTTCTTTATAGTTTCTTTATAGTTTCTTTATAGCTTTCTTTATAGGCTCTCACATCCATACATGACTACTGGAAAAACCATAGCTTTGATTACACACACCTTTGTTGGAAAACTAGTGTCTCTGCTTTTTAATATGCTGTCTAGTTTGATCACAGCTCTTCTTCCAAAGCAAGTACCTTTGAGTTTCAGTTTAGGAAGGTGAAAAAATCAGGAGATGGATGATGGTGAGACTTCACTAACAATGTGAATGTACGTAGGGCCACTCAACTGTATAGTGAAGGGTGGTTAAAAGAACATGTTTGGTATTATGTGACTTTAATCACAATACAAATAGGTAAGTAAATATAAATTTTCTTTTAAAAAAGAACTTGAAAGTTCAAAGTCAAGACCCCCCATTTACCTGCTCCCACGTGGCCTTCCCCTACCAGGAGCAAATCGAGGCCTGGATGCCTCCTTCTATGACAGCTCCCACCTCACCCAATGACTGTGTGTTACTTCAGTCCAGTAGTCTGGCCCTTGCTCTTGGTCCTCCCATACTGCATTTTCCCCATCCATGACCTCTCCCTGCCCTGGCCCTGCTTGCCTAATCAGGTCCTGGCTTGACTCTATTGGAGAGGCTCTACGTCCAACTCACAGCCCTGACAATTCCAAGCCACCCCAGTCCTGCAGGGCAGAAACAAGGCTCTCCCTGGCTCAGGTTGCCCAATCCTCTAAGCAAACAGCCAGCCTTGCCAAGTTTTAACCAGAGTCTTACACTCCAAAGGAGAAACTTATAAATTCAAATGCTTTCCTAGAAACCAATGATGAGTCTTGTAATGCAGTCATATCATTTAAAGAAAACACAAGCATGCATTAATTTAATTTGTTCATGAAATTCATACAAGAAGCCTAGACTCTATATTTCCTATCCACCTTCTATTTGCATTCTCTGTTGCTCCCCTGTCCAAGTTTTAATGGCTCAGCTGGAACTGAGACCATATTTGCTCCTCATGTTTGTTTGAACACTTTGGTTCTATAAAACTATTTGCCTCCCAAATTCCCCATGACAGACAGATGTCCTAGCTCATTGCTGTTGTTAAGTATCTTGGCAGGGAGAGAACTGGCTTCATATTTCAAAGAATCCCCTTTTCTATTAAAAAGTTTTGGTATCACTACACAAAGGCAGCTATAACATGCACTCAGACTGGAGCCACCAAGACCCTCTTAAAAAGAAAAGGCAAAGCTTCATTGTCTCTCAAGGCCCACTAATTAGCTCAGTGACCTCAGGCTTAACCTCTCCAGGCCTTGGTTTCCTCATTTGTAAATGGGGGATTGGTTTGATTTAAAAGGTTCCATTCAGCCACAACCTTCTACTATTCTCTCAAGATAGATCATAGCAAAGGAAACCATAATTTGACTCTGGGCACAGGGATTTTTAGGATAATATTACAAACCTACAAATAGAGTTTACGATGGCATCAGTCTCCCTGTACTAACAGCTGCATGTCCATTTTCTCCTGCTGTACTTTCACTGAGTGATTGGAAAGAGCCTTGAGGGGTAAAGACTTGATGAGCCTCCAGGACAGCGGGGTTCATTCACATTCAGATTCCGAAAGTCAAAAACCACTGAAGCCAAGTCCTCTCACCAGGCAGGATCAGCAGCAGCCGCCTCAGTTGAATCCATCTCAGTGCCACTTGAAATGAATACAAACACGCATTTTCATAAATGGACAAATGTGAGAAGGAGCCCAGCTCCGCTCTTTCGTTCCTTGTTTTTTTCACTGGTAAGACAAACTTTCCCCTTCTGTTGCAGCTACCTTTGACATGCATGCTCAGTTACTCAGTCCTGACTCTTTGCGACCCCCTGGACTGTAGGCTTCTCTGTCCATGGACTTTCCCAGGCAAGAATACTGGAATGGGTTGCCATTTCCCGATCCAACCTGCATCTCCCTTGTCTCCTGCACTGGTGGGTGGACTCTTTACCACTGAGACACCAGGAAAGCACCAACACCTTTCTTGTCACTCCTGAAGTCCTGGCCATAACACACACAAGCCCTTACAAAGTTCTCTGATTGGTACCAGTGAGCTATCACTCATGGAATCTTACAAAGTAGGAGCTATTATTAATGCCTTGAACAGACTGGGAATGGAGGAGAAAATGGCAACTCACTCCAAGATTCTTGCCCGGGGAAATCCCACGGACAGAGGAACCTGGTGGGCTACAGTCCATGGGGTCCCAAAGAGTCAGACACGGCTGAGTGGCTGAGCACACACACAGAGGTTGAGAAACAGACTCCAGCAGTATTTTGCAGCCTTACAACAATCATAAAACACTGCTATGCAACTGGGGAAGAAATAATCCAACTCCCCTGTTATATTCATGCCACTTTATAATTATTCTGCAGTCTTAAGGATTTAACAGATATTTGTTTTAAAATTTTTATAAATGCCTTAAACTCTGTAAAATCATAGTATAATTATGAGTAGAATATTTGCATGTATAGAAAAGTTTGATGAAGAACTGTCTACTTCAGCCCTTCAACATGTACTGTTACCTTCACGTTAACATGCTTTCTACCTTTGACGTGCAGCCACCCAATCAGCTGTTCCTTGAGTCGGGGCTGCACCCGGCACCTCAGTTCTGGAGGAAAGGGTGTGGCCAAGTGGGGGAGACAGAGTTGCCAGTTGTCTGATGACACCTCCTGAGCCATGCTGGGAGCTGATTATCATGCTACAACTTGTGTTAAACTGTTCTTCTAGTCCCTGACTTCCCTGCACAGCTCTGAAACATCTCTGCCTTTAGGAAGGCGCAACTCCATGAAAAGGTCCTGGATCACTGTAACTACATCATGAGTCTAATAAAGGCCGAGGGGTGAGCTATAAAGCAGTTTACTGCAGAAGTTTGGCCTGTTTCCTGGAAGTCTTTTGGCCTCTTCTCTCCCCTAATTCCCTGGATGCTGTATCTGTCACTCCATTGCTCCTATGGGCTCTTATTCAAACCCACAGGCTGTTTTTCTGTGAACAAGCACTAAATTGAGATCCAGGATGTCAGTTTCAGGTACCGATCAAAAGAAACTGCCCATCTTAGCCCTGTCCTCTAACAGTTCTAGTCACATAGGAAGATTTTGGGCTCACAATTCAGTCTTCAACCTCCACTCCTCCACATACCTCTCTTCTAATGAAAAATAGTCTGGGGAGGGGGAAAAAAAACACATACATGACCAGCTGTATCTTCATTTTGTCTATTGTTCTCTGCGAGCAAAAATATAGCTTTTCATTTCTTTCTATTAAATACACAGTTGTGTGCAAGGAGAGTGGGTAAAAAGAAGCCTTGTTATTTCCAAGAGTCTCTATTTCTTTAAAAATATTTGCTGTTAGGACTTAGAATCCTTTCTACCAAGCATGGGTTCAGAGAGGTCAGGAAAAACATTCACTGCCAGTGATCCCGTTTATAAAGGGCTAGGGAAATTTTCCATATGGGGAAAAATGAGGCCAAGCAAAGAGGAAAAAAGGAAGCTTCCCCAACCAAAATAGAGAAAGGGCCCTACAAGAAATCAGGCAACGATATCTCAAAGAAAAGGCATTTCCAGGCAGTGAAGGCACACTGCATGCGTGCACCCACTCATGCATATATGCACACATGCGCGTGCACACACACACACACACACATGTACATGTTGTTGCTCTTCAGTCACTAAGCCATGTCCGACTCTTCACAACCCCATGGACTGTAGCCCACCAGGTTTCTCTGTCCATGGAATTCTCCAGGCAAAAATACTGAAGTGGGTAACCATTTCCTTCTCCAGGGGATCTTCCCAACCCAGGGATCGAACTTGGGTCTCCTGAACTGCAGGCAGATTCTTTACCATCTGATTCACCAAGGAAGCCAAGATGGTCACAGAAATAGATAATTAGAATAAAAATGTTTGGGGCTTCGCTGGTGGTTCAGTGCTCAAGTATCCGCCTGCCAGTGCAGGAGACGTGGGTTCGATCCCTGGTCCGGAAAGACCCTACATGCCCCAGAGCAGCTAAGCCATGTACCACAACTGCTGAGACTGTGCTCTGCAGCCGAGGAGCCAAAAGTACCAAAGGCCAAGCAGGCTACAGTCCACGTTCCACAGCATAAGAAGCTGTTGCAACGAGAAGCCTGTGTGCCAGAAGTAGAGAAAAAGCCGATGCACAGCAACGAAGACTCAGCACAGCCAAAGAGAAATCAAAATTTTAAAAAAAATAGAAATGTTTGGTATGAAGGAGGGTGTACATCGCATGTGGAAACATAGATAAAGGAGTGACTAACTCTGCTTAAAGAAACTTCTGTGCTGAGTGTTCACTGCTGTGCGTGGGTGTCGCTGGCCCACCATGCTCAGAGATCTTAGCTTCATAGTACAAGCAGTGTGGCGGCATCAAGGGATCCTCTTTCCCTCTCTTTCTGTCTGTCCACCTCCCCCCCACCGCCCCACCCTCTCTCCATCTCTCTCTTCCACCACTGACAACTATCACTGCTAATTTAGGGCTCTGTTGAGAATGCCAGCTCTGCTGAGTAACTCTGGCCACAGGGAGAGGGAAGGACAGGAGGAGGCTGCTGTCGTCCTCCTTGTAAGAGCTGATGAAGGGAGCTTGGACCCCGGAAGTGAGAAGAGAGATGCAGGCCAGGAAGGAGCTGGACCACCCTGTGCTACTGGCCTCCTGGATTCCTCTCTCCTGGGGGCACCTGGCCCCTTGGCGGCCCCCGGACCACAGTGGGCTCCCGGCTCTGCTGGGAGCAGCCGCCAAGCCCCACTGCAGAGCGGCAGAAGCGCCTAGCTCTTTCTCTCACTCTGGCCCCTTACCGGACCAGAACTCTCACCAGGTCGGGGTGTGGGGGACACCAGCGTCCTTCTTGCAAACAACCTTCCATGTGGCACGTCATGAGGATGGAGCTAGCAGTCTGACTCATCTACGACATTGGTTTGAAGAATAAACAGTCTGTCTCCTGGGCTCTCAGAAGCAGCTTAGTGCTGGGAACGCAGGCGTGCTGAGCGCGAGAGCACTTTTTGTCGCAGCTCCGTGATCACACACCAGGTGCTCCCTTGCCTCGAATGCTAAGTGACTGGTCAGAGTTTCCAACAAGGCAGTGCAGTTACGGACAGATGAGAAGACCCCCGGGCAGGCTGTCCCACAATTAGGGGTGGGTCGGCAGTGGGGACGAGGGAGTGGGGCTTCTGCGAGGATGAACACGAGGGAGGGCTCAGATTTCTCGTACTCTGGAAGACAGACTCACCAAGGAAGGTGGGTGGTGAAAACCACGTGTCCCCACTTCACCCACGCAGGCCCCCACCATCCCTAGCAACCTCCAAAAAGGGAGGCACAGTTAAGTCAAGAAAGATGGCTGACCTCCTATATTCACTTCTTTTAGGCCTCAAACCTAGCACACTGTTGTTCAGTCGCTGTGTCGTGTCTGACTCTTTGTGACCCCATGAACTACAGCACGCCAGGCTTCCCTGTCCTCCACTATCTCCCGGAGCTCACTCAAACTCATGTCCATTGAATCAGTGATGCCATCCAACCATCTCATCCTCTGTCAGCCCCTTCTGCTCTTGCCTTCAATCTTTCCCAGCCCCTTCTGCTCTTGCCTTCAATCTTTCCCAGCCCCTTCTGCTCTTGCCCTCAATATTTCCCTCTTTTCCAATGAGTCAGCTCTTCGCATCAGGTGGACAACGTTTTGGAGCTTTAGCTTCAGCATCAGTCCTTCCGGTGAATATTCAAGACTGATAGATTTCCTTTAGGATGGACTGGTTGGATCTCCTTGCAGTCCAAAGGACTCTCAAGAGTCTTCTCCAACACCACAGTTCAAAAGCAGCAATTGTTCTTGGTGCTCAATAAAAGCCTTTTGAGTGAATAAGAAGGTTCAACTTCACAAGTGGTTTTTAAACTGGACTTTCTCGAGGTCTCAGGTTTTCCCAGAGAAGTTACAGGACCTGCTGTGAGGAAATGTGTGCTGGGGCCCGGCAGGGACACTCCATCTGTATTCCTGTGACTGTATCTCCTCTGAATTCAAGCAAAGTCCCTTCAGTAAGGCAAGGTGATTGCTGAACTCAGGGGATCCTCTGCGGCCACCAGATCTCAACGAACCGACGGGCAGTGCCCTCTAGCAAGTCGTGGTCACTGTGTTTTTAATTCAGTGATGACAAATAAAAGCCAGCTCTCTTTCCTTACATTTGGGGAGAAAGGATTTCTAGAAATAGACCAGTTTAGGAGGGATGAGGCTGCCATCATGGGCTTTGCCCAGCTAGCTTTATAAATATTATTCTANTTTTTAATTCAGTGATGACAAATAAAAGCCAGCTCTCTTTCCTTACATTTGGGGAGAAAGGATTTCTAGAAATAGACCAGTTTAGGAGGGATGAGGCTGCCATCATGGGCTTTGCCCAGCTAGCTTTATAAATATTATTCTACCCCGGTCTCCAGTTCTTCAGACACTTGGGGATACAACTGTGGTTTAAGACGACCAACTCTTGCCCACCCTCTGGTCCTGACTCTCCCTCCTCCCACAACTTCTCTAGGGGAGCTAGGCTTCCAACCCAGAATGATTTCATCACCACCAGGCAATGGGACCCGGATTTTTCTCCCCTTAGGATATCTCACTAACTCATCATTTCCATAATTAGCTTTAATGACCCTCTTCTGTTTCTTTCCAAACAACACATATTCTCACTCTTTCTGGGGGTGGCAGACCTCCAAGCTTTTGGCAATTCTCCTGTTGACCGAGATCCCAGAGAAGAATTTCGGACAGTCAGCTGAGGGCATCTAAGACAGCTGTGTGAAGAATGAGGCTGGGATGAGGAGGAGGGGTTGGGGGAGGAGTAGAGGGGGAAGAGAAGTGTAGAGTGAAAGAAGGACANAAACAAACCACTCTCTTCCTCCTCCATTCAAACACCTTAAAATAAAATGATGACCTGCAGTGCGTCCGCCAGAGATGCCAACGTGGCGCACGCGGGCCCATGAGCTGACCTCTGCGGGCTTTTCCCACCCCCAGGCCTGATCTTAGGCATGCAAGACTGAAAGATTTTTTTTTTTTGGCCAGGGCTGGAAGCTTTTGGGATACGAGCCTGCCACTCCACCTCCCAAAGCTGAGAAGCCACTCAGGACTCGTCCTGGACACTCACAGAGCAAGCATTTGTCTTTGCTGCTGCCTGCCTTCCATTCGGTTCCTAATCTTCTTGGTGTCCAGTGTGTCCCTTTCCTCTAAATATCCCACTAAAGCACTCACTGATAACTAAGGTAAAAGATTTCCATTTGAAAAGTAGACTCATACTGGGCTTCCCAGGTGGCGCTAGTAGTAAAGAATCAGCTGCCAGTGCAAGAGATGTGGGTTCAATCTCTGGGTCGGAAGGATCCCTTGGAGGAGGGCATGGCAACCCACTCCAGTATTCTTGCCTGGAGAATCCCATGGATAGAGGAGCCTGGAGGGCTACAGTCCATGGGGTCGCACAGAGTCAGACATGACTAAGCATGCGTGTGCACACACACACACACACACACACACACACGTATTGGAAAACTGTCATACTTAAAGGAGGACAGCTCCGATGAGGAGGCGATCAGTGTGGATGGGGTAGGTGAAGGCAGGAATCCTTCTTGCCTGATTCCCCTAAGAATCACACGGTGGTAGTTGTCACTTAGAAGAGTCACTCAAAAGGCTGGTGCTACCTACACTCTACAAGGGTCTGTGTACAAAGATTATACATAATAACAGCCTCACCTGAGAGATCCTGGGGTACATCAGCATCCTTTTTTATAAACCACCTGAGGAGAAGAGAGAGGGAGGAGGAGTAAGAGAGAGAGGGGGAGAATGAGAAAGAGAGAAGTGTTTAGCAAATAGTTTCAAGACCTTCTGTTTCCCAGCCGCTCTGCTGAGCCCCGATCCTAGGCGCAGAAAAGATAAAAGATGGATGCTGGCAGGCAACTCATGAAACAGAAGCAGCTACTGTCAACAACACGTACCAGCTCTTACGAAACCAATCGGATCAGGGACACATGGACAGAAAACCCGCCCCTAGCCTGCGATTTCAAAGAAGTTTCCCCACGGGGACTTTTCTCACATTAAAAGAACACACTGGGCTTGGCTTCCGATAATTTAGTGCTGGAGATTTCTCCCACCTGGCCGGCCTCCATCGGCGCTCTTCACAGAGCCGCGGTCTGTGTATCACACCCCTCTAGGTGGAAAGCGCCCCCGTTCACCCGTGGAGGACTGACTATCTTGCCTGCCTGCAAGCTTCTGGCCCATGAAGAAGCCTGATCCCTGTGTCAGGGGCCAAAGCCACTTGGGGGTAGAAAAAACACAATTTTGCTGAATCTCACAAAACGCTTCTCAACAATGTCATCCTAGAGGCAAAGGGCAGAAACTCAGGTTTTGTGGACCCTGAAGCTCAGACAATCTGGGGAACCTCTTTAAGAAAATGCATATGAAAAGATTCCTTCCATAAATTGTCAAAGGCTTATTACTTATGAACATATTGTCTGGGTTCTTTGCAGAAAGGAGCGCCTTTGCACAGTGGGCATGGCGGGGAGGGGGTGGAGACCAGAGCTCAAGCTTCATGGACTTCGTGGTAAGTCCACCTTTGCTCAGGGGCCAAGAAATGGTCTTTCTCTGGAGGAAAGAATTAGGATCCATCCCACCTCCCACAGCTTAGCCATCTTTGAACCGCAAAGGCAGAGTGGCAGGGTGCCTCAGACAGAGAGAAGGCGCCTCTGCCTGTTCCCTTGGGCCTCCAGAAAGATTCCACGCTATTTTTGGAGCACAAGCTTTCTTCAGCCTTTCAGTTTGGCCTCTTGAAATTTTCACAGCCAAGCAAATTATAGTACTGGGTGGAAACAAAATAGCCATCCTACTGGTTTTCGTTGTTGCTATTCTAATGAGCCAAGGTCAGAAGATATTAATTTTTAAGCAAGATATCAAAAACATTTGCCCTTATTGCTTTTCTTTCTTTCTTTTTGGAGATTAAAAAGGTCAGAGTTTCAAACATCTTGCATTAATGGCAGGGCTGCACTAACTGGTTTTCCTCTAACAGACAGTATTATTTAAGATTTAGAAAAAGGAGTCTCTCCAGCAGTTGGATATTGATAACTGTTGTCTTCATCCTTATTGTAGTTCTTGTGCTTATTACTAATACATATTAACAACAATAATAACTACTCTTTCCCTAAGATTTCACAAGCGAACAATGAATTGCTGTTTTTTGGTTGTTTAGTCTTTCAGTCGTGTCTGACTCTAGTGACCGCATGGACTGTAGCCCGCCAGGCTCCTCTCTGTCCATGGGGCTTCCCAGACAAGAATACTGGCGTGGGTTGCCATTGCCTTCGCCACTATAATGAATGCATTCATCAAATAACAGTCTAGGCAGTATTTAGGAAACCAATCGTACTGGTGATGAGTTTTTCACTCCAAATCCCCACCCACGTGGCCTCCCCTGGTTTTCCAGACCATGAGCCGCTTTCTTTTTTCAAATTCAGCCCGGGCCTTCCCAGGTGGTGCAGTGGTTAAAAAAGAGAGAGAGAAAATCCACCTGTCAATGCAGAAAACCTGGGTTCCATCCTTAGGTGGGGAAGACCCCCCCTGGAGGAAGAAATGGCAACCCACTCTAGTATCTCTGCCTAGAGAATCCCATGGACAGAGGAGCCTGGCCAGCCACACTCCGTGAAGGTGCAAAAGAGTCCAACACAACTGAAACCACCAAACAGGAAAGAAAAATCTCAGCCGCACTTAGCAGTCTAAAGTGCTCGACTAAGACTTTCTCATATTTACAAGAAAATAACTTCTTTCCCCTTTCAGACAATCAAGTTACAAAATACCTTTGTAAAAATAGCAGTAACATCAAGCCAGATCTTATGGAGCAACCCGTACTGGCTTAGCAAGGGCCTAAAGTAACTTCTCAGCCTACCATGGCTCTTTCAACTTTTCAACACTTGGCTTAAACGTTAACGACCTATTGTCTGATTTTTATGGACTTTTAAATACTGTCCCCAGCTCTTCTGGAAGAGATCAGGTTTTGTCAGCAATTCAGGCATGAAAAGTAGAATTTGAAAACAAGTAAAAAAGACCTAGTAAGCTCGTGAGACTTCTACTCAAAATAGTTCCCACTCTCCTNATTGTCAAAGGCTTATTACTTATGAACATATTGTCTGGGTTCTTTGCAGAAAGGAGCGCCTTTGCACAGTGGGCATGGCGGGGAGGGGGTGGAGACCAGAGCTCAAGCTTCATGGACTTCGTGGTAAGTCCACCTTTGCTCAGGGGCCAAGAAATGGTCTTTCTCTGGAGGAAAGAATTAGGATCCATCCCACCTCCCACAGCTTAGCCATCTTTGAACCGCAAAGGCAGAGTGGCAGGGTGCCTCAGACAGAGAGAAGGCGCCTCTGCCTGTTCCCTTGGGCCTCCAGAAAGATTCCACGCTATTTTTGGAGCACAAGCTTTCTTCAGCCTTTCAGTTTGGCCTCTTGAAATTTTCACAGCCAAGCAAATTATAGTACTGGGTGGAAACAAAATAGCCATCCTACTGGTTTTCGTTGTTGCTATTCTAATGAGCCAAGGTCAGAAGATATTAATTTTTAAGCAAGATATCAAAAACATTTGCCCTTATTGCTTTTCTTTCTTTCTTTTTGGAGATTAAAAAGGTCAGAGTTTCAAACATCTTGCATTAATGGCAGGGCTGCACTAACTGGTTTTCCTCTAACAGACAGTATTATTTAAGATTTAGAAAAAGGAGTCTCTCCAGCAGTTGGATATTGATAACTGTTGTCTTCATCCTTATTGTAGTTCTTGTGCTTATTACTAATACATATTAACAACAATAATAACTACTCTTTCCCTAAGATTTCACAAGCGAACAATGAATTGCTGTTTTTTGGTTGTTTAGTCTTTCAGTCGTGTCTGACTCTAGTGACCGCATGGACTGTAGCCCGCCAGGCTCCTCTCTGTCCATGGGGCTTCCCAGACAAGAATACTGGCGTGGGTTGCCATTGCCTTCGCCACTATAATGAATGCATTCATCAAATAACAGTCTAGGCAGTATTTAGGAAACCAATCGTACTGGTGATGAGTTTTTCACTCCAAATCCCCACCCACGTGGCCTCCCCTGGTTTTCCAGACCATGAGCCGCTTTCTTTTTTCAAATTCAGCCCGGGCCTTCCCAGGTGGTGCAGTGGTTAAAAAAGAGAGAGAGAAAATCCACCTGTCAATGCAGAAAACCTGGGTTCCATCCTTAGGTGGGGAAGACCCCCCCTGGAGGAAGAAATGGCAACCCACTCTAGTATCTCTGCCTAGAGAATCCCATGGACAGAGGAGCCTGGCCAGCCACACTCCGTGAAGGTGCAAAAGAGTCCAACACAACTGAAACCACCAAACAGGAAAGAAAAATCTCAGCCGCACTTAGCAATCTAAAGTGCTCGACTAAGACTTTCTCATATTTACAAGAAAATAACTTCTTTCCCCTTTCAGACAATCAAGTTACAAAATACCTTTGTAAAAATAGCAGTAACATCAAGCCAGATCTTATGGAGCAACCCGTACTGGCTTAGCAAGGGCCTAAAGTAACTTCTCAGCCTACCATGGCTCTTTCAACTTTTCAACACTTGGCTTAAACGTTAACGACCTATTGTCTGATTTTTATGGACTTTTAAATACTGTTCCCAGCTCTTCTGGAAGAGATCAGGTTTTGTCAGCAATTCAGGCATGAAAAGTAGAATTTGAAAACAAATAAAAAAGACCTAGTAAGCTCGTGAGACTTCTACTCAAAATAGTTCCCACTCTCCTACAAAGCAGTGTGCGTTGTCTTTCTATGACCATATGTATATTCACGACCAGATGCGTTTTCTTTAGGACTGGAGGAATCATGTATAATTTAGATAAGATGACTTCGTGCCAATAATATCTGAGTCACAGGGCCATTAATTTGAATTCCATGCCACCCAGGTGGGATGGGAATTCTGAGTAGTCATAGGAAAGAATTGTAGAGATAATTAAGAATTTTACAAAGAGCTGTAGCTAGGAAAAAAAAATGAGAAAGCTTTTCAGGCTTCCCTTGTGCCTCCGCTGGTAAAGAATCTTCCTGCAATGAGGGAGAACAGGGTTCAATCCCTGGGTTGGGAAGATGCCCTGGAGGAGGGAAAGGCTACTCACTCCAGTATTCTGGCCTGGAGGATGCCATGGACTGTATATGTATAGTCCATATACAGAGAATCAGACACGACTGAGGGACTTTCACTTTCTATAGTGAGTTCAGTACAAAGGACTTGTTTAGTCACTCAGTCCTGTCCGACTCTTTGTGACTCCATGGCCTGTAGCCCACCAGGCTCCTCTGTCCATGGGATTCTCCAAGCAAGAATCCTGGAGTGGGCTGCCATGTCCTCCCCCAGGAGTGTGAGGTAAGATGAGGTCATAGGATGAGCTGGGCTTTAATACGACTGGCATCCTCCCAAGAAGAGGAGATGAATACACAGATACGTGCAAGATGGTGTGAGGACGTGGGGAGAGGACAGCCATCTGCAGAACACGGAGAGAGGCCCAGGGCGAAGCCGGTGATGCCGACACCTTGATCTTGGACTTCCAGCCTCCAGCATGGGGAAGAAACACACTACTGTTTAAGCCACGTTGTCTGTGGAACTTTGCTCTGGAGCCCTAGGAGACTAATACACCTTCCATCAAGACCAGCGTCTTAAGACACACCTGAGGATGCTCACGGTGGCGGGACAATGCCTCTCTGGTTTACTCTGCATCAAGGTTCCGGCGGCCTCGGGTAAGCTCTCACTGGCTCCTCGAAAATCCAGGGGAGAGGGTGGAAATATGCTCCTGGGGCTGTACCCATATCCATGTCCGCAGCAGGCCTCCAAGGTGAACAGCTTCTGGCATGTTGCGACAATGCAGGTAAAGGAAGGGCTTCCCCGGTGGCGCTAGTGGTAAAGAACCTGCCTGCCAATGCTGGAGACTCAGGGAGGTGGGAAGATCCCCTGGAGAAGCAAATGGCAATCCACTCCAGGATTCTTGCCTGGAGAATCCCATGGACAGAGGAGCCTGGTGGGCCCCAGTCCACAGGGTTGCAAAGAGTCGGACATGACTGAGCACAGACACACACACTCAGGGCCAAACCCAGTGCCTGCCCTACAGGATACTCAGTCAGGGTTTGTGAAATAAGTGAATGACTCAGGATAAACTCTTCTGGAATTGAAATGTTCCAGGTGGTCTCACTTGGCGAGCAACTTTGGTCTGAGTGGCTGCCAGCAATCTTGCTCTGTCTCAAGAGGCTATAAATGCATAGCAGCAGAAGTAACACGTCTAGGGGAATAGCCCTCTGGGGAGAGGAGGGGGCTGACCCATCTCTGTTTGCTCTCTTTTACCCTCAGCGCAGATGCCTTAGGCCAGTCAGTGCTTAATTAGTTTTAATATCTCTTTTGATAGTATTATCCTGTGAGCCGGTACCACAGAATCCATGTTTAGTAATAACACTAATGCAGTTCAAGAATTTTTCCCTTAGGTATTCACCGCTCCAGGACTGATTCCATTTAATTCTTCCCCATGTCTGTCAATGGTCTCCGCCTTCTCCCAAAACTCAGACTCAAGCCCTGGGCGTTAGAGATGATTCTTCCTAATGCTGGAATCCCTAAATCCCATCAGGAACAAAATCTTTTCCTTCTGACCCTTCCCTGTGTCTCCTATCTCTCCCTCTCCAGGCTCAGCACCATCATAACCCAGCCCACACCTCATGGCAGAGGAATCCTCACTGAGCCACCAGCCTCTAACCTCTCCGTGCCATCGTATGACATCATATGACACCTGTGTCAAGCCTCAGAAACTCTTTCAAGGAGCCCTGGCTAGGCAGTAAAGAAGGTTAGTCCTAGTTATTTTATGCCTGGCTGCAATAACTAAGAAGTTTGCAAGAGCAGAGGAGTTCTAGGCTAGTAAAATTTCCGGAAAGAGCTGCTGTATTAACCTATAGTCATTGCTGTGGGGTCTTCCGGAATCATAAACTCCATTTCCAGATGCTGCTATGCAAAACAGGCTTCCTCGGTGACTCAGCAGTAAAGAAGCTGCCTGCCAGTGCCGGAGACCCAGCTTTGATCCCTAGGTCAGGAAGATTTGCTGGAGAAGGGAATGGCACTCACTCCAGGATTCTTGCCTGGGAAATCCCACAGACAGAGGAGTCTGGTGGGCTACAGTCCATGGGGTCGCAAGAGAGTTGGACATGACTTAGCAACTAAACAATAGCACTGTATAAAATACACATGACTGGGTTCACTTCAGGTGGTGGAATACAAGAACTCAGCTTTTACAACACAGCAGAGTTCGTATGTAAACTGCTAATTATACGATCTTTCCTGTTTGCTTAGTTTTACAAGGATGGTTATATGATGAGGTGGGGTTAGTGGGTGGGAGGCAACATGTGGAGGCCAGAGGATCACGGGGAGAGAAGACAGCTCCCAGGAACCCAGAGCAAGCGCCAAGAACTGCAGCGCTAACCTTCGCCCTACATGGTTCAGTGGCTTGTGGGCTGGAAGCAGGAGGGTGACATCTGTGATTGAGTCCATGTGAGATGCTTGACCTCCCCAGTTTCATGCTCCAACGGGCTCGGTGTGGGGCTGAGTCCAGCCAACAGAACAGGGAGTGCAGAGCAGGGAATGTTGACAGAAGAAACATCCGTATGTT
Source organism: Neotragus pygmaeus (assembly GCA_006410875.1). Classification (NCBI taxonomy): domain Eukaryota; kingdom Metazoa; phylum Chordata; class Mammalia; order Artiodactyla; family Bovidae; genus Neotragus; species Neotragus pygmaeus. The sequence goes on along the minus strand of SJYV01053957.1, from coordinate 464,184 downwards.
CTTCTCCGGATGCTAATTACAGAAAGCCTATGTTCCTACGCGATGTTTCATGGTGAACTTTCTCCTTATGGAAATTTTTTATAACAAATCAATCCGTTTGGTTTGGTTAACTTTGGAAGGACGACTTCCTGAACACTGACACAGTAAAGACACCTGCTTCTGCCCTGAATTCTCCCTGAGCCCACGTACCTGCCTGTGTCATGGAAGTTTCTGCAGCTGAGAGTCCCATAACAGCCTGTGGCTGACCCCGGCTCAGGCCCTAGGATCTCCGGGCTGGACATGCAGCAGGGGGTTGGAACTAATAAAGGACTTTCGAAAAACAGGAATTGTTTATCTTGTTAATCGTTGCAAGTTTAGGCAGAGGCAAACCATCCCTGACTGGTCCACTCAGATCTCTGAATCCTGAGTTTATTCCCTCTCTCTGCCTCTCCCCCATCCTACTAAAGCTTTGACTAACATGTCCCTGTGGACACCCATAACCTCTGAATCCTCATAGCTGAAACACACAGAAAGGCATTTCCAAGTGCATCTGGCTTACATCATCCGGAAAGACCGATCAGAGCTCTTCTTATTGAGTAAAATCTGCCTCCTCCTCTGACAAATGGAAAAATATTCGGACTGACGGAGAACGTCTTTCAGCACATAGATCTATGATTTTAAAATATTGCTCTTTTAAACACTGTTCAACTACTACTGCTAACACGTATTAACATGTCTTCATATAATTAATTGACTGATTACTGATTTTAATTGACTCTGGTAAATACACAAAACGCATGAGCTGGTGACAGTGGTATGCTGGCACACTAGGTCTTCAGGGGAAAGAAAAAGGAGAGCTCTGATCTGTAGTATTTGCAGATTTTCATGGTATAAATAGCTCTGCCATAGGCAGTTTCAAACTGCACGCCTAACATCACCAAACAACCAAGCCAGGGACTGGGGAAGACACAGCCCCAGGCCAGCCCCAGCACACCACCTGTAGGGTAACCTAAGAAATGCCAAGATTGGCTGAAATCAGTTTAAATTCCTCTACTACGGGTTTATTTTCCATTTTTCTCCTTTTCTTGAGCTTAGTCACGACCAACTGTTTGTGACGCCTTGGGCTATAGACCAGCAGGATCATCTGTCCATAGGGATTCTCCAGGCAAGAATACTGGAGTGGATTGCCATGCCCTCCTCCAGGGGATCTTCTCAACCCAAGAATCTAAGCCAGATCTCCCGCATTGCAGGTGGATTGTTTACCATCTGAGCCACCAGGGAAGCCCATTTTTTTCCCTTTAGGATACATAAAAACTCATGGCAGTTGTTTTTAGACAGACAATAGGCCGACACATATTTTGAGACAGAGTTTCCACGAGAGTGGAGAATAAGAGGTGAAAACACTGAAGCCAGGCTGGGGTCCAGGCACCTGGCTTTCCCGGCAGGTCAGAGAGTAATGGAAGTAGTGAGGCCATGACATCCTCCTGATCACTTCAAGCCACTTAATCTCTTACCTACTGGAGTAGAACATGCTGGCAGCAGCTCCATTTCCATCAGATTCTTACTGAGCTTTGTGCCAGGAGCTCTCAGCTCAACTCACGGACCACGACAGACATTCAATAAAAGTAAGCTAAATATGAACGTATTCTATATAACAAGGTCTTGAATTACAGCCAGCAGAACACTCAAATAGTTTCTGTTTTGAACAAAGTTAAGCAGACACCACAGGCTGTTGGCCAATTAAGTGGGGGTGGAAGTAATCAGAGATATACCAGAAAGCAAGACAAACACTGACCTCCCTAATGGTGCCTGGATTCATTCTGCTGATGTGTTGAAGCCCTAGGTTAGACCAAGTTTACCAACAGCAGAGAGTTTCTGGGAAATCTATAAATATACTTTCTTCGGGGAATGTAACTCTAGTTATTAAAAACCGCATGTGGGAACAGCATCTCTACTAAGAAGCACAGGTTCCTGAACCAACATCAAATGGAAGCTGTGCTAATAGACCATAACACTTGTACAATTAAGCTTCCCTAGAGGCTCAGTAATAAAGAAAGCGCCTGCAGTGCAGGAGACGCGGGTTCAATTCTGGGGTGGGGATGATCCCCTGGAGGAGGAAATGGCAACCCACTCCAGTATTCTTGCCTGGAGAAGTCCATGGACAGAACAGCTTGGTGGGCTACAGTCCATCATGGGGTCGCAAAGAGTTGGACACGACTTAGCGACTAGACAAGCACAACAAAAGTCTGTCAAAAGTATGGTTCTGCCTCTCCATCTCTGAGACCTCTGGGGGAATTAAGAGAGTTGATTCCAAGCAGCTCAAACCATAAGCAATACGTGAAACCCCACCTCAGCTGGTCGAGCACATCGAAAGGTCACGGTCTCAGTAGTTCTGTCTTTCAGGCTGTGGCGGACAGAATAAAGTCCCCTAAAGAGGTCCTCGTCTTAATCCCCAGAGCTATGACTGTGCGACCTTACCCAAGGCAACAGGGCTCTGCAGATGTGATTAAGTTAAGGCTGTAATCACCAGGGCTCTTACGAGGGAGAGACTGGAGGATCAGAATCAGAGGAGATGTGATGATGGAAGCGAAGGTCAGAGCTGTGAGCCAGGAAGGGCTGGCAACTTCGAGAAGCTGAAAGGGGCAAGGGAAGGACCCTCCCCAGGACGTCCAGGAGGAACCGGCCCTGCTAACACTGGGGCGTCAGTCTAAATGAGACGAGTTTGGACTTCTGATCTCCAGAACCATAAGATGACATCACTACATTTGTGTTAATTTGTTATACATGCAACAAGAAACCAATATACACAAAGAGACAGGGATCGTGAGGCTAGAAGGGGAGCAATCCTTTCTCTCCTAACCTCTCCACGTAAGAAGAAAAGATGCAGTCTCCTTGGCATATGACTGTGCCCCTTCCTCAGATGAAATTTCTTGAGAGCAGGAAAATGAAAGTGCAAGTGGTACTCACTCAGTTGTGTCTGGCTGTTTGTGATCCCATGAACTGGAAGCCTGCCACGCCAGGCTCCTCTGTCCATGGGATTTTCCAGGCAAGAATACTGGAGTGGGTAATTACTGCCTTCTGCAAGGGATCTTCCTGACCCAGGGATCAAACCCGGTCTCCTGAACTGCAGGCAGATTCTTCACTCTCTGAGCCACAAGAGAAGCCCTGTGCAGGAAGGCACTGGCAACAGGCCCTGAACCTTTCGAGAACACAAATAAAACTTAAATCAGGGAATACAAAAGGGCAAAAGCAATCAGGTGGGGGAGTAGTGTGTAAAGATGCTATAAACCATCAGGACTGTTCAACTCGAGTGGTGTATGNCTACATTTGTGTTAATTTGTTATACATGCAACAAGAAACCAATATACACAAAGAGACAGGGATCGTGAGGCTAGAAGGGGAGCAATCCTTTCTCTCCTAACCTCTCCACGTAAGAAGAAAAGATGCAGTCTCCTTGGCATATGACTGTGCCCCTTCCTCAGATGAAATTTCTTGAGAGCAGGAAAATGAAAGTGCAAGTGGTACTCACTCAGTTGTGTCTGGCTGTTTGTGATCCCATGAACTGGAAGCCTGCCACGCCAGGCTCCTCTGTCCATGGGATTTTCCAGGCAAGAATACTGGAGTGGGTAATTACTGCCTTCTGCAAGGGATCTTCCTGACCCAGGGATCAAACCCGGTCTCCTGAACTGCAGGCAGATTCTTCACTCTCTGAGCCACAAGAGAAGCCCTGTGCAGGAAGGCACTGGCAACAGGCCCTGAACCTTTCGAGAACACAAATAAAACTTAAATCAGGGAATACAAAAGGGCAAAAGCAATCAGGTGGGGGAGTAGTGTGTAAAGATGCTATAAACCATCAGGACTGTTCAACTCGAGTGGTGTATGCATATACGTACTTCTTTTAATTTTAGAAAGGTTCAGGGCAATGGCATTTTAAGTGGATCAAGGAAGCTAAGTGAAGGATTTTCCAAACAAATGTTAGAGAAGAATTGGAAATTGATGATCCCTACTGGATTTTGGCCTAGTCCTCCAAGAAAGAACGAAAGCTCCCGCTTAATACACCTTACGGATGTTGTAAAACAATTGGAAACTATTTGTTAGGAAACAATCGCCTTCTCGAAGGAGTCCCAGAGCTCTTTCACGACCTCACGGGGAGTGTTCCCTGCGTCTCCTGGCCCCACCCACGGACTTCAAGCCGTATTTGTGAGCTCCAGAAGAACACGGGTCATTGGAGAGCGTCTTATGTATTCTGTGGGGTGGTCAGGGAGACCTGAAAAAATCCGAAAGGAAAGCAGAGCGTTGTTGGCCATCTGGCCGCCACCCTGGACTCCCATTTGGTTTGGGTTGTCCTATTTCGAGGAAGGCCCCCTGCTGTCTTCTCTTTCAGCAACACGCTTTTCACACAGAGCTGCTCCTTTAAATGGAAGGCCTCTCCGTGGGCCCCCTCTAACATGCTTTCATTGTGCTGACTCAGAAAGCATATGGAAAAGTAATCACTGAGAATGATTTTCATTTTATATCTATGTAAACCTATACGCCCCCTTGGGTCTCAGACGGTAGAGTCTGCCTGCAATGTAGGAGACCAGGGTTCGATTCCTGGGTTGGGAAGATCCCTTGGAGAAGGAAATAGCAACCCACTCCAGTAATCTTGCTTGGAAAATCCCATGGATGGAGGAGCCTGGGAGGTACAGTCCATGGGGTCGCAAAGAGCCGGACACGACTAAGCAACTTCACTTTCACTTTTTTTTCCCCAAACCTATATGCATAAGGATCGAATGCTTTTCGTTTTATTTCTTTACAAGCATATTTGACCCAGGGATCAAATTCCCACCCCCTGCGCATCTTCTGCATTGCAGGCGGATGCTTCCCACTAGGGAAGCCCATTGCATCTCCACAATTCCAGCCAAAGAAAGGCATTTGCCCATCATGGGGGTTTCCCTCCTTGCTGAGCTGATGGGGCAAACCGCAAACATATATGCACAGGAATATCTTGGGTAGGATATAAGTAGAATTGGTTACCAACATGTACTTTCATGGGTGGGATTAGAAAAGCTGTAGGGCAATGGCACCCCACTCCAGTACTCTTGCCTGGAAAATCCCACTGGCAGAGGAGCCTGGTGGGCTGCAGTCCACGGGGTCGCTAAGAGTTAGACACGACTGAGCAACTCCAGTTTCACTTTTCACTTTCTTGCGTTGGAGAAGAAATGGCAACCCACTCCAGTGTTCTTGCCTGGAAAATCCCANCCACCTCATGTGAAGAACTGACTCATTGGAAAAGACCCTGATGCTGGAAAAGATTGAAGGCAGGAGGAGAAGGGGATGACAGAGGATGAGATGATGAGATGGCATCACTGACTCAATGGACATGAGTTTGAGTAAGCTCCGGGAGTTGGTGATGGACAGGGAAGTCTGGCTTGCTGCAGTCCATGAAGTCATAAAGAATCAGACACGGCTGAGAGACTAAACTGAACTGAGCTGAAGCACTTAATCTAAATGAGCCCATCATTCTTTTAATCACTCTTGGTGAAACCTTTATGGCGATCTAGAATAGCCTTATTCATTTGTTTTCTTGCTTATATTATCTTTCTGCTCTATCAAAACCTAAATTGTCCTGCTTATCGAAGTATTCCTGGCTGGTTGCCCAGAAGAGTCTGTTGAATGCAAAAAAGTAGATTTGCCTAGAGCAGAGATCAGAAATCTGTGGCCTGCAGGATCTTGCTAGAAGACATTTGTTTGATACATTCAGTATCTTTTTGTTTTGTTTTTTCCTCTTTTATTGAATAAGTTAGCATTTATAAATTGGGTTTTAAATAGACACCTGAGTTTATGGCTTCTCTTGAGAACTTGAAGGAGCTGGCAAGCCTGGCCTATGTGGCATCACCAGCAGGACTGGGTAATGGCTGTCACACGTGAGACAGGACACTTTTGATTTTTCTTAAGCCTTTGTGACCACCAAAAGTTTAAGAGTTTATTATCCTCACTTTCAACCTAGTTCTTAATTTCATTATAAATAAGAACAAATAATGGTGTGCCTTAAATGAAATGCCTTTGACTTTGACAACAATACAAATTATATTGACGTGGGGAAAACAATGGTAAATGATTGAGTAGGACTGAGAGATTATACATAAGTAATTAATGAATAATAGAAGGTGATAAGCACNGGCAGCAGGGAAACTTCCATTTATTTGTTCGTGGTAAGTGGGGCGATACGAAGGGTGCTTTCCCTTTCTTTTGTTTCATTTGGGCTTTTTTCCCCCGAATACATTTCTTTCAATAGAAAATAACATTTCCCTTTTGATTGAAAAGCGTGGTAACATCACAGAGCAGAAAATGGGTCAAGTTCTGATAGTGCCCCCCTGAGTTTCCTGAACTGGGTCCACTCTTCTTAGAAAAGAACTGTCCTGGACTCTCGCAGTGAATGGCGGGTCTATCTCCTGGACATATAGGACAGGGTGGCTCTATTTCAGGAATTCTAGCACAGAGCTTCTCAACCTGGAATGTGCTAATGGATCACGCCGGGATCTTATTAAAGGGCAGGTCTCATTCAGTCATTCCAGGGTGGGGTTGAGATTCAGCGTTTCAAACCAGCCCCCAAAGGATGCTGCTGCTGCTTGCTGGTCCATGGACCAGCTGTGGGTAGCCAGGGCCCAGACCACTGCCAGACAAGGTAGCAAGCCAGGCGATCCGATTTAGGGATCAGAACACAGAGCAAACTAGCAAGTCAGAAGCTTCCCAAAGTTAGGACCAAGGCATGCCCAGGATCCTTGGGCCAAGAGTGGATTGCAGAACAGGATCAATCAGGAGTGGTCAAGGGCCAAGGGCCTCTGAGGCTGGAGGCAGTTGATTGATGCCCACTGATCTTGTCACTGGAAGACCTAGGAAGTCCTACCACCAGTAGCACCGAGTTGAAACATCAGCCCCTCATTTCTTTACTGGCTTTTACCGTAAATGGAAAGGCTTTCCCTGGGAAGTCCCCAGGGATCTTACACTGCAGTGTGGTCACTGCTGTTATCACTGATATTACAGTAAGGCCGGTGATGCCAATAAGCTGGAATGTTTGTTCCAAACACCAGAATGTCCAGTTCTTTGTGATGATTCTTTAAGGAGAGCCTCTGGTATTTCGAAATTGACACACTTATGAAAAAAGTAAATGCTAGGTGGCCAGCCAGAATGCAAGGGAATTTCCCACCCTGAACTGCACACGCCAAAGCCAGCCAGAACACTTGGTGGCGTTTTCCTTTTTATTGCTGGCACCGAAACAATACAAGCATCATAATGCACGCAGGAGACAGGCTGCACCCGCTAACCAAACAAAAGACCAAAACAGGCTTTGTGTGAGGACCCTCCGTCCTGCGGCTGAGGAGCTCCCGAAGGATTTCTACCTGCAAGTCCTTGGAGTGCGAAACGGATTCCTCTAAGCCCCCAGTGGGCTTTTTCCTCTAACCAGGGCTTTAGCAAGGACACGACTCCCTGGCGTTGTCTGTGCCCTTGTGGTTTAGTTGCTAAGTCATGCTCAACTCTTCTGCGACCCCATGGACTGTAGCCCACCAGGCTCCTCTGTCCATAGGATTCTCCAGGCAAGAATACTGGAGGGGGTTGCCCTTCCCTTCTCGAGGGGATTTTCCCGACCCAGGGATTGAGCCTGTGTCTCCGGTACTGAAGGTGGATTCTCTAGTGCTGAGTCACCAGGGAAGCCCTCCGTGTGCGTGTGTGTGCACACTAAGGCTTCCACTGTGTCTGGCTCTGCGACCCTACAGACTGTAGCCCACCAGACTCCTCTGTCCACAGGATTCTCCAGGCAAGAATATGCAGTGGGGTTGCCATGGCCTCCTCCAGGGGATCTTCCCAACCTAGGGATTGAACCCAAGACTCTTAAGGTCTCCTGCCTTGGCAAGTGGGTTCTTTACTAAGAACACCACCTGGGACCTTCAGTTCAGTTCAGTCGCTCAGTCGTGTCTGACTCTTTGTGACCCCATGAATCACAGCACGCCAGGNGCTCAGCCTTCTTCACAGTCCAACTCTCACATCCATACATGACCACAGGAAAAACCATAGCCTTGACTGTGGAAAATTCTGAAAGAGATGGGAATATCAGACCTGGGACCTTACAAGGGTCTTATTTCTAAAATGGTATCATCCTACCAGAGTGAGGAAGCTCCTTAAATTTCTTTATCAAGTGCGAGCAGGTCTCACTGAAGGCCTAGAAAGACTTTAAAGGACACATCCCTTTCTTTGGGATTCCCCGGCTCTGACTGATGCCACTTAAAAAGTGAAAAAAGCCCCACAGCTTTAGAAAATATTTGGCAAGAACAAAATTCATTCTAGACATTAAGATAAATTCCATGCTTATTTTTCTCTTAAGCGCTGAAGGTTTCGCAGGCTTTCTATAGACTGAGTCTGAAGCCTGGGGGGAAAAAAACGAATGGGGCCTTCCCAGGGGGCTCCTAATGCAGGAGACATAAGAAACTCAAGTTCGATCCCTGGGTGGGAAAGACCCCCCTGGGGGAGGAAATGGCAACCCACTCCAGTATTCTTGCTGGGAAATCCCATGGACAGAGGAGCCTGGAGGGCTATGGTCCATAGGGTCGCACAGTCGGACACGACTGAAATGACTTAGCACACGGCACACGTGCAGACGCGGACAAACATGCCTTTGACCACGTCTCAGCGCCCACGCCCACGCGGTGTGGTCACTAAGGCCGCTGCGACCCTGTTGAGTGCGCAGGCTTCCAGCTGTGTTCCCTGGGCCTGCCTTCACCTCTGCTCTGCACGTTCCTGGCACGTCTGCTGGTTTTTCCGTCTGAGGCCCGTGGAAGAACATAAACATTTCGCCTTTTCTGAACGAGACTTGCAGGGAGTGTGTGAGTCTCTGACTTCCTAGAAACCAGGGCTGTTTTCTCTTGCCAGGCGCCACCGCCGGGCCTTCCTGAGCAGGAGGTCATTTCAATGAGGACTCGGAGCTCCGTCAACGGAGAAAAGAAGGTCACTCTCAGACAGGATGTAGAGAAGACGCCCTGAGTGAGCCTTGCTGGGCAAGAGACGCCGAGGGGACCAAGAATGTGGGCCTCCCCCAGGAAGTTATTCAAGAGCCTGCACTGCATGATAAACAGCCAACCAAAGTCTTTTCTAAACAGCGAAAATCACAATGCTCCGAATTCCAGAAAATCCTTAAACAATGGCTGCACATTCCTTTTCCTCTATTTGCTTATTTGTGCACCAAGAGCTTTCAGATAGACCAGCAACTGGGGTCCTGCCTTGGGCTTCTGGGCAGGAATGAAGTGGGAGAGAAACAGAAACAGGCAGGGCGGAGGCCGAGCTCGCCAGTGCGGCCCCTCCTCTCGGAGCGTGTGGGTCTCGCTCCCCACACCAGCCCCGGAGCTCAGAACCACTCTGCTCCCACGCATGAAGCCTCTTCACGCCTCATCAGCAGGACGCGGCCAAAGGCAGGGAGATGCTTCTGTGGGTCATGTCACCACGAGATGTAAATGGGTCAGTTTAGAAAGTCCTTCCTGAGGAAACCAAAAGACTATTTGGAGAACTAAAAATTTCCTGTATATCCACCTGACTTGAAAGATTTAGCAAAACTCCTCTGATATATATATATATTTTTTTTCAATTATAATGTACACTTGATTACACATGTACACAAACATAGATGTATATAATTGCAAAATAATATCCTGAATACTATTTTATTGCAGCTGTTCAGTCACCAAGTCGGGTCTGATTCTTTGTGACCCCATGGACTACAGCACACCAGGCTGCTCTGGGCTTCACTATCTCCCCGCGTTTGCTCAGACTCATGTCCATTGAGTCAATGGTGCCATCCAACCATCTCATTCTCTGTCATCCCCTTCTCCTCTTGCCCTCAATTTTTCCCATCATCAGGGTCTTTTCTAATGAGTCAACTCTGCAGCAGGTAACCAAGGTATTAGAGCTTCAGCTTCAGCAACAGTCCTTCCATTGAATATTCAGGGTTGATTTTCTTTAGGATGGACTGGTTTGATCTCTTTGCTGTCCAAGGGACTCTCAAGAGTCTTTTCCAGCAACACAGTTCAAAAGCGTCAATTCTTCAGCTCTCAGCCTTCTTTTTGGTCCAGCTCTCACATCCATACATGACTACTGGAAAAAACCATAGCCTTGACTAGACGGACCTTTGTTGGCAAAATGATGTCTCTGCTTTTTAATTCGCTATCTAGGTTCATAGCTATTCTTTCACTTTCATGTGTCTTTTACTTTCATGGCTGCAGTCACCGTTCAGAATAATTTTGAAGCCCAAGAAAATGAAATCCAACACTGTTTCCGCATTTTCCTCACGTATTATTTTATAGATAAATAAAAATATTTGTAGAAAATAAACTGTGATGCTTCAGACAATGATACGTCATTATCCCAATATTTGTTTATTGGCAGGTATTTATTCTTCACAGGAAGGAATAGAAACACTCGTTTGTCGTTTTCCTTATTCAGGAAAGTTCACTTGGAAATTTTGCTAGCGTCGTCCCTTCCCTGCTCCACCTGCACACCAGATGTCCCTTCACCTGCTCTATTTTCTCTACAGTATTTATAACTTTGAATGCACCGTGTGATTTATTGCTTATTGCTTACCATCTGTCTTCTGTACGCCCCTCCCACCCTTATAATGTAAGCTTTCAAGACAACAATTTTTGTTGTTGTTCCTTTATCCCAATCACAGAATTGCAATCGGCATAACTAAGACCCTCAAAATTAATTTTTGAATGAATGAATGAATGACTACTTCTGCCTCATCTCCTTCGATTCAAAAGCATCAACAAACACTTCTGGTCACTGAGAATCTAAATGGAAGGCTGGGTAGGTGTTGGGGTGGGAGGTACTTTCTGAGGGATGGACGACCAACTCACTATTCGATAAAAGAGGCGTTGGGGTGGGTGTGGAACAAATGGGATAGATTTTAATAGACCCAAGGGAAGCAGCTGGGACCCCCTGGAATGAAACACATAATAAGCCCCCAGGAAGCTTGTGAACCCCACTCTCAGGTAGCTTTGAAGCCAGTCATCTGGAGGGGAAGTTTCCAGGCTTCGAAGAAAGACCCTTATAAGCCTCCCTTGCTCTCTTTTTCTGAGAATCTGTGAATTTCTCAGTCCATCCCGGTGGCAGGAATTCACACCACATCAAACCTCCTGATGATGCCAGTAACGCGACTGGTGTGAAAAGGACTCCAGACGTGGATCTAAGAGAGACGGAAGAGGGTGAGGCTGAGCGCTCTGGGGAAAGAGCCGGGGGTGGCTGGCTTTGCTCCGTTCACTTGCTCTGGTTTCTACCAGACACACATCAATCCCGCAGAGCTCTCAGCAAGACTTTTCCTGGCAGCATTCAGATTATTCCTGAAATCAACACGATGCATTTTTCAGCTCCTTCCGTAGACTGTGGTACGGGGGTGGAGGTCTTAAAGGAGACAAGGAGCTCAGTGCTGGGACTCAGTCACAAGACTGGGTCCATGAGGAGTAAAACAGGGTGTCTCTGGGGCTGAGACCTTAATTCCATCCATGCCGCCCACCTGCTCAGCCCTTAACCGATGCCATCACATTATCTAGTCTCTGCATTCCCTAGGTTCGCCCTCTGGTGGCGCTAGTGGGATAAAGCGCCGCCTGCCAATGTAGGAGACATGAGAGATGCAGATTTGATCCCTGGGTCAGGAAGATCCCCTGGAGAAGGAATTGGCAGCCCACTCCAGTATTCTTGCCTGGGAAATCCCATAGACAAAGGAGCCTTGGAGGGCTACAGTCCATAGGGTCACAAAGAGTCGGCCATGACTGAAGCAACTGAACACACACAATGAGATCCTTAAACCACCCTTGGGTTCTCTAGATAGGAGGTACCTCTGTGATGTTGAAGATGGGGATTCATTTAGCGTCACAACGAGGCATGTAAGGGCCTCTTTCGGCATTTCTGGGCAGAGCAGAGCATGCTATACATTTCATGTCTTTAAGACAGCAATCTCATAAAGAATGAGGATCATTCTTAATTAAATCATAGATCACCATCCCAACCACAAAAGTCAGTACAAATTTATTTATAGGCAGAGATAGCTTGGAATCCCTAATAGCGCAGTTGGTAGAGATCCTCCTGCAACGCAGGAGACCTGGGTTCGATTCCCGGGTTGGGAAGATCCCCTGGAGAAGGGAATGGCTATCCAGTGCAGTATTGTGGCCTGGAGAATCCCATGGACTGTATGGTCCATGGGGTCGCAAAGAGTCGGACACAACTGAGCGACTTTCACTTTGAATTTGGAAGGGTCACTCGTGGCTTTCAAGGCAAACGCAGAATGAAGCAGTCCCACTTATTGTTGGGAGCACTTTCCACCTTGAAAACCATCATTAAGTGGACTCAGGCAGACGACCGATGTTTACAACTTAAACCGTTTTGATCTTGTCATTCAACCGCGGCCACTGAGGCTCTGAGCGTGGGACTCCGATTTAGGGGGGCTAAATGTTTTTAAATGTTAGCTGCTGCACAAAGACCCTCCTGCAGACCTACTTAGCTAAAGTAAGACCGTAATTCTTACTTCAACCAGAAGACCGGGGTTTTTCAAAAGGCCACTTCCTTTCCTTTTTTTTTTTTTTTTTTGACCCAGCTGGCTGCACTCACAGAGGATGGTTCTCGGTGCAGTTCAGGGGCTGCCTCTGTTTTGACAGGGCAAGTGGCCAACTGGATCTTAAACTAGCCAGTAAACAAGATGTCCTGGAATTGAAGGAGGGTTGGTGGAAGTGCCTGCCAGGGGAGGAAGCTGACCACGGGTGCAGAGTCGTTAACTCTAGGGTTAACTGCCCATTGAAAAGCTGCCTAAACTGAGCCCTGCCCTTTCTTCAGCAGGTTCTCATAGCTACTGCTTGATCTGCACAGGAATGGAGATCCTGCACAAGATAAGAGCTGGGGACAGCCTGCTTTGGTTCACGGGGTTATAGCAAGCTTGCCAAACAGCTGAAGGGGGTGGGGGAGAGCATCTGCTTTTTAAAAAGAGTCTAAATGTAAAATTAACACACCATATCCTGTTTTGGATGGCCTTCCCTCACAGCTCAGTGGTAAAGAATCTGCCTGCTACCATAGGAGATGCAGGTTCCATTTCTAGGGTGGGGAAGATCCCCTGGAGAAGGAAATGGCAACCCGCTCCGGTATCCTTGCCTGGGAGATCCCATGGGCAGAGGGGCCTGGTGGGCTACAGCGCATAGGTTTGCAAAAGAGCTGAACACAACTTAGCGACTAAACCACAACAATCTTGTTTTAGAAACAGGGATGCTGCAGCAGCTCTGCCATCTTTCTGTTTGAACTTTGAGCGGGGGGCTCGGGTCAAAGGTCTACCCCACCCTCCCACTGGCCCAGATACACCGTGCTCAATCAGGGCAGCGTCCCAATATGCCCTTTGCCTGAGGCCAAGATGCCTTGCTCAGAGCAAAACCTCCAAAGCTGTGGCTTCTCACCCCTCTAGCCATTGGCGTCACTCACACGGATTCCTAAGTTTCACTCTCACACTGATTTCGCCCAGTTTGTTTTCCAGGGAGGCTCAGGATCTCTTTGCAAATGATGCCCCAGGAGGCCTCCGCTGTTCCCCAGTCCCAATAGCTTTACGTTCTATTTTCAGCCCCTACACAAGGTAGCCCTTTTGTTTTCTCTGGAGCCGTCATGCTGACATGGCTTCCCTTCCCCTGTTATAATCCGTCTGTCTTTCTGTGTATTTATCTCTGCGGGGATGTAGTTCCGAAGAAAGAAGAGTCAGCTATGCATTGATTCCTTGCAGCCTGCTGGGCTGTTTATGTCTTTACAAAGCACTCACCCCAGAAAGGAACACATCCCAGAAAACAAACCAGCCCAACATCAGGTAACCAAGCAGGCACTCAGGGAGCTCACAACACACCTATTTTTTCCTTTGTATGAGAACACACAGTGCCTGGGAGTGCCCACACTCAAGTGTTAGGGGAAACAGGCTCGTGATGCCTCAATCAGGCTTTCTTCCTTTCCCAGGCCTCCTGTACCCGCCTGCGGGCAGCCAAGCCAAGAATGGGAGTGGATTCTTGAGTGGAAGGTTACAAATGAGACTCTGGAAGGTCCTGGCCCATGGGGATGTTGGAGGTGGTGGCTGATGGGGATCTGAAAGTCCTGCCTGGCTTACCATGATTCCCTTGTATTGATGGTTACACTACCCATTCCAAGTTCCAAGTTCCTGAAATAGAGGTACTTAGCAGATGATTTTTAAAAGGAAATTTCTGGAAGCTGATAAAAATTGCTTTGGGCTTTGAGGAAGAATGGGGTTTTGTGCTGCTGCATTCCTCCACAGAGGGCTTCCCTGGTGGTTCAGGGGTAAAGAATCCACCTGCCAATGCAGGACGTGCAGAAGACGTGGGTTCGATCCCTGGGAAGGGAAGATCCCCTGGAGAAGGAAATGGCAACCCACTCCAGTATTCTTGCCTGGAGAAGCCCATGGACAGAGGAGCCTGGCGGGCTGCTGTCCACACCCACAGGGTCCCGAAGAGTCAACCACAACTTAGCGACTAAAGCAACATTCTTTCACTGAGCCTTTGACATAGATACATGATGGTATTTCAAAAGGCAAGGAACAATCCAGGAAGCATAGTTGTGAAAGATGCCGGGGCTCTCCTGCCTTGAACCCACAACAGAATCTGAGTGAAGCGCCGAAGCCCCGGAGCTCGGCCCGACGTCCCCTCCCCTCCCACCTCCTGCTCTTCTCTTTCCCCTGCTCCCAGGGACCGGAAGTCACCCTGGCATCATTGCTGTCTCCAGGGGTTACGGTCTCTCCTGCTCAGGGCTGCTGTTTGGGGTTGGTCTCAGCCTGTCCGCCAGGAACGTCTGGGGGCGCTCCCCTGGGGCCTGCTCCTGCAGGGAGCCCCCACGGTCAGTCCCCCCACTGAAGCTAGCTGGAGACTGGACCAGTCCTCGTGGTTCTCATTATGATCGCAGATTGTCCCCACCTCCGCGACAACCATCCGGGAACTCAGAGACACCAAGATACATAACTCACAAGTCCTGGGGGCCAAAGCGAGGGAGGGAGAGAGAACACAGACCCGGGCTTCTGCCTTTACTGGGGTCCAGGGTGCGGTTCCTAGGACAAAGCATTTGTCTCGGAGAAGAAGAGGAAGGCATGAAGGAGGGAAGGGCAGGTGAGGGCAGCTGGCAGGGGAGCGAAGTGGAAGTCCCCCTCGGATGAGCTGCGGTAGCTCCCTGAGCCAGGGGGTCAGGTAGGAGGCTCAGAGAGGGCGGTGACAGGAGTGTAAACCATTTGGAATTCCGTCTGGTTAACTGTGGTGTTGGAGAAGACTCTTGAGAGTCCCTTAGACTGTAAGGAGATCCAACCAGTCCATCCTAAAGGAGATCAGTGCTGAATATTCATTGGAAGGACTGATGCTGAAGCTGAAACTCCAATACTTTGGCCACCTGATGCAAAGAACTGACTCATCTGAAAAGAGCCTGATGCTGGGAAAGGAGGCAGGAGGAAAAGGGGACGACAGAGGATGAGATGGCTGGATGGCATCACCAACTCAATGGTCATGAATTTGAATAAACTCCGGGAGTTGGTGATGGACAGGGAAGCCTGGCGTGCTGCAGCCCGTGGGGTCACAAAGAGTCAGACACGACTGAGCGACTGAACTGAACTGAAAGTTGGAGAGACTGGTGATCAGCAGGAAGACGGGCTCCACAGAGCCCTTACAACAGCCCCTCCCAAGCCCCGGAGGCACGCGCCTCCCCCGCAGCCCGCGAGTGTCCAACTGAGAGTGAGCTCAACAAGATTTTCTGAGAAAAGTAGAAGACTTGGCATCCATCCCAAGAATGGTGCCAAGCAGTGAGGACGGGGCAGGAGGATACCCAGGAAGGCAAAGTCGCTGCCTGCAAGGGTGGCTGGCCATTCTGCCCCCTCCTCAGGGATCTGTCTAGCATCCACCGCTGCAGCCTGTTCCCTTGATCCAGCCATGAGCATCCTGGGACATGAGACCCCGGGCACACTGGGAGCCAGCCTTATGGAAGAAAGAGCAGGGAAATCCCTGCAGGAAGGCACAACTGGGGGTGCCTTGGAAAGTCCTTACTGCTTGGGAACTGCTGCCTCTTTCACTACTGGAAATGAGCCTTTGAAGTCACAGTGAGCAGAGAAGCACAGTAAGAGGAAGACCATGCATCATGGCGTCAGCCTTAGGCTGACTCCTGAAAATTAGCCAATATCAGCTGTTTGTGGCTCAGCTAGTAAAGAATCCAGCTGCAATGCGGGAGACCTGAGTTTGATCCCTGGGTTGGGAAGATCCCCTGGAGAAGGGAAAGGCTACCCACTCCAGCTGGCCTGGAGAATTCCACGGACTGTATAGTCCATGGGGTTACAAAGAGTCGGACATGACTGGGCAACTTTTACTTTCACATCACTTTCAGCTGTCCCAGGAGATGCGTGTGATGCAAGGTCACTGAGACAGGCTGTTTTGGAAAACAAGGAAGAGGGTGGAGGTGGACAGGCAGTGTGGTGAAAACTTTAGACAGCAAGACCCCTTGGGATTCTAGGGTGATGAGGAGATGCAGATGAGAAGCTTACAGACTGGAGGCAGAGCGCAGCAAGACCAAAACGGTACCACAACAGAGCCCTGCGTGCGCTGTGATTTCACTCAGAGGTGACGTTGTTAGGGGAGCAGTGGAGTATCTTAAGGGAAAAGAAACCCTAGTTTCAGCAAATTTTGCAGAACATAGCGTGGGATTAGCTCAGTTTCTTCTATCAAAACAATCCACCCAGGTTCAACAGAATAAGGTCAGGAGGCACTATAGTGAAAACAGAAAGTAGGAAAATCGGGGGTCTGGACGGGGCGTCCTCACTGTCCGGCTTATCCTGCACTCGCAGCCCCCAGGCAGACAGTCTTACTACAGGTGTCTCCCTTTCTCCTGAGAACTCTCTTCTATTGAGCACGGTACATGTGCCCTGAGGCTTGAGTCTAGCAAGAGGGGGAGGCCCAATACCCCTCGCCATCCCAGTTCAGCAGGAAGTAGCCAGAAAGACCTCGAGGCCCCTATTCCCAAAGAATTGGGCCTCCCATCTCTTGAGGGGGGAATGTTAAGTAGTTAGAATAGAAAACAGGAGTCCAAACTGGTGGTGACCAAAAGACAAGGAAGGGAAAAATCCATGAAAACAGAACAAAGGTCAAAGGAAGGTCTGAGGACCGGAGTGAGGACTTCAGGTAGAACAGCATTCCTTGCTAAGCCCAACTGCAATGTGCCCTCACAACTCAAAGATGGATTTTCCTGCTATTATCTAAATAAAATAGAGCTGTCATACTGATTTGTCTAAGAGCTATAACATGGTCTGCTGGAGACCTGAGAGTTATAACACAGTCTGTCCAAGACCCGAGAGCTGGGACACGCCGAGGGGGCTCTAATGTCCGTCACTCCAAATCTTTGTTGTGACGAGACAGAACCGAGGAGAATACACTCATGTGACAATCCCAACCACCCTGAGAAATGGGTACTATTATTCTTCCCATTACACAGATGGGGAAACTGAGGCCCCAAGTAATTAAGCAACTTGTCCAAGGTCACCCATAGAGTAAGTGGCAGAGTCCAGACCCAGATTCAGGCCAGTAGAACTGAAGTCTGCTCTTAACCGGAAGCTTCATCACCTCCCAGGTGTTGTATTTCCCTGGCTGCAGTAAGGAAAATGAGAAGGGAGAGGGGAGCAAGGAAGGAAGAAGAAGAAGGGAGGGAGGGAGGGAGGTGAGAGGGGAAAGAGGGGGGTTGTGTGGGAACGTTCTGAGAAATGGTTCTGCAGATACATTCCAGCAGGCAAGGGACGCAGTTATACCAGATGCAGGAACAAAGCTCCAGTACCAGCCAGTCCGGAAAGACGAGCCAGTGGGTGCCCAAGCTCCCAAAGCATATACCGCAAACTCGGATATTTTTACCTCTGGCTTATCCCCCCACCCTCCCAGCTGCCTTCCAAGTATTAACACAACATTCTTCTGATAATTTTTCCTTTTAAAGGAGATACTACTCTTACTAAAAGGTCAACCAGCTAAAAATATTTTGCTCTGATTTTCCATGAGCTTTTCGGCATGATTTCGTTGCCTCAAGTTTTGCCTGGGAGAAACAACTGGAATATTTTCCACCCACGGAGAGCCCTTTTCCAGGCCCTGGCGCCAAAATTTCTCTTCTCCTTGTTCTTTCCCTGTTTTACCCCCTTTGGTCTTATCAGTAACGTTCAGAAGAACCAAAAGAAAGGTTTTGTTTTTAAAGAGTGAAACATTGCTTTGACATTTAAAGACAAAGGGCCCACATTCCTTTTTAGCAAATCCCTTTACAAAAGCAAGGACTTCCCTGGTAGCTCAGCTGGTAAACAATCCTGCTGGAGAAGGGATAGGCTACCCATTCCAGTATCCTTGGGCTTCCCTGATGGCTCAGACGGTAAAGAATCTGCCTGCAATGTGGGAGACCTGGGTCAGGAAGATCTCCTGGAGAAGGAAATGGCAACCCGCTCCAGTATTCTGGCCTGGAAAACTCCACGGATAGAGGACCTGGTGGGCTACAACCTGTGGGGTCACGACCAGTCAAACAAGACTAAGCGACTTTCACTTCACTTAAAAAAGCAAAGGCACGGTGCAGTTGCATGCAAGTAATTGAAATGAGAGTTTTCCTTGGGGCGGGGCCTCCGGGTGCCACAGAGCACCTAGCCGCGGACAGCTCAGCAGCTGTGCCCAAAGGTAGAGAGAGCTCAGAGAGGTGCGGGCCCCCCACAATCTGCAGGCAGAGCATTCTCATGAAAACTTTCACAAACTGAAGCGGAGCAAAGGAGCAAGACCTAGAGACTCAGCTTGTAAACGGATGCACAAAGTAAATCAATGCTATTTTTGCCTTTATTGTTAAAAGCAGAAATCCTCTTCAAATTTCTTTCAGTTTGTGAAAACAGATATGGGCATATCTCAGGGACACTGGGTTTGGTATCAGACCACAACAAAGCAAGTCCCATGGTATTTTTCGTTTCCCAGTGCATATAAAAGTAACAATTTTTAAAAAGTAATACAAACTTTTACTGTAGTCTATGATAGCATTATGTCTAAAAACAACATACAAACCTTAATTTAAAAATACTTTCTTGACCATCACCTTATCCTTCAGTGAATCGCAGTAGTAACAACAAAGATCACTGATCACAGATCACTATGACGAATGTAATAATGATGAGAAAGTTTGGAATTATTCTTGTGAGAATTAGCAAAATGTGACACAGAGATACGAAGTGAGCATATGCTGTTGGAAAAATGCTGACAATGGACTTGAGTCCCCACTGTGGTCCTCCCTGTTGGGGTCCCAAAGAGTCAGACATGACTGAGCAACTAAGCACGCATGCATGCATGCACACACACACACACGCGCACACACACACACATACACACATACACACACACTCTACTTCTATAGCAATGCTTCCCTATGAACAGAGTCAGCCGAGGGTTCTTTGCCAAGCATTATGAATAATTTGTCATTCACATATTCTTTCACAAACTGAGGGCATTGACAAGGGGTTGCAGGTAGGGGGACCTGGCTGGGATGCTCTCACCAGGCAACCTGAGGCCGTGGCCTCTGAGGGGAGGTGGGGTGCCAGCCGTGTCTGCAGCTAACCCTCACACTGCTGCTGCTGCTGAGTTGCTTCAGTTGTGTCTGGCTCTTTGCAACCCATGGGCTGTAACCCACCAGGCTCCTCTGACCATGGAATGCTCCAGGCAAGAATACTGGAGTGGGTTGCCGTGCCCTCCTCCAGGAGATCTTCTCGACCCAGGGATCAAACCTGCGTCTCTTCTGTCCCCTGTATTGGCAGGCAGGTTCTTTACCACTAGCGCCACCTGGGAAACCCAACCCTTGCACTCGAGATGTCAGCTTCTCCTCAGATCTAATTACACTTTCAACCTGCTACTACTTCCTAAGCAAGGAGGGTTTTTTGCTTTTGGTGGTTTTTTTTGTGGGTTTTGTTTTGTTTTTCATTTAAAAAATTTTCAGTTTAATCATGCAAAGGAGTCTGCCTTTTTTTGTTTCAACTTTCTTGATGCTTTGAGAGTATCTCTCAGGCCCAAAGCAGGCCTCATGGGAAATTCTTAGAAGACTCAGAAACTTAGGAGACGAGGAGCAAAGAGTAGAAAGCAAAGATGCCCAGGGGAGGGTGAAGGTAAAAGATGAGTTCTGTTGATTTTTTGACGATTTCCCTCCACATCATCTCCTCCCATTAAGAGCTTTCTCTAAGCATGATACTCTCCTCAGGGCTTTTAGAATTGGGTGAAGTTCATCCCAGACATACCAATGCTTTACAAGAAAAAAGAAAAAAAGGCCACAGAGGCTGAGATAGAGGGGAAGGTGTTTGCTGGAAGTTCCAGCCCTTTCCAGGAACAGAATCAGCACGGGAACCTCCACGCCTTAACTCTCAGCTCCCAGCAGAGCTGAGCAAGAGGAGCACTCTGACTTAGCAGCTGTTAACTTGTCCAAGGACCTTTTTTTTGGAGGAATTCTTTATTCTATTTGTTTTGCTTTAACTTAAAAAAAAATGTTATTGCAGTATAATCGATTTATCAATGTTGCATTAGCTTCTGCTGTACAGCCAAGTGAATCAGTTATACATATACGTACATCCCCCACTTTTTAGATTCATTTCCTATGTAGGCCATTATAGAGCACTGAAGAGTTCCCTGTGGTATATAGCAGGCCCCTATTAGTTATTTCCTTTATATCTGGTAGTATGTATACCTCAACCCCAGTCTCTCAGTTTCATTCTCCTCCCCTTTCCTCCTCGGTAACCATAAGCTCATTTCTCCATCTGTGACTATTTCTGCTTTGTATTAAGGTTATAGTTTTGGGGGGTGTTTTTTTTTTTGGTTCTACATATCAGCAATATCATATGGTATTTGTCTTTCTCTGTCTGACTTACTTCTCTTAGTATGATAATCTCTATCCATGGTCTATCCATGTTGCTAAAAATAGCATCACTTCATCCTTTTTTACAGCTGATATTCCACTGTATATCTATGTACCACACCTTCTTTATCCATTCCTCTGCTGATGGACGTTTAGGCTGTTTCCACGTCCTGGCTGTTGTAAATCATGCTGCAATGAGCACGGGGGTGCATGTATCTTTTCAAATTATGGCTTTTTCCAGAGATAGGCCCAGGGGTAGGACCGCTGGGTCATATGGCAGTTCTGTGTTTGGCTTTTTAAGGAACCTCCATACCATTCTTCACAGTGGCCGTACCAATTTACATTCCCACCCAAAGTGTAGAACAGCTCTCTTTTCTCCACACCCTCTCCAGCATTTATTGTTTGTAGACGTTTTGATGATGGCTATTCTGAGTGGTATGAAGTGATGCTTCTCTGCAGTTTTGATTTGCATTTCTCTAATGATTAGCTGTGTTGAGCATCTTTCCACGCGCTTTTGGTCATCTGGATGCCAAGGACTTTTTTTTAAAAATTGCACTGTAGTTGATTTATAATATTGTGTTAGTTTCAGATGCATAACATAGTGATTCAGTTATTTTTTTCAGATAATATTCCTGTAATTGTGTAATAATAATGTATAATAATTAATATTATACATTATTACAAGATGTTGAACACAGTGCCCTATGCTAAACAGTAAATCTATTTTATGTACAGTAGTTTTATCTGTCACTCCCGGGATTTTTTCGTAGGTTCAACTCATTTGAATCCTGAGGTCCTGGAGACTTGTTTACACAGGGATTTTTGTGTGGAAATAACCTCGTGGTTGTATTTGGCAATTTGCAAATAAGCCACTTAGCTGGCGTTTTATAGCTGCTGGGAAAGAGCTCCTGCTACTTCTCTTTCTGTGAAAATGAGGGAGCACACTGAGCCAGGGAAAGCGAATGTGAGCTCACAGCAGGAAACTCTCAGGGTTCCTGCACTCTCGGGCATGCCTGGTGGGGAGGCAGCCTCCCAGCACAGCGTGAGGATTGCAAATACACCCTATACCCGAGTCACCTGACTCAGCTTGTTTCATGATAATATCAGATGGAGCCTTCTCAGTCTAAAGGTTAAGTTCAAAACATGAATAGTTGATACATCCACATACATACAGTTGGCCCTCTATGTCCTCGGGCTCTGCATCCTGAGATCCAACCAACAGTGGATCAAATTCCAGGAAGTTCCAGAAAGCAAAACTTGAATTTGCTGCACATGGACAACTATATACAACAACTTACATAGCATTCTCATTGTATTAGGTATTGTGAGCAATCTGGAGATTTAAAATATACAGAAGGATGTGCGTAAGTTATATGCAAACGCTGTGCTGTTTTACCGGCTTCCCTGGAAGCTCAGTGGTAAAGAACACGCCTTACAATGCAGGAGACCCGAGCTCGATCCCCGGTTCGGGAAGATCCCCTGGAGAAGGAAATGGCAACCCACCCCAGTACTCTTGCCTGGAAAATCCCACGCACAGAGGAGCGTGGAGGGCTACAGTCCATGCGGCCGCAGAGTCTGGCACAGCTGAAGGACTGAGCAGAAACATGCCATCTTCTATGAGGGACTTCTTTCTCAGATTTCGGTATCCATGGGAATTCTGGAGCCAGACCCCAAGGGTCCAGGGCACAACTGTATCTAATACATGACCATATATATATGTTTTAAACTTTTCATTTGAAATAATTTCAAAGTTACATAAAAATTGTTAAATTAATACAAAGAACCCTCATACTGTCTTTATCCAGATAAACCCGATTTTAACATTGATCCACATGTGCTTTATCATTCGCTCTCCCTTTATATGTAATTATTNTTTTTTTTTTTGGTTCTACATATCAGCAATATCATATGGTATTTGTCTTTCTCTGTCTGACTTACTTCTCTTAGTATGATAATCTCTATCCATGGTCTATCCATGTTGCTAAAAATAGCATCACTTCATCCTTTTTTACAGCTGATATTCCACTGTATATCTATGTACCACACCTTCTTTATCCATTCCTCTGCTGATGGACGTTTAGGCTGTTTCCACGTCCTGGCTGTTGTAAATCATGCTGCAATGAGCACGGGGGTGCATGTATCTTTTCAAATTATGGCTTTTTCCAGAGATAGGCCCAGGGGTAGGACCGCTGGGTCATATGGCAGTTCTGTGTTTGGCTTTTTAAGGAACCTCCATACCATTCTTCACAGTGGCCGTACCAATTTACATTCCCACCCAAAGTGTAGAACAGCTCTCTTTTCTCCACACCCTCTCCAGCATTTATTGTTTGTAGACGTTTTGATGATGGCTATTCTGAGTGGTATGAAGTGATGCTTCTCTGCAGTTTTGATTTGCATTTCTCTAATGATTAGCTGTGTTGAGCATCTTTCCACGCGCTTTTGGTCATCTGGATGCCAAGGACTTTTTTTTAAAAATTGCACTGTAGTTGATTTATAATATTGTGTTAGTTTCAGATGCATAACATAGTGATTCAGTTATTTTTTTCAGATAATATTCCTGTAATTGTGTAATAATAATGTATAATAATTAATATTATACATTATTACAAGATGTTGAACACAGTGCCCTATGCTAAACAGTAAATCTATTTTATGTACAGTAGTTTTATCTGTCACTCCCGGGATTTTTTCGTAGGTTCAACTCATTTGAATCCTGAGGTCCTGGAGACTTGTTTACACAGGGATTTTTGTGTGGAAATAACCTCGTGGTTGTATTTGGCAATTTGCAAATAAGCCACTTAGCTGGCGTTTTATAGCTGCTGGGAAAGAGCTCCTGCTACTTCTCTTTCTGTGAAAATGAGGGAGCACACTGAGCCAGGGAAAGCGAATGTGAGCTCACAGCAGGAAACTCTCAGGGTTCCTGCACTCTCGGGCATGCCTGGTGGGGAGGCAGCCTCCCAGCACAGCGTGAGGATTGCAAATACACCCTATACCCGAGTCACCTGACTCAGCTTGTTTCATGATAATATCAGATGGAGCCTTCTCAGTCTAAAGGTTAAGTTCAAAACATGAATAGTTGATACATCCACATACATACAGTTGGCCCTCTATGTCCTCGGGCTCTGCATCCTGAGATCCAACCAACAGTGGATCAAATTCCAGGAAGTTCCAGAAAGCAAAACTTGAATTTGCTGCACATGGACAACTATATACAACAACTTACATAGCATTCTCATTGTATTAGGTATTGTGAGCAATCTGGAGATTTAAAATATACAGAAGGATGTGCGTAAGTTATATGCAAACGCTGTGCTGTTTTACCGGCTTCCCTGGAAGCTCAGTGGTAAAGAACACGCCTTACAATGCAGGAGACCCGAGCTCGATCCCCGGTTCGGGAAGATCCCCTGGAGAAGGAAATGGCAACCCACCCCAGTACTCTTGCCTGGAAAATCCCACGCACAGAGGAGCGTGGAGGGCTACAGTCCATGCGGCCGCAGAGTCTGGCACAGCTGAAGGACTGAGCAGAAACATGCCATCTTCTATGAGGGACTTCTTTCTCAGATTTCGGTATCCATGGGAATTCTGGAGCCAGACCCCAAGGGTCCAGGGCACAACTGTATCTAATACATGACCATATATATATGTTTTAAACTTTTCATTTGAAATAATTTCAAAGTTACATAAAAATTGTTAAATTAATACAAAGAACCCTCATACTGTCTTTATCCAGATAAACCCGATTTTAACATTGATCCACATGTGCTTTATCATTCGCTCTCCCTTTATATGTAATTATTAATATAATGTATAAATATTAATACATAATGTTAGTGTTGCTGTGCTTAGCCGCTCAGTCGTGTCCAACTCTTTGTGACCCCGTGGGCTGTAGCCCGCCAGGCTCCTTTGTCCTTGGGATTCTTCAGGGAAGAATTAATGAAGAAATGCCCTCCTCCAGGGCATCTTCTTGACCCAGGGATCGAACCCAGGTCTTCCTCACTGCAGGTGGATTCTTTACTGTCTGAGTTACCAGGGAAGCCCAACATTAATGTTAATATGAGTCAGTTCCAAACATTGTTCCTCTTTACCCCTGAACATACCAGTGTTTGCCTGAGAACAAAGATATCTTCTCACATGAACACAGTATAGTCCTCACATTCAAGAAATGTTAACACTGATGTGACACTGTGATCTGTTCTACAGTTCATAAATTATGGCTATAAGGCATTCCAAAAGTCTTAGAGCAGCTATTTAATGTTTTAATAAAACAAAGGAAAATGTTTTACTTCCTGCAGATATCATTCGTGACAACCTTCCCACCAATTTACATTAAAAACAAATTATTAGTTCCATAAAATATTTACTGATCTATCTATTTTCAGCTTGTTTATCACCTAGCACTGAAAGCGTCTGAATAACTCTTTATAAATCCAGGAAGACCTTCTGACAATCCTGCTGGTATCAGGTTGATTTGAAAGATGTGATATATTATTACAAATGCAATTAATGGTAGGAAACTTTTAATGGTAAAATATAAGCTTTAACGTTTTAGCAAGATGTGGGCTTCTGAGGTGTACAAAAATGCAAACATGGACGAGGAATATTCGTTATGAAAATTACCCGTGTCCCTATAAGATGAGGAAATGCAGTTAAGAGCCACACAAGAGTCAACAGCAAGAGTCACTAACCCAAGTACAGAACTCCCCTGTTCCAGTGTTCATCCTTCTTAAAGGAAGGGGAGAGGGATGTTTTCCACTGGAAATGTGTGTGTGTGTGTGTGTGTGGTCATTTCATAATAATGTAACATGGAATTGCATCAATACCACCTACTTACCCTCAGATCCACAATCTTATCTCCCTTTCTTCTATGTCATTGCAGAGATGTCTTACGAGGTCAAGGCTCTCCCAGGAATCCATCAAGCTCTCTCTTTCCCACCCTTCCTCCCCCAGCTTGCCCTCCTTCTCCTCTGGCTTTTCCCTGAGGCCTGGAGCCTACTCAGCTCTTGTCCAGGGAGCCAAGTCCAAGCACCCCTCACCTGGAGCAGGTTGAGATGGTGGGTGTTGTGCCTGAAGGGGAGGCCGAACTGGGAGGTGCGGGGTCAGAGACAAGGAACCAAATGGACACGTGAGTAAAGAGCTACCACGTGAGTAGAAAGTAAGGCCTTCAGGCCAGAAGGAGAGAGCCTGGGCTGATGGGAAGAAGTTAAAATTAACTTGATAAAATCCCAATGTGCAGAGATAGGGTAAGGAGCGAAACAATACATCAAAGGACTAAATACATCTCTGGCAGGTAATAACTATTCATAAGTATCTTATGGTATAAAATAAAACTCTCACGCATACGAGTTGCCTTGAACTAATTTGCAGTGCCTTGAATCCAGGTCGTGTCCTGATAAGAGATGTTACAGAGAATTCCCATCAGGCCTTCCTTCCCTCCATTAACCAGCTTTAAAAGAAGAAAGGGAGAGGCCACAAAGGGAATTGGTGGCTCCAGTTCTAGGCAAACCTGCCGGGTTGGGGTCAACGGGTTTCACCTCCCTCTGACCGTCTTCTTTGCTTGGGAGGCAGCTGGGCAGATTGGGTTTCAAGAAGTCTCGCTCCCAGAGCCAGTCCAGGTGGCCGCTTCTGTCTGTTGACAGCAGATGTAAGGGCTAATGGGGAGAACGAGAGAGAATGGCCTCAACAGCAACCAAAATAACAGAACAACTCAGGTTAGGAAAGAAAAATACCGGTAGCAGCAAGGTTCTCTCTGTCCCGGGCAGTTAGGGCAGTGCAGACTCGCATCCTTCCAGGCGCAAGCCGCCGACCCGGGAGCACGCCTGTCGTGTTGCTGGAAAATGCAGGTCAGAATGATCTCCACGTGCACGACTTTATGAAGCATGTCTGCAAGCCGGGATTTATTCCAACAGCACCATCTCAGCTGGTGCTAGTGGTAAAGAACTCACCTGCCTGTGCAGGAGATGTAAGAGACACGGGTTCAGTCCCTGGGTCAGGAAGATCCCCTGGAGGCGGGCACAGCCACCCACTCCAGTACTCCTGCCTGGAGAATGCCCAGAGGAGCCTGGCGGGCTACAGGCCATGGGGTCGCAAAGCATCGGACACCACCGAAGTGACTTAGTCCGCAGGATGTAGAACACACTGTGGAAGTCTCAGGACACCCTGAGGTCGCTTCTTCAATCATTTCATACATGAGGAAACTGAGGCTCGGAGAGATTGAGAAACGTTCTCAGGCTTATACATGGCCATAATAGGTGGGAACCGATCAAGGATTCCGACTCAGAGGCCCCTGTTCTTTCCCACCAACACCGAGGAGGCGGACGCGCGATGATATCAAAGCACCCCTCGCCGCCCGAAGCTCGTTTCCGAGGAGAGCGCCTTTCCTTCTGACGCAGTCTCAGTGGTCTTCCTCTGCCCGCGGGAGAAAGTCCAGTTCTCGCGCCTGGCTCAGGGCGCCCAGGCCTGGCCTGTGGTTACCTTCCCGCCTGGCCTTCCAGGGCCTCCCCTGTCCGTGACTCACCTCACACGTGCCAGGCCCCGCCTGGCTTGCCCTCATTGTCCCTCCTGGACTGGCCATGCCCGCTATTTTCCTCTTCACCGCGGGCACCACTTCTGTCCTTAGAAACCCTGCAGGGTCCGACCTATCGCCAAGTGTTCTGTCAAGCGGCCTTGACTCTCCCAGCCCCCAGGGTCTCTTCCTTGGGGGAAATGCTGAGACATTTAGCCTGCACCCCTCGCTGGACACTTGTCAGATGCAACCTTGGATTTGCTATGAAGGGTCCCACTTCATATGATCAACATTAAGCCGGGGTCATATGTAGCAAATGTGATCCAGGAAGCTTGGGCCCAGGAAACGCCTAAAGGACATTAAGTGAGGAGGAACCTGGTAGAGACCTGCCACACATGAAAATACAGGGCTGGGAAGGTTCCAGAGTCCCAGGGCCGAGCAAAGGATGGGGACCTCACATCAACAGACACTGGAGGCGAGAGGAACAACACTGGAGATTAAAACTCAGATACAAAAACCCTGCTTCAGACTGAGTGTAACTGAGCCAGAGATCTGCCTGGGGACACCAGGTAGAACTTCTAAAAATGCCTGGGAATGCTTTCTAAAAGCCCACAAAGTCAGCCAGCGAGATTTCTCTTACTGCAATTGATGTTTTTCAGAGAACTCATGGCAATGAAACAAAGCCAAATAGGGTTTCCTGACTCAAAACGTTTCAGTCTTTAAATATGTCTATGTGTTGTGACTCTCTAAGACGGGGGCACAGGAAGTAAGTCTGATCAGACTTACTTGTCCAACTGATTCTTTTCCTCAAAAGCCCCTCTGGGTGAGGGCTCGTCAGCACATACTTGACACAGTCTGTTTACATTTAGTCTGACCCATGTTTCCTTGTGGCTTAGAAAAGAGAGAAGCCGGGGAAGCTGTAAAGAGAGTGGGCCTTATTTTACCAAATTTATCAGCATATAAAAAGCCAGCTTTAGACAAAAGGATGAGCCCAGACTGGATTAGTAACAGGCAAGATAACCATCAAAATTTTCAAGGTCTACATCATAAAACTGGAACCTCACCAAATGATCTATTTCTCAGGTTGATATTTGATACGTTCCAATATTAAAGACACTGCATGCATATTTAAGAGAAACAAATTTATCTTTAGCTAGATTGTCCTCCTTTCAGTTTATGGAAAAAGCCCAGCTCTAGTGACAGAATCTTGAAGGGTTTATTTTGTTAACTTTGGGGACCTTTTCTTTCGGAAAAAATCTTGTCCACTTGATCCATCTTAATTCTCCATCTACTCTGCGTGGAAGGAAACCCTCTGACTCTTGACCATGTCTGCCCCCTTCTGGAGATGGGGAGTGAAGACAAGGTTTATACTGGAGAAAGAAACGCTTTAAAATACAGAGATATGTACAAAGTGGGGCTTCCCTGGTGGCTCAGGGGCAAAGAATCTGCCTGTAAGGCAGGATACGCGGGTTCGATCCCTGGGTCCGGAAGATCCCCTGGAGAAGGAAATGGCAACCCACTGCAGCTTTCTTGCCTGGGAGATCCCATGGACGGAGGAGTCTACTGGGCTACAGTCCACGGGGTCGCGAAGAGTCGGACAGGACGGAGCAGCCAACAACAGCAAAACTCTGAGGCTCAACAACAACCGATTCTTCTGGGTTGCTTGTCAGTTGCTTATCTCTGACTCTTGTCCTTCCCTGATGCTGAGCTGGTCTTTTATTTATGGGCACTGTTGTCATCTAAATTTCTGTTCAAGCTTTTCACGGTTTCCCCAGCGCATTTTCAGATACCACAAACAGATCTCTGAGGTCTTGGGTAGAGGCATTTTTTTACTTGATCCCGATTCTGAGGTTAATCGGCACACTGTTCATTTTTTCCATCTCAGCCAACAGACCCGCTGCGGACACCCTGCAGGCCCCCGCCTGCGGACATCAGACCCTGCCTCCCGTTCCAGTGATACCAAAACTGCCCTTGCTTCTCTTGGTCCGCTTTGGTTTCAGAATATTCACTTTTTGCCTCGACGTGGCAACTTTCCCCGTCCAGATCATTGGTGGTGGGCATAAACCAGTTGAGGTGACACAAGGGTCTCTGAAGATCAAGAGGTTTGAACAATGAAAGGGATAATCTGCTTAGTTAAATGAAAACTTGGGAAACGATGAAATGGGGGGGCACCTCTGCTGATAACGAGCATCTGTCTACATTGTGGTGTATACGCTGATGACTGAAGATGTCTGATATAAGTTGGATACTTCTGATAGAAGAAAACAGGTTAACAATGCCCCAGGAAGAACTTGTGTGAACACACTGGGGTCTTTCTGCATCCTTTCTCAAAAAGTCTGAAGCCAAAGCCTTGTGGCAGGAGAGTGAGCCAGTCCTGGGTTACCCAGAAAGTGGTCAGTTTCCACCAGGATCCCTTCAGGCTCCCAAGTTGCTATGGCTACTTCAAGTCTGCTCTTGTATTGGCATTTGTCCAAATAGCTGCCCAAGTCTCCTGAAAGACCTGTGATTTACGGTAAATGCCTTTGATTTTTTTTAAAGCACTTTTTCCTTTTCCTCAAATAAGAACAAACTGTGAGAATAAAATGAGAGATGTGAAAATGATTTGGAAGCTGAACACCAACATTATTACAAGGAGTACCTTATCAATAAGATGGGCCTGGTATAGCTCCCCCAAATACTTGTTAAAAAGTACAACAGAAGTTATACTTTCGATTTGAAATGTTCATCTCTTCTCACTGACCTGGCAAAAAGTCTCCAGTTTAGGCAAGCTCCAAATACATCTAAGGATGCTCTAAAGCTTAAAACTGTAGCAGGTATGGCAAATGTCAAGTTCAAGGTGTCACACTGGTCCAGGTTTTAAAAT
Organism: Neotragus pygmaeus; assembly: GCA_006410875.1. NCBI lineage: Eukaryota > Metazoa > Chordata > Mammalia > Artiodactyla > Bovidae > Neotragus > Neotragus pygmaeus. The sequence continues at coordinate 433,924 of SJYV01053957.1, read as the reverse complement.
GTCTGAGAATAACAGACCTAAACTGATGGTGCCCCATTGAAAGCTGCATTTAAGGGAAGAGAAAAGAAGCTAACTGATTTTTATGTTTACTACAGAAGATGTGGTCACAGGTTAAGTCTAACATGAGGCTTCCTGGGCACAACAAGGAACTAGGGAGAAGTCCCAGGTCTGATACCCTCCCACTCTGTCAGCACACACAGGGCCTTCAAGTCTGAAGTCTCTCAAAATTGGTGTTTTCTCAGCTCTACAATGTCTCCGACCCAGGTTTGATCCCTGGTTGAGGAGCTAAGACCCCCATGTGCCTCGAGGCCAAAAAACCAAAGCAAAGACATAAAACAGAAGCAATATTATAACAAATTCAATAAAGACTTTTAAAATGGCTCATATATATATATGTATATATATATATTCATATATATTTTAATCTTAAAACAACAACAACAAAGACATCACAAGTGTCTTCTTGTAAGACATCCTGGAGTCCTACCCATTGATACTAATTCCCACTAAAAAAGAAAAAGCAAAAGGGACAGGAGTGCTGTCATTTTATGAACATCTGTGTGGTCCTCTCTGGTCTCTTAAGTACCGTCCCGATTTCCTCAATGACCTGGCGTGCACATGTGTCTCCGAGGCCACTACAGACCACGCCGTGTGCTGAGACTTGTGCTTTTCAGGTCAGACTCTCTGGAGCTGAAGAGACCAACACCACCTCTGCAGAACAAGCAAAGCCAAGAAGCCCGCCTGCAGCAGGATCTCGGTGGTCAGTGACTGCACGCAGCCGACAGGCAAGTCAGGAGCATCTTTCAGGGGTTTTACGCTGACCGCTTTGGTTTCCTTATCTTGTACATATTTGGTTTTGAGAACGCAAGGAATTTGCTAGCTGAGCAAGTTTATCCACTGTTTTCTAAGCAGGCTGTTTCCCACTGAGGTCGGTTTCTAAAAAAATTCTCTCGGCAAACTTTGCTGCCAAAGCAGCTCACAGTTCAGTGGGGCGGTTTAAACCTGAGACAAGTCCTCTCTAAAATCCCAGCGTGCACGGTATGGAAACAGACTCTGAAACAGAGGTACCTGGACTTCCTAACAAAACTCAGGGCAAAGTCTAGGAGGACATCAACGTTCCTCGTGCACAGGATTCATGAGCGGAGGAAGCCCATGTGACAGGGTGTTTGCCAAGAGCTCCCTGCAACAGGAGATATTACCTCATTCACTGGTGAGGTAACTGAAGATCACAGAAGTGAACCAACCTGGCCAAGTTAAAATCCTAAATGGCAGAACAGAAATTCAAAACCAAGTTTCACAGTACGAGACTGGTTGTGATACACAGGTACATTCCTTTCATCCCAACAGGCTGACCAACTCTGCAATTAAAAATCACTAAAGTATAGACTTTTAAAAACCATTAGGCAATGAGCTGGAGCATGAATTTATGAAAAATAGAAAAATCAAGGTCCAGATTAATGACCTGCCAAAATCATAAAGTTAATGTGGTTTTCCAATTTGTAAGTGAGCCCTGAACACTGTATCTTAACCTTCTTTGGAAAATTAGTGATAACCTGGAAACTCTTGGTTTTTCTTGTATTTCATTTCCTCACATGTATCTTTATCAGAAAAACATACATTGATATATCTTATAGAGATGAATTCAGAAGTATAGGCTGATTTAATTAGGGTTGGTTCACAGATAAGAATGGCCAAAAGCCAGGATAAAATGAAATAGAACTCTTACACCATCTAGTGATAAAACTCTCTCTTTGCAGGAAAACCAACTAATGTATTTGCATTTTACAAATCAATCCCCAGAACTCTGAGCCTGAAGAATATTCATAAAATTGGCCAAAAGAAAAATGATAACAATGAGTTGTTGTTTAGTTACTAAGTCGTGTCCGGCTCTTTTGCAGCCTCATGGTCAGTATCCTGCCAGGCTCCCCTGTCCATGGGATTCTCCAGGCAAGAATACTGGAGTGGGTTGCCATTTCCTTCTCCTTCTGGACCCAGGGATCAAGCAGCATCTCCTGCACTGACAAGTGGATTCTTTACCACTTGAGCCATCAGGGAAGCCCCAAGAACAAAGAATATAGAAAATTAAAAGTAGAGAAACAGGAATAGTAAAATGGGACAGATTATTCTGTTAAGATTCTGCTAGAAGGTGGATATAAACTCCAGTTCTACTCCTCAAATCTGCCATAGGTCCTGTTTACCTTTTTCTTTACACCCTAAAACTTTAGGTACTATTTTAGGAATTAGCAAATGTTCAACTTCAAAGGTGGCTCTAGTGGTAAAGAATCTGCCTGCCAATGCACGAGATGCAAGAGGTGCAGGTTCAGTCCCTGGTCGGGACGATCCCCTGGAGGAGGAAATGGCAACCCACTCCAGCATTTTTGCCCAGAAAATCCCATGGACAGAGGAGCCTGGCAGGCTACAGTCCATGGGGTCGCAGGGTCCGGCACGGCTGAGTGACTGAGCATACACACAACTTGAAAACACAGATGACCTAAATGTCCACTTGATAAGTCTGAGATATTTCTCCTCCCCAAGAACTCATTCTCCATCGGAAAACAAGCTCAGGACTTCCCTGGTGCTCCCGTGGCTAAGATCCTGCCTGCCAATGAGGGGAACACATGCTGACCCCTGGCCCGGGAAGGTGCCACAAGCCACGGTGCAACTGAGCCCGTGCCACCACCACTGAGCAGGCCTGATGCCACTGCTGCTCACGCTCCGTCTGCACAAGAGAAGCCGCCGCAGCGAGAGGCCCGCACGCCGCAATGGAGTGGCCCCAACTCATCGCAGCTAGATAAAGCAAAGCCTGTGAGCAGCACTGAGGACTGGGCGCTGCCACAAATATAAACTTTTTTTAAAAAGGAAGAAAGCAAACAAGCTCTGTCTAAGAACTGAGGATCTTTCTTCTAGATTACTTTCCCCTCTGGTCTTGTTCTAAATGGGTGGCAACAGATACGAAATCCAATGCTTTCTTTCAATGCTCAGTGAATATCAAGATACCCAAAGACAGATTTCCTTTTACAAAAATACTTCAAGAGCTCAAAAGAATAAAAGCAAAAGGGAAAATTTTAATCTCAAGATTTTTAAGGACTTTTTAAGACTCGTGGTCAGGAAGGAAAATATATTTAATAATTTTACAAATCTTATGGTTGAATGAAGTTACCTAGAAATAAGAAAATACATTTTAATGAAGTGATACATTAAATGTCAGTATATGGGGGGAAAAAAGTTTACACTTTCTTTGCACAATTTTTAAAGTTAAGTTTTCACACTAGCAGGATTTGTTAACAATTACAGTGATTGGTTTTGTCGGCCCCAATCTCTTCTCAGGCTGCAGATTAGTGGAACCTAACTGGGTAAGTCGGAGAAGGCAATGGCACCCCACTCCAGTACTCTTGCCTGGAAAATCCCATGGATGGAGGAGCCTGGTAGGCTGCAGTCCACGGGTTCTCGAAAAGTTGGACACAACTGAGCGACTTCACTTTCACTTTTCACTTTCATGCATTGGAGAAGGAAATGGCAACCCACTCCAGTGTTCTTGCCTGGAGAATCCCAGGGACGGGGGAGCCTGGTGGGCTGCCATCTATGGGGTCGCACGGTCAGACACGACTGAAGCGACTTAGCAGCAGCAGCAGCAGCAACTGGGTAACCAGTACCATGCCTTGGGAATCCCTAACAAAAATTCAAAATATGCCTAGATTTGGCAATACAAATCCTGAGGGTGACTTTTCGAATCCCCGTAACGCCGTCTGGTCTTTGTCTTATCTCATTACAGGGCTTCCCTGGTGGCTCAGCTGGTAAAGAATCTGCCTGCAGTGCAGGAGACCCCGGTGTGATCCCTGCACTGGGAAGATCCCTTGGAGCAGGGAATGGCTACCCACTCCAGTGTTCTGGCCTGGAGAATTCCATGGTCTGTACAGTCCAAGGGGCTGCAAAGAGTCGGACACAACTGAGGGACTGACCGATCTCATTACGGGCTCCTTGATACTTCGCAGAAACCAGCACAGCACAGTGGGGGGAAAATATAGGTAATAAAGTAAGAAAAGCCCACCTCAGCATTATTAGCTGTGTGACCTTGAGAAGCTGCTCACCCTCTCTGAACCTCAAATGTGTCACTCATAAAGTGAAGGATTACCTTCAGAACTCTTAGTAATCCCCTTGGCCTGAAAGGCTACCTAAGTGTTAAAGAATGCCTATGAGGTGTCTAACAGACTAAGTACTCAGTGAAGGGTAGTCATTTATTAACAAAGGTGACAATGGGCTCTTTAAAACAGCGATTCTTAGAAGTAGATGCTCATGTGGCCTGGCACTGTCCTCCGTAAAACTGTGAAGTAGGCCGGGTTTGTCTCTTACATGTAATTAACTTGTCAGTGCTGTCTTCCAAATCCAGTGTAAAACTGGCCCAAAAACCCTGACCACAGGGTAAGAGGAGACACTTAAGTCTTGTGTCAGGTTTGAGTCTGCAAGGAATGAGTTGAAAACGTATGTCATAAAGAGTCACACGCACCCCATAAAGCTTTTAAAGACAGGTTTATTTATATATAAGTGCATGAAATTGAATACAGAAACTTTATTAAAATACTGTATATTACAAATTTTAACCCAATAAATTCTGTGTAATGACATTTAAATGCTGGACTCGCTTTTAACAGCTGTTCTGTGTGTATCAGTAAAGAGTTTACCCTGTATATTACAAAGAGGAGAGACACATACGGACCTCAGAAATGGTCCTGAGATTAGACAGTGTGTGACGTTAATTGTGCATCTTTTCTTTAAAGCAATGAATTGGAACCTAGACCTTGTCTTTGCAGACCAACATTCTGTAAATCAAAAATAACTTGCATATATTTATTGCTGCCCTTTGAAGAAAATGAGTGGTGGAAAATAATTTAAAAATAAAGATCAACATTTCTATGCTTACCACAACTAAACCTGATGCTTACTACAATTAAAATTCACCGCCAAGTTTGTGTTCTCCGGGAAAGTATACTATATACACCATGAGATTTGTACATGAGTTGGAAATAAAAAATTGCTTATATAAAATTAAAAATCAATAGTATACAATATTTACAGCTTGTTAGGTATTATAAATAAATGTACTTTTTAAATAACCCTTCAAAATTAAATGGTATTATGTAAACATGCAGTACACATACTCATACAGTGTAGATTACAGTCTTAACAGAAGGGGGAAAATTGTGTTCACATAATGCAGGTTACTTCATCACATACCCCTTTGTTCTATGCATTACCCCTCCGAGGCCTCTTCTTCCTGTCTTTTAAGTTTCACAGTACGTTAACTATTTCTAGAGTAAAAAACAAAAAGTCCCTGATGGTAAACATATTCCTAAAAGTGACATGAAATGTCTGCCCTTGAACTGCAATACGAAGCTGACACTGTTCACGTTAGCATCTCTAGTTCGCGACAAAACAAAGTTTTAACATTCCACATTTAACTGTCTTGACGACATTTTCTCCCATTTCAAACTTACTTGGAAAGAGAAAAAAAAAAANCGAGGACTGGGCGCTGCCACAAATATAAACTTTTTTTAAAAAGGAAGAAAGCAAACAAGCTCTGTCTAAGAACTGAGGATCTTTCTTCTAGATTACTTTCCCCTCTGGTCTTGTTCTAAATGGGTGGCAACAGATACGAAATCCAATGCTTTCTTTCAATGCTCAGTGAATATCAAGATACCCAAAGACAGATTTCCTTTTACAAAAATACTTCAAGAGCTCAAAAGAATAAAAGCAAAAGGGAAAATTTTAATCTCAAGATTTTTAAGGACTTTTTAAGACTCGTGGTCAGGAAGGAAAATATATTTAATAATTTTACAAATCTTATGGTTGAATGAAGTTACCTAGAAATAAGAAAATACATTTTAATGAAGTGATACATTAAATGTCAGTATATGGGGGGAAAAAAGTTTACACTTTCTTTGCACAATTTTTAAAGTTAAGTTTTCACACTAGCAGGATTTGTTAACAATTACAGTGATTGGTTTTGTCGGCCCCAATCTCTTCTCAGGCTGCAGATTAGTGGAACCTAACTGGGTAAGTCGGAGAAGGCAATGGCACCCCACTCCAGTACTCTTGCCTGGAAAATCCCATGGATGGAGGAGCCTGGTAGGCTGCAGTCCACGGGTTCTCGAAAAGTTGGACACAACTGAGCGACTTCACTTTCACTTTTCACTTTCATGCATTGGAGAAGGAAATGGCAACCCACTCCAGTGTTCTTGCCTGGAGAATCCCAGGGACGGGGGAGCCTGGTGGGCTGCCATCTATGGGGTCGCACGGTCAGACACGACTGAAGCGACTTAGCAGCAGCAGCAGCAGCAACTGGGTAACCAGTACCATGCCTTGGGAATCCCTAACAAAAATTCAAAATATGCCTAGATTTGGCAATACAAATCCTGAGGGTGACTTTTCGAATCCCCGTAACGCCGTCTGGTCTTTGTCTTATCTCATTACAGGGCTTCCCTGGTGGCTCAGCTGGTAAAGAATCTGCCTGCAGTGCAGGAGACCCCGGTGTGATCCCTGCACTGGGAAGATCCCTTGGAGCAGGGAATGGCTACCCACTCCAGTGTTCTGGCCTGGAGAATTCCATGGTCTGTACAGTCCAAGGGGCTGCAAAGAGTCGGACACAACTGAGGGACTGACCGATCTCATTACGGGCTCCTTGATACTTCGCAGAAACCAGCACAGCACAGTGGGGGGAAAATATAGGTAATAAAGTAAGAAAAGCCCACCTCAGCATTATTAGCTGTGTGACCTTGAGAAGCTGCTCACCCTCTCTGAACCTCAAATGTGTCACTCATAAAGTGAAGGATTACCTTCAGAACTCTTAGTAATCCCCTTGGCCTGAAAGGCTACCTAAGTGTTAAAGAATGCCTATGAGGTGTCTAACAGACTAAGTACTCAGTGAAGGGTAGTCATTTATTAACAAAGGTGACAATGGGCTCTTTAAAACAGCGATTCTTAGAAGTAGATGCTCATGTGGCCTGGCACTGTCCTCCGTAAAACTGTGAAGTAGGCCGGGTTTGTCTCTTACATGTAATTAACTTGTCAGTGCTGTCTTCCAAATCCAGTGTAAAACTGGCCCAAAAACCCTGACCACAGGGTAAGAGGAGACACTTAAGTCTTGTGTCAGGTTTGAGTCTGCAAGGAATGAGTTGAAAACGTATGTCATAAAGAGTCACACGCACCCCATAAAGCTTTTAAAGACAGGTTTATTTATATATAAGTGCATGAAATTGAATACAGAAACTTTATTAAAATACTGTATATTACAAATTTTAACCCAATAAATTCTGTGTAATGACATTTAAATGCTGGACTCGCTTTTAACAGCTGTTCTGTGTGTATCAGTAAAGAGTTTACCCTGTATATTACAAAGAGGAGAGACACATACGGACCTCAGAAATGGTCCTGAGATTAGACAGTGTGTGACGTTAATTGTGCATCTTTTCTTTAAAGCAATGAATTGGAACCTAGACCCTGTCTTTGCAGACCAACATTCTGTAAATCAAAAATAACTTGCATATATTTATTGCTGCCCTTTGAAGAAAATGAGTGGTGGAAAATAATTTAAAAATAAAGATCAACATTTCTATGCTTACCACAACTAAACCTGATGCTTACTACAATTAAAATTCACCGCCAAGTTTGTGTTCTCCGGGAAAGTATACTATATACACCATGAGATTTGTACATGAGTTGGAAATAAAAAATTGCTTATATAAAATTAAAAATCAATAGTATACAATATTTACAGCTTGTTAGGTATTATAAATAAATGTACTTTTTAAATAACCCTTCAAAATTAAATGGTATTATGTAAACATGCAGTACACATACTCATACAGTGTAGATTACAGTCTTAACAGAAGGGGGAAAATTGTGTTCACATAATGCAGGTTACTTCATCACATACCCCTTTGTTCTATGCATTACCCCTCCGAGGCCTCTTCTTCCTGTCTTTTAAGTTTCACAGTACGTTAACTATTTCTAGAGTAAAAAACAAAAAGTCCCTGATGGTAAACATATTCCTAAAAGTGACATGAAATGTCTGCCCTTGAACTGCAATACGAAGCTGACACTGTTCACGTTAGCATCTCTAGTTCGCGACAAAACAAAGTTTTAACATTCCACATTTAACTGTCTTGACGACATTTTCTCCCATTTCAAACTTACTTGGAAAGAGAAAAAAAAAAAAACACACACACCACACATCATGATAATGTAATGAAAGCAGTTGTCATCTGTCAAGGATGAAATAACTGACTTTTTACTAAACCACAAGGAGTTAATTCAATTACATCCTTCCTCAGCTCTGGATTCCCAGCAACAGGCATACCAATCCTGAATTCTGCTAAATTCACTTTGCGAAAGTATCTTCACTTCCAAGGCACTAAGGCATCATTTAGCTTTTAAAAACTGCACTGTGGTTTACTAAATGATTCATCAGTGGTCTGAGCGTTAACACAGTTTGTAAGTGGGTTTGTAATATTTATCAGGCAAACTATATTTTTGCTATGTAAATAAGAACATTTTAGCTGACTGAGATACAGTTAATCCCCTTGTTCTAGAATGACTAGAGTCAGGAGTTAATACTTCATGGTAGAATCCTATGAATTTTAACCTAGTTAATTAAATGACTAAAATGAAAAATACTGCGGAATTGTATACTGTTCATCTAAATATGCAGAGCTCATGTGTATGTGTGTGTTTGGGAGACAGCCAGAACTTTTAAAATTCCTCCAGTGTAAATGCATGTGATGTCACAAATACTAAGAAAGTGTCAACAATCAGACTATCAACTCATCCAATATTGAAAGTAAATAATTTTTGATTATAAGTCAAACAGGTGACTGTCTTTTGCCTTCTATGGAGAAAACTTTAAAATGTCCCTACCCAAAGATACGTAGTGATGATGTATAAATACGGTAAAGACAAAGGAAACTTCTCACCACCATTAGTACTATCAAGTTACCATTCATTTATACAGGGCTATGAAAAAGTGATGATCTTTAGAAACTACCAATATGCAATATGTTCAGAAGAAAGAGTGTCATAGTTATGGTGATTACACATTATAGCTCCTCTTCCTATGTATTTATGTTACGCTGCTTCCCAGTTTCAGTTACACACTTAAATGTAGTCCCCCAAAGAGGACAGTCACGTCACCACTGAACGGAGATACATATTGGTACAGGACACAATCCTAGAAAAAAAAGAAAGAAAGAAAACACGGAGGAGGTCCATGCTCTCTTGACTTGCTTATAGTATTTAATTTTTAGCAAGATTACAGCTGCATAACCTTAAGGTGTTGAGAATATTAACATTCTCTTCTAAACCAGTACTTCTGATTCTATCAACAAACTACCTATGTTTAAACTATCCCATATGACATTTGTATAGAAGAGGGAGGAATTTTTTTTTTTAACTGCTAAATTAGTTCTCAAAAATCAAGACAGGCTTATTATGAAACCTCAACATACGTGCAATGAACGTAAAGAAAGTGAAAACAAGGCCTCTGTGCTCAGGGGAGGAGATGGTTTCAGCTCAGTGCACTGAGAAATTTGGGTGTTGCCAATAATCTAATAATGTATTAACCGGTTTATCTCCACATTTAGAGAAAATACTGTATATATTAAGTGTTACTTTCTCTAAACAAATTCATAAATAAATTTTTAGACAACAGCTTCAGCAACCTCCTCTAAACACTGTGTTGCCTACACTGAACAGAGATCTTTGAGTGAGTGGGGCAAACCGACCACCACACGCACAAAACTGCAGAACGATTTCAAATGCTTTACGTTTAGTCTCACATGTAAAGAAACACAGTTTGCAGACATGCAGTAAACATACTCACACGGTGTCATCTGTAGTCTTAACAGAAAGGGAACCTGTGTTCACATAATGCAGGGTGTTTCCTCAAATGTGTCTGTTTTTGTGCATTACCCTTCCGAACTTTCTTCCCATCTTTAAACTCTCCCCCGCCCGCTATAAATATGAACACATGTTTGAATTTTTTTATCATTTTTTAATCAATTAATGTCCTTTTTAAGCCATAAAGTCTTCCTCCACAATGTTATAAAAAGGACAGGAAAAGGGAAATTGCTAGTCAATTTCAACCACTGAGATTCTCAGCCTTGAAAGCATTTACCCAGTTACCCAAGTGTTGCCAAACTTCTCTGCAATCTAGGTCACTAGAATTTTTTCAGTAACTTTCTACATTCTTCACATCTTAAAGACAAATAGCGACTCTTTCAAGAATTCTAAGACTTTCGGAGAGGAACGTTTGTTACAAGAGTCAAGTGGCTTGAGAATATTTCAGAAAGTCCTCAACATCTTATTATTTCTTGAATTATAAAATGGACATGAATTTAAAATAAAAGTATTACCTTTTAAGTTAAAAACAAACAAACAACAAGCAGGGCTTAAGCACCTTTGCTCCAGTTCTGTTCTCCCACAGGCTGGGGTGGCAGGAGAGAGGTGGATGTGGGGGCGGGGGGGTAACCTCCCCACCCTTAAAATGGGCAGAGTAAGCTGCATGCAGTGGAGATTCAATGGATATTACACAGGCCGGAGAAAATAAGGGCTAAGTCCTGGCCACTTCTCACTTTTCCTGCTCTAACTAGTAATACACACAGCCTGATACTGATTCCTGCTTGCCCTGGCCATTTCTATCACCACCAGCCCCCAGAAGCGCTCTTGGAAAAATATCTGCTGATAAAAAAAAAAAAAAAAAAGAGGTTGAAAGTAGGTAAAGAAAGCAACAGAAGAGAATTTTTTTTTTAAGTTTCCTTCTTAAAATACATGTAGGGAAAATGTGGAAATGAAAGAAAATAGATGAATCTTACAAAACAATGTATTTACTTGGTATTGCAAAGTTTAATTTAAAAAATTAAAATGACTATCTATTGATCGTTTCCTATTAAATACTGAGTATTTTCTTAGCATCTACAGGGGACTGATTCCAGGACCCCCGTGGGTACCAACTTTGAGGATGCTCAAGGTCCTTATGGAAAATGGTGCAGCACTTGCATTTAGCCCACACAGACCCTCCCATATTCTTTAAGTCATCTCTGGATCACTTATACTACCTTACACAATGTAAATGCTGTGTAAACACTATGAAAATGTTCTGTGAACTGAGGCCTGTGTGGGGCATTTTGCTTTTTGGAGCTTTCTGGATTTTCTTTCCAAATATTTCCATCCAAGGTTGGCTGAATCCCTGAATGTGGAACCACAGACATGGAGGGCAAACTACACATTTCCACCATAAACAAAAGGTCAACAAGTGAGAGGCCCTGGATTCAAACCTGTGTCACTGGTGTGGATTTCAGTGTTCTCACTGCTATGCCACAGCAGTGGGATCTCAGTTTCTAAAATTCCATTTGGTGAATGAGAAAATTCCGAACTGGGGGAGGTGGCGGGCTGGGGGAAAAGGACTTAAACTCTCAACTAGAAGCAGGATGTTCTCCCAACTGTTTTAGGATTTAAATCATCTCAGTAGCTCTTGGTGGACTCAAGCGCAGGGATCCCATTTGGGGGCATCCTTGTGCTTACTACAGAAAATACCAGGCTCAGCACTTTGTATGTATTAGATCCACCAAAAATGCTTACAACATTGAATTGGTTGGTATGTAAGTGCCAGCCCGGGCACAGTGACTTGGCAGCTCCATTCTCCCGATCTTTATCACAGGTTCTCTAAAGACGTTTTCCAATAACATTTTTTAAAACTTGTTCTTGTTCCTTATACCACAAATAGGATATACAGGGTAGCTCATTTCTTTATTTCTCACTCAAAGTACAAACAAAATCTTCACATTTTGGGAGGATGGTGGAAACACAGGCTGCAAATACCAAGCAAGCACACTGGGTTACAGACTGTGAACCTGTTCGGGAGACATGAAGATCTAAAGGGAGAGTACTTAACTCGTGTGAACACAGAATATGGCCAAAATTTAGGACTCACGTTATTCTAGACAACCAGTGGGATTGTCTAGGGGGGACTGCTGGCACCTTCTTCATTTAAAGGTTTTAAGCATCACCTGTAGCTCAGAGGAGGCCCCCTAACTCTGATCTATGGACATTTCTAACCAGTGTGTTAAGTAATTAATGATTAGTTTGGGCAGACAGGAGTCTCTTTCTCGAGGAACTGATTTCACTGTCAGCCATATTTTATTAGCATTTCTTAAGATAAAGATGTATAAACTGCTGAGGCTCTCAGCCCCCTTCCCTCTTGCATTTACCACACACACAAAAAAGTTTACTGCTAAATCACATACAAATTTTAAGAATAACCCAAATATATCAATATGGGCTTTTGTTATATCACACACAAGGATTTCCAGCACTAAGAAAGCAAGAAAAATTTTCCCCAATTCAAAAATCTCAAACTTCCTCAAATCTGTTTAAAAGATCATTCAACTGAGCAAATACATTAAATTCTCCATTACATCAAAGTGTTCACTGAGCAAAAGCTTTCCAATTAGACTCTATTCATATACAGCAGCTTTACATGTATATGTGTGTGTGTATAATGACATATATATGTGTAGATATATATCATTACATGTTTTCTTTGTCTCTATAAGAAAACCATTGACCTTTTAAAAACAAATCTCAGAAACAGCTATTAAAACCTTTCATCCATTCACACTATCAGCTGCATTTCACATCAGAAGAGTAACAATTGCACAAAATCCCAATGAAAGTAACTAAAAACAATGGAAGAAACCAAAAATCCCCCCAAAGTTAAAAGCACAGGTGCAGGCATACACACACTCACAGCTCGTAACATAAACTTGGTAATGAGATAACTGCAGGGCACTCTACAAACTGATCCACCTTCTTGCACTTCTACCCGAGAGCAAAAACAGGAGTTTAAAATCTCTTTGGTCCATGCAGCCATACATTTAACGTGTCCGAGTTATTTTCTGGCTAATTTCAGATTCTGAACCATGTGCCCCAGTTACCTTACCATATTAACTTTCTGAAAACATAAACTAATCATGTGTTAAAATAAATATTCATTTATGTAGAATCTCAATTTCAATACATTATTGATCATTTCTCCCCAGGAATAGGAACACTTTAAATTACTGACAGAATAACCAAAGTAAAGAAAGAAAGTGATTCAAATCTAACAGAAAGGAAAAGTCAAGTTGACTTGGGAGATTTAGACCTAAATTTAAGAAAACATCAGGAATATAAAGAGCATGTGAAACTAACTTCAGGCTGAACATAACAGGGATAATCCACTTTAGATTTTCTCTAAAGATCTCTGAGAATGCGCAGCTGCTTCTTGGCTTCTTTTGAAACAGATTTCCAGACCGCAGTGTTATGAGAACCACCCCACCCCAAGCTGGCTTCACACTGGAAAAGACCCCCAACACATCATCAAGTTGTTGATATATTCTGCTTTTTGGTAGAGAAAAGGTGTCGTGGGTAACGAAGGTCTTAAATTTGAATGGGACCTAGTAGGAACTTACTTGTTACCAAGTTAGATTATAAAAGAGTGAGGCTAGAGTATGGAGATTATCTTTTGGATTGTCCATACCCTCATATTTTCTGCAATTGGCTCTTCTTGTGAATTAACATATATATAATCATGGGCTTCTCTGGTGGCACAGTGGTAAAGAATCTGCCTGCCAATGTAGGAGATACGGGTTCAATCTCTGGGTCAGGAAGATCCTCTGGAGAAGGAAGTGGCTACCCACTCCAGTATTCTTGCCTGGAGGATCCCATGGACAGAGGAGCCTGAGAGAGGCTGCAGTCTATGGGGCTGCAAAGAGTCAGACATGAATAGCAACTAAACAACAATGTATAATTGTATCTAGTATTCGAAAAAAGTCGAATTCAACCAGTTTCTATGCTTCCCTTACTTCTTATACTCTTAAATACAATTACATATTGCCAAAACCTCTTAAATATTTTATACTAATAACTTTTTCATTCTAATAAATGTCATTGTAGATGCTAGTAAATTTAAATAACAGAATAAAACAAGAGTTGAAAAACTGAAATGAATCACTTAAATATATGTTCAACACTGTACTGATATGCTGAGAGTAACTGCCAAATTTTAAAATTATTTACTATATTCTCCAATTTTTACTTAGAGAAATTATGATGCTACCACATAGCCAAAATAAGATCGCTTATTATTCGTCCTATGTAACTTGTTTCTTAACTTGTTCCTTACAAGTGAGGCTTCTTGTTTTCACAGCCTAATTTAGGCCACTCTTTATATTTGATACTCCAGGATGAAAGACTGCTTACGTTTTGTCAAAAATCAAGATATATGCAACAAGTAATATAATCCCACTGAGATACTAGTTGTAAAGATGTTTTTTCCATGAGCTACATGGCAGAAACTTTCTTCAGAAGGATCAAGAATAGGATGTGCATTTCAGACTTTTCTTACAAAATTTATAAGAAAATTTTCAACTTAAATTTTCATGACACACAAACTACAATCAATATGTGTGACCCAAAAAGTTTTTAAATTCATAGCAACAGAATGTTTATGTATGAGGGAAACTATTAGTGTTATTTGAGTGAGTGAAAAGGATGCACCCTATAGATCTACTGTGAATCCTTACAAGAGTCTAGCAGTTTTCCATTCAGTATTATTTTCCACGTAAAGTAAATAACAATAAATACCTAGTATATATGAAAGCCCTAAATCCCAGAAACGTTCAACATTAAAAATCAGGTAATTTGTCTCACAAATGATTTGATACTCAGCACTCATACGGGATTTAGCATCACAAAACAAAATTTCTCACTACATCACCTGAATTCATGTCAAATTTGTTCACAGCACTCATCTACAGCTACACTTGCAAATTTCACATGATCAATGTTAAAAAAAAAAAGTTTGGCACATGTATCAATTCTTCAAAACGTCCCTGTAACTTAACACAACACGGTTAAGAATGATGATGCAACGCCGGTGTGAACCTGACTGGCAGCTAAACACGGTGCCTTTTCTGCAGCTTCACGCAGCGGCGCGCCTTGCCCGGGACGCAGGCACGTGCGGTGCGGGGCGGCGGTGCAAGCACTGAACACCGGAGGGCGACCTCCCGCGCGGCCCCGGCCGGGGGCTCGACCTGCTCCTGCCACGTCCTCGTGCGGTCTCGCGCCCACTCGCTAACGACGCCGTTTGCAGAGAATCGGTACGTCTGTTTCCTTACGAGAAGTGAAGACATTCTCACAGAAACCTCAGAGTGTGGCGAGGATCCTCGAGAAGGAGATGATGAGCGTCAGCACTGTCTGCCCCACGCCCCACACCAGGGCTTCCAGGGGGGCCATGTTCTTCCCGGCCACTCGGTAAATGCCGGCCACGGCCGCACCTGGGAGAGAGCAGAGAGAACGCGTTCACTCCCGGGCTCGCGCTCCCCGTGAGCCGAACGGCAGGCCCCGGGCACCCTCATTTCAGTTTCCTAGGAAGGAGTTCGGAGAAGGCGACGGCACCCGCTCCAGGGCTCCTGCCTGGAGAAGCCCCGGGACGGGGGAGCCTGGTGGGCTGCAGCCCGTGGGGTCGCTAGGAGTCGGGCACGGCTGAGCGGCTTCCCTTTCCCTTTTCTCGTTCCTGCACTGGAGAAGGAAATGGCACCCNGGCCCCGGGCACCCTCATTTCAGTTTCCTAGGAAGGAGTTCGGAGAAGGCGACGGCACCCGCTCCAGGGCTCCTGCCTGGAGAAGCCCCGGGACGGGGGAGCCTGGTGGGCTGCAGCCCGTGGGGTCGCTAGGAGTCGGGCACGGCTGAGCGGCTTCCCTTTCCCTTTTCTCGTTCCTGCACTGGAGAAGGAAATGGCACCCCGCTCCAGTGCTCCTGCCTGGAGAAGCCCCGGGACGGGGGAGCCTGGTGGGCTGCCGTCTCTGGGGTGGCACAGAGTCGGACACGACTGAAGCGACTTAGCAGCAGCAGCGGGAAAGAGCTTCCATGTGACTGGTTACTAGTTACACCCTCCCACACCACGCTCACCCACAAAACCGAATTCGACTGCAAAATACGTATACACTGCTTACTTGACACAAGGTATGTTCATAAAAAAATGAATCATTCATTACTGTAATCTCTCAGCTGGGTGTTGACTCGGCCAGATCCCATCAGTACTTTTAAAAGCATATGACACAATATATTGATAATTATAAATAATAATAGAGAAAAACCACACAATTTAATATAACTTCTAAATTATTCAAGAAAAAGTTATTAAAGAAATTTTTATTTTTTAGTAAAATGAATTCTTAAATGTCATAAATAATATCAGAATTTTGAATAATGTACTTCACACTCTACTGTATAAAATGGTTTAAGTATTTGAATAAAACTGTAAAGTTATCTGGAGACTAGTATTTCGACATCTAATAAAAGTGGAAGATGAACCTGACATCTGTCCCAAGAAAATTTTTTAGATACCAGGCACTTCTGAGATGAGAGAATCTCAGGCACCTTAGCGCCCTGAGGCTCTGGTTCAACACTTTTATCTTATTGCTATATATATATAACGGGATCTAAGAGTCTGACTTTAAAAGTACACTCAGAAATCATAAAAGGAGGAAACATTTAAACTAGTTATGGCATTTAACAGGTTGAAAAGGCCTTAAAACTTTTGTCTAGAAGAAACTGTCTATATATTCCTAGAATGGTCAATCAAAAGGAAAGAAGAACAGAAATGTTATTTGAAGACACTTGAATTACAGTCACTTGAGATAGAAATCTACTCACAAAAATTAGCTAAGAATTAATTCCATAGTTCATCTAAATTTTCCAAATAAAAATTATTATTCTCCTCTATAGAAGATACAAATAGGAAAAGCAAATTATTAATTTAAGCCAAGGGCTTTCATATACATATTTTAAAGAAAGAAATTAAAATATATAATATATTTATAGTATGTATGTAACCTGTCAGAAAATTTACAAATATCATCTTAAATATCATACCACTCCTGAGTATTATTACTTAATTTAAAGATGAAAAAAAGAGAGGTTCAGAGAGTTTCAGTTACTAGTCCAAGAAAATACAGTTAAGTACAGAGCTGGAATTTCAATCCAGATTAGTCTGGCTATAAATCTCCAAATCATTCTATCATTTTACATTTACACCAAGTGAAAAAACAGAATAAGAAATTCAGTAACTGATAATTACATCAATATTAAATAAAGTTCCTAGGAGCACCAACATTTATTCAATCAAGTAGAAAACTTCACTAGTATAATTAGTCATATCCTTGAATTTTATTTTATTTTTTTGGCTACACAATGCAGCATGCAGGAATTCAGTTCCCCAACCAGGGATCAAACTCAAACCCCCTGCAATGGAAGTGGGGACTCTTAACCACTGGACCACCAGGGAAGCCCTATCCTCAAATTTTAGAACTGGATAACAACCTGAAAAAATTTAAATATCTTAGGCTTCTCTGTTATCAGAAAATATGTTAAAATAAACCTGAGAAATACTGTTTTTACTTTGGATTTTCCCTAGATTTCCATTACTATCTTCAGTTTTAAAAACCACAATTTGGCCTCCATTTCTCCAGCACTAAATTCCCTTGGTGGCTGAGATGGTAAAGAATCCGCCTGCAATGCAGGAGACCTGGGTTCGATCCTTGGGTTGGGAAGATCCCCTGAAGGAGGGAAGGGTAACCCATTCCAGTATTCTTGCCTGGAGAAGCAAGAGGAGCCTGGCAGGCTACAGTCCATGGGGTCACAAAGAGACTGAGCAACTAAAAGGGGAAAAAAAATTCAAAAATGATCTAAGAGGTGAAAAACATAAGCTCAGGCTGCCTGGGAAGTACCAAATATGTTAATTCCAACAACTCATGCTTATATAAGATTAGGAACATGGATTTTGGAGTTAGACTTGTGGGTTAAAATCCGAGCTCACTTATTAGTAGCTGTGTGACAATGAGCAATCACCTAACCTCTCTGTGCCTTATTCCCTCAAATGTAAAATGTGTGGGTTTGAAGAGTTAATATTTGGAAAGTATTTAGAATGGTGTCTGGTCCTACCATGTACTCCAACTTTTGATTAGTAGTTGTCTCAGTAGTACATGATAAATGAATTTCCAATCAGTGATTCATCATTCAATAAGTTCAGTTCAGTTCAGTCGCTCAGTCCTGTCCGAGACTCTTTGTGACCCCATGAACCGCAGCACACCAGGCCTCCATGTCCATCAGTAACTCCTGGAGCTTACCCAAACTCATGTCCATCGAATCAGTGATGCTATCCAACCATCTCATCCTCTGTTGTCCCCTTCTCCTCCCGCCTTCAATCTTTCCCAGCATCAGGGCCTTTTCCAATGAGTCGGTTCTTCACATCAGGTAGCCAAAGGATTGGAGTTTCACCTTCAGCATCAGTCCTTCCAATGAATATTCAGGACTGATTTCCTTCAGAATGGACTGGTTGGATCTCCTTGCAGTCCAAGGGACTCTCAAGAGTCTTCTCCAATACCACAGTTCAAAAGCATCAATTCTTTGGCGCTCAGCTTTCTTCACAGTCCAACTCTCACATCCATACATGACCACTGGAAAAACCATAGCTTTGACTAGACGGACCTTTGTTGTTAAAGTAATATCTCTCCATTTTAATATGCTGTCTAGATTTGGTCATAGTTTTTCTTCCAAGGAGCAAGCATCGTTTAATTTCATGGCTGCAGTCACCATCTGCGGTGATTTTGGAGCCCAAAAATAGTTTCTCACTGTTTCACTGTTTCCCCATCTATTTGCCATGAAATGATGGGACCAGATGCCATGATCTTAGTTTTCTGAATGTTGAGTTTTAAGCCAAGATTTTCACTCTCCTCTTTCATTTTCATCAAGAGGCTCTTTAGTTCTTTTTTGCTTTCTGCCATAAGAGTGGTGTCATCTGCCTATCTGAGGTGATTGATATTTCTTCCAACAATCTTGATCCCAGCTTGTGCTTCACCCAGGTTGGCATTTGACATGATATATTCTGCATATCAGTTAAATAAGCAGGGTGACAATATACAGCCTTGATGCACTCCTTTCCCTATTTGGAACCAGTCTGTTGTTCCACGTCCAGTTCTAACTATTGCTTCCTGACCTGCATCCAGATTTCTCAAGAGGCAGGTCAGGTGGTCTGACATCCCCATCTCTTTAAGAATTTTCCACAGTTTGTTGTGATCCACAGTCAAAGGCTTTGGCATAGTCAATAAAGCAAAAGTAGATGTTTTTCTGGAACTCTCTTTTTGATGATCCAGCTTTTTTGATGATCCAGCAGATGTTGGCAATTTGATCTCTGGTTCCTCTGCCGTTTCTAAATCCAGCTTGAACATCTGGAAGTTCATGGTTCACATACTATTGAAGTCTGGCTTGGAGAATTTTGAGCCATTTCTTTGCTAGCATGTAAGATGAATGTTGTATGGAACAATTGATAGCCATTTGGAAGAAATAAATTTAGGTCCCTATTTCACACCACTCCCCAAAGTAAATTTCAGATGGATTAAAAAACTAGATGCTAAAAACAAACAAATAAATAAAATGAATTTCCCTTGGAAGGTTGTACTGTTCAAGGAAAAGCTTACACAACCATAAATAATCCACTTTTCTTTATACTCTTTCAAGAAACAGAGGGTAAGATCTTCAAGCCTATGATGTTAAGGGTAGAAAACCCAGTGTAAAACTCCAGTTTCCAAAATCAAGGGGGACACTGCAGTGTTATACAGAAAATAAAATGAACTGCCATCTTCCTCCCTGTGGATAATCAGGAATGTGAAAGTCACAGCTTCCCTCTAAAAGAAGCACTTCACAGCAGTTCCCACTGTACCCTGTCATTGCACAACCCGGAGGCGCTGGCCAGAGAAGACTGCTCCAGAAGAACTCTTCAGCAAAAGATCGGAAAGAAGACAGTTTTGTGTGCCTAATGAATGATTTTGGAAACACTGCTATTAAATACTGAGCAGACAGGAAGCAGTATTTACAAAATATATGTAGATTATAAAATTAAAACCAACAGATGCCCAAGTACCATCATCCAAATGTACACAAGAACATTACTGAACATCCAAACGTACAGGAACATTACTGAACACCCACATGCACAGGAACATTACTGAACACCCACATGCATAGGAACATTACTGAACATGAAATGTACAGGAACATTACTGACACCCACATGCACAGGAACATTACTGAACACCCACATGCACAGGAACATTACTG
>SJYV01053957.1:323874-408652 GCA_006410875.1 Neotragus pygmaeus | reverse complement strand
AATTGATGCTTTTGAACTGTGGTATTGGAGAAGACTCTTTTGAGAGTCCCTTGGACTGCAAGGAGATCCAACCAGTCCATTCTAAGGGAGATCAGTCCTGGGTGTTCTTTGGAATGAATGATGCTAAAGCTGAAACTCCAGTACTTTGGCCACCTCATGCAAAGAGTTGACTCATTGGAAAAGACTCTGATGCTGGGAGGGATTGGGGGCAGGAGGAGAAGGGGACGACCGAGGATGAGATGGCTGGATGGCATCAACAACTCGATGGACATGAGTTTGAGTGAACTCTGGGAGTTGGTGATGGACAGGGAGGCCTGGCGTGCTGAGATTCATGGGGTCACAAAGAGTCGGACACGACTGAGGGACTAAACTGGACTGAACTGATGGCTTTTTTAAGTCCTAATGGCAGAGCTGGAGAGTTGTGACAGAGACCATCTAGCCTGCAACATTTAAAACAGTTATTATCTGGCCTTTCAAGAAAATTCTTGTTCAGTCCTGCTCTAGATAAAGACTTTACTACAAAGGTAAAAGTATAAAATTAACAAAACAGAATATATCAGAATATCTTTTGACCTTAGTGTGGGGGAGAACGTAAATAAAATTATAAATTATAAACCACAGACAAAAAACTTTTTAAGCTGGTTACACAGAATAAGAATTTCTGCTCA
Organism: Neotragus pygmaeus; assembly: GCA_006410875.1. Taxonomy (NCBI): domain Eukaryota; kingdom Metazoa; phylum Chordata; class Mammalia; order Artiodactyla; family Bovidae; genus Neotragus; species Neotragus pygmaeus. The sequence goes on along the minus strand of SJYV01053957.1, from coordinate 407,984 downwards.
ATGAACAATATTATGGATGAAGGTACGCTAAAAGACAAAGAAGTTATTTGAGAAGTACAAAACCAACAAGACACCAATACATCTAAGAAACATCTTATCATTTAATAAGCAACAAGGACCCCAAAAGAAAAGCACAGAAAAGTAGCAATTTGCAGGAAAAAAACCTAAATATATAATAAGAATAGAAAGAGATGTTCAAATACATTAGTAATCAGAGAAATGCAAATCAACAAAGAAATGTCACTAATATAGCCCTCAGACTTGCTAAAATTAGACAGCAACACAATGCCAAGCAATGGCATTATATAGAAACCCATTTCTTCCCAATTCTGGTATTAACTATCAGTACTAATTAAAATGAAAAGTCACCCTATCCTGGAAATAAAAATCTAAGAGGTAGTAAAATATAATAGTTATGTTTCTATATTCAGTCAGTCATCATTTTGCTGAATGGAATATATAGCTGTCACTATGCTAGTGCTCACAAATGCATTTAAGAAAATAAATGCAGGTAAATATTCACATTGGATAGTTTTCTTAATTCAAGTGTTTGCAGGTCAGAAAATTAGCCAGAAGAAATTTGTATGTTTTATTGTTAACCTGGATGCAAGTTTTTACTCGAAATTGTGTCAGACATATTTGTGACAGTTACTCAGCCATGTCCGACTCTTTGTGACCCCGTGGACTATGCAGCCTGTGGGCTCTTTTATCCGTGGAATTCTCCAGGCAAATACTGGAGGGGGCTGCCATTCCCTTCTCCAGGGGCTCTTCCCAACCCAGGGTTCAAACCCCGGTCTCCTGCATTGCAGGCAAATTTTTAGTTTGAACTACCAAGGGAGCCCAGACATATTTGTAAGAAATTTTAAACATAACAGTTTCTAAAATCATTAGTTTGTTTTATTCTTGACTGAGTTGAAAGTAATACACATACCCATCATTAGAGACACATGGAAGTAGAATAATGTTCTCTTTAAACGTTCACAGTGATTTATACCAATAAACACACATGTAATACACACACTATTTTTGGCTTCTGAACAAGCTGTTCCCTCGTCCTTCTGCCTCTGCTCATGGTTCCACAGTTACAGCAGCGGCCACATCAAAAACACGAGCCGTCCCGTTTCAGGTCTCCTCGTACGAGCAACGACTCATCTGGACTCTGCCCTTTGTGACAGTCCTTACAGCAACTCTTCCATCTCACTGCCACAGCCTATTTCAGATCCAGCCTCAAACTCAGACCGAAAATTAAAGCCTCAAGTCTTTTTTTCTCCCTCTCCTCCCACCCCTTCTTCCCTCCTCCACTTTCTGCTTCCTGCCTCTATGCTTCCTCCCTCACTACGTCCATCTATCCAACCAGTATTTCCTGAGTGTTACATTCAGGGTGCTGTTTTATTACTGGAGATTCAGCAGTGATGAAGACAGGCAAAGTCCCTGCTCTCTCAGAGTTTCCTTTTGTTTCTCCCTTCACATATATTTATTCTACATTCAGTCACAAAACAAATTTTCATAGTGAACTGCTCTGTCCCTTGCCAATCCCTTTCTAAAATATCTACTTGCTTTCTGTGGCCTGCAGAATAAAGTCCAAACTCTGGCTGACCTTCCAGGATCTTTGAGGATCTGGCTTGTCTCAGCTGAATTTCCCATTACTCCACTCTGTACAATTGGTGCTTCAGCTAAACCTAATTGCTTGTTTTAAACCCTATGGCAAAGGGAATGAAGTAGCATATGAGAAAGTTACAGGTGCATACAGCAACAACAACAACAAAAAAAACCTAACACAAAGTGACACACAAGAATAGTAAATGAAGAAAGGAAGAGAAAATAGAGTGCTCACTGCTTCCCAAAGCTGTGCCCAGGGCAGACCCAGAGCCCCGGGGCCAGGGCTCTGTTCTCAGGCAAGGCACGCTGATCACTCCAGGGAAAGGTGACTGTGCCACAGAGGGCGGGGCACAGCGCTACGGTAGGAGCAGATTTCCTCTCATCTCTGAGCTAAGGAGGGTCTTGCACACACCCAGTCGTGGCAGGCAGCTGCCCTGACCTCACGGAAGCAGGCCAAGTGACCAGCAACAGAAGCGCCACTGTTTGCTGGCGGTGTTGAGACCACACAGCAGACAGCAGCACCCAGTGTCCAGCAGAACCACATGAATGAAGCGGCTGAAGCCCCTCCAGGCTCAACAGGACACATCAAAGTCCTGGCTTAACTAGCACTGCAGAACCTAAGACTGGAGCTGGGGCCTCAATGCTGAGGTAAGGGTGAAGGTCAGAGGGCATGAACCTGGGGCCTGCAGGACACACACATGAGGCAGGAAGTAGAAACCTCCAGTCAACTGGAGGACACCATCAAGTGGCTAACAGCTCCTAGTAGGCCAGGGGAGACTCATGTCCTAACAGCTCGTGTTTAAGAAGGAAGTGCACGATTTTAGTCAGTTCATCTATGACAAAGGAGGCAAGAATGTAAAATGGAGAAGAGACAGTCTCTTTAATAAGTGGTTCTATGAAAATTGAAAAGCTACATATAAAAGAATGAAATTAAAACCTTCTCTAATATCACAAGCAAAAATTAACTAAAAACGGATTGGAGACCTAAATGTCACACTGGATACTATGAAATGTCTACAGGAAAACACAGGCAGGACATTCTTTGACATAAATAACAGAAACATCTTTATTGATCCACCTCCTAGATTAATGGAAGTAAAAACAATAATAAACAAATGAGACCTAATTAAACTTAAAAGCTTTTGCATAGCAAAGGAAGTCCAAAACAAGTCTCTCATAATGGGAGAAAATATTTACAAGTGAAGCAATTGGCAAGGGATTAACCTATAATATATATAAACAGTATAAAAGCTCATGAAGCTTAGTATATTAAAAAAACTCAATCAAAAAATAGGCANAGCCCCTCCAGGCTCAACAGGACACATCAAAGTCCTGGCTTAACTAGCACTGCAGAACCTAAGACTGGAGCTGGGGCCTCAATGCTGAGGTAAGGGTGAAGGTCAGAGGGCATGAACCTGGGGCCTGCAGGACACACACATGAGGCAGGAAGTAGAAACCTCCAGTCAACTGGAGGACACCATCAAGTGGCTAACAGCTCCTAGTAGGCCAGGGGAGACTCATGTCCTAACAGCTCGTGTTTAAGAAGGAAGTGCACGATTTTAGTCAGTTCATCTATGACAAAGGAGGCAAGAATGTAAAATGGAGAAGAGACAGTCTCTTTAATAAGTGGTTCTATGAAAATTGAAAAGCTACATATAAAAGAATGAAATTAAAACCTTCTCTAATATCACAAGCAAAAATTAACTAAAAACGGATTGGAGACCTAAATGTCACACTGGATACTATGAAATGTCTACAGGAAAACACAGGCAGGACATTCTTTGACATAAATTGCAGCTATCTTTTTTTCAATCCATCTCTCAGAGAAATCAAAAGCAAAAATAAACAAATGGCACCTAATTAAACTTAAAAGCTTTTTGCATAGCAAAGGAAACACAAACAAAATGAAAAACACAACCTATGGACCAGGAGAAAACATTTGCTAATGATGGGACCAATATTTGCTAATGATTTTCAAAATATACAAGCTACTCATAAAGCTCAATATAAAAAAAACCAACAACCCTTCAATAAATGGACAAAGGACCTAAATGGATATTTTTCCCAAGACGACATACAGATGGCCAACAGGCACATGAAAAGACGCTCAACATCACTAATTATTAGAGAAATGCAAATCAAAACTACAATAAGATATCACTTCACATCAGTTAGAATGGTCATTATTACAAAGTCTATAAATAATAAATGCTCCAGAGAGTGTGGAAAAAAGGGAACCCTCCTACACTGTTGGGAATATAAACTGGGACAGCCACTATGGAGAACAGCATGCTGCTGCTGCTGCTGCTGCTAAGTCGTGTCGGTTGTGTCTGACTCTGTGCAACCCCATAGACGGCAGCCCACCAGCCTCCCCCGTCCCTGGGATTCTCCAGGCAAGAACACTGGAGTGGGTTGCCATTTCCTTCTCCAATGAATGGAAGTGGAAAGTGAAACTGAAGTCGCTCAGTCATGTCTGACTCCTAGCAACGCCATGGACTGCAGCCCACCAGGCTCCTCCCTCTGTGGGATTTGCCAGGCAAGAGTACTAGAGTGGATCACCACTGCCTTCTGCATGGAGAACAGCATAGAGGTTCTTTAAAAAACTAAAAATACAGCTTGTGTGTGTGTGTTGATTGGTCAGCAGTGTCTGACTCTACGACCCCATGGACTGTAGCCTGCCAGGTTCCTCTGTCCATGGAATTCTCCAGAATTCTGGATTCTGGGGAAAAATGGAATACTGGAGTGGATTGCCATTCCCTTCCCCAGGGGATCTTCCTGACCCAGGAATCTAACCCAGGTCTCCCACACTGCAGACAGATTCTTAACCATCTGAGCCACCAGGGAGGCCCCACGTGATTCAGCAATTCTACTCCTGGTTATATAACTGGAGAAAACTCTAATTAAAAAAAAATATGCATGTACTCCAAGGTTCATCGCAGCACGATCTAAAATAGCCAAGACATAGAAGCAACCTAAATGTCTACTGATAGACGAATGGATAAAGATATGGTAAACATACACAGTGGAATATTATTCAGCAATTAAAAAAGAATGAAATAATGCCATTTGTAGCAACATGGATGGAACTAGAGATCAATGTACTAAGTGAAGTCAGACAGAGGAAGACAAATATCATATATCATCACTTGGATGTGGAATCTAAAATATGGTACAAATAAACTTTATTTACAAAACAGAAACAGACTCACAGACACAGACAGCAAAATGATGTTTACCAAATCAGAAAGCGGGGGGAGTGATAAACCTGGAATTAACAAACTACTATAGAAAAAAACAGGTTAAAAGGACCTAGTGTGTAGCACTAGGAACTACATTTAATATCTTGTAACAACCTATAAAAAAAATCCCACGGACAAAGGAGGCTGGCAAGCGACAGCCCATAGTGTTGCCAAGAGTTGGACACGACTGAGTGACTACGCACGCACGCGTGCACCCACACACAGACACAGAATAACCTATAATGAGAAAGCCCCCAACTGTACGTGCATATACAATGACATTCTTAAAACAGTATCCACTTACTAGTGATCATCGCTCCAGTCACCGAAGCCAGAAATCCGATGCTGACGGCGATGACGGAGATGACTCTCCCTTGCCGATGCCTCTGCAGCATCACAAACATCAGCACCCCGGCAGCACCGTGGACGAACAGAGAGGAGAAGAGGGCCCAGAGGAAGATCCAGTACCACATCTCTGAAAGGGAAGGCAAGGCGTTGAAAACTGTGCTGGAAAACGTCTTGGAAAAATCCAGTGTAACAAAGCGTGAGCACCCATGGTCTGGATGAAGGTTAAAAGAGATCATAGATACAAACATGCCCAGTACAATACTTGATACATAGTAGTACTAAATAAATTTTAACAATTATCATCATTACGACTGCTTGATGGGGAAATCAACCTCCATGACTTCACCAGGTCAAAGCCACACTCTAATTTCCTCTAAATGTCCCCATGACACAGCTATGCTCTATTATTTTCTCTGATACACCCTCTTGTTTGCAAATCTCCTGGAATAAATTATATAAGTTAATTAACTGCTATCCGATATATCATTTTCTACACTAAGTATCCAGACCTTAAAAAAAAAAACTACCCCTTAATTCAAATAATTCCAGATGTGAGTCAATGATTTTTGTCTTTTACGATTTTAAGAAATGCAGGTCCTTTCCCTCTTGGCTCTCGACTTTACTAAAGAATCGTCAGAATTTTTTACGTGCTTTGTCTCAGATCATATAGTGGTCCTACCCAGAACTCATCAATGTGGCCTCAACTGCTTTCACTGAAGTCGGTTACAGACACCCGACGGGCATGCCCTTCGGTCTCTCTCTAGCACCCACTCCCTTTCTTTCTGGGCACCTGCCCCTCCATCAGTGCACACGGTTCCTGCAGAGACTGCCTGTCCTCGCACTGACTCCATCCCCCTGACTGTGCCTTCGGGGAGGAACATCTGGACAGGCCACTAATCCAAACTGGGTCCATCAGCCCCTTCCCCTGGGAACTCTGAACTGGGACCAAAACCGAGCACCTCAGTCTTTATCCTTCAGGCTGAAGCTGATGGGCTCAGGCTTTGTGAACAGGCATCTCATCATCACGTGATCAAACCCATGATAACAGGATAAAAGAAAAACAGAAGCATCAAAGGCAAGACACAACCAAATCCCTTATTCCAGTGCTACATACAGCCCTGCCATGTTAATACCCTTAGATTCAATGTGATAAAATCTCCTTGTAATGCAATCGTTTTTAATTGGCCCATGTAAGGTTTCTGTTATTTATAGCTGAAAGAACTGACTCCAAAATATTGAGATGTCACCTTGAGGTTCGGCCTTGGTATGCAAACATTCCGCAGTGCAAAACACCTCATCTGCAATTTGTGTATTTGTTCACTCTATATCGAGTGAAAAAGAAGGGCAATAAAAAAGTCATGAATAAAGAGAACAAAAATGGATTAACTGAAACTTATTTACTCAAACATCACTGGAGTACAGATATGTACTGCTGGTGGGAATGTAAAACAGAGCATCAGCTATGGGAACAGCGTGGTAGTTCCTCCAAAATTTAAAGAAAATGACCATTTGATCCGGCAATTCCATTTCTGGGTATAGATCCAAAAGAATTAAAGCAAGATCACGAAGAGACAGTTACACAGTTGTGCTTACAGGAACATTATTCGCCATTGCCAAGAGGTGGAAGCAACTCAAGTGTTCATCGATAGGTGAAGTAATAAGCAATAAGGTTTATATATACAATGGAATATTATTCATTGGGAGAAAATTCTGTCACATGCTACAGCATGTATGAATCTTCTGGACATTATGCTAAGTAAAATAAACCAGGCATAAGAGGACACATACTGGTAAATTCCACTTCTATGAGGTATCTAAAGTAGTCAAGCGAACAGAAACAGAAAATAGGGTGGTGGGTGCCAGGGGCTTGGGGCAGAGGAAATGGGGGACTTGTCTTAAAATGGGTACAAACACGGGGGATCTTTGCAGCAATGGAGTTGTTCTGTATTTTGATTGTGGTGGTATACACATAAACAAGTGGTAAAACTATAAAGAACTAAATATAAACATACACATGAGTACAGGTGTAAATCTGAAAAAGGTTGGTGGACTGTATCAAGGTCAACATCCTTGTTTTGATATTACACAGTGGTTTTTCCAAGATGTTCCCATTGGGTAACTGGGGTATAGCTCAGTTGGTAAGGAAGCCGTCTGCAATGCAGGAGTGAAGTGAAGTTGCTCATTCGTGTCTGACTCTTTCGACCCCATGGACTGTGGCCTATCAAGCTCCTCCCTCCATGGGATTTTCCAGGCAAGAGTGCTGGAGTGGACTGCCATTTGACCCCAGTTCAATTTCTGGGTCAGGAAGATCCACTGGAGAAGGGACAAGCTACCCACTCCAGCATTCTTGGGCTTCCCCTGTGGCTCAACTGGTAAAGAATCTGTCTGCAATGCGGGAGATCTGGGCTCGATTCCTGCGATGGGAAGATCCCCTGGAGAAGGGAATGGCTACCCACTCTAGTATTCTGGCCTGGAGAATTCCATGGACTGTATAGTCCACAGGTCGCAAACAGTCAAGACTCGACTGAGCAACTTTCACTTTCACTTTTCATTTGGGGTAAAGGCCACTTGGGTTCTCTCTGTATTATTTCTCACAACTGCATGGGAATCTGCAATTATCTCCAAATAAAGGTTGAATTTTTAAAAGGGAGGATATGTAGCAAACAGATTTTATTTAAAAAAAAAAAAAATCAGTTTCACCCTGCCAAATTCGTAAGAATTGACACTTAGAATGGACTGATAATTTCAAGGAAGAGAAATCTGATAAATCTGTGTGTTAAAGTACTACGCATGCTTCTCTGTGGCCGAAGAGAGAGACGCTCATGGTTAAGAAAAAGCAGACAAAGTTTGCCTTTTAGGGGCTTCTCTCAGCTTTCAGGGAAACAAAGCTTTCACGCTGTCGCTCCCAAACAAATAGCTTCAATTTATGATAAATGCATTAAAGACAAAAGCGCTTCATTTGCCCAGATATTTGTATTTTAAAAGATATAACTTTTCAGAGTGAACCTAACAAAGTGAGAATATAAGAGAACAAAAATAGGGGGTGGGGAGGTTTTCATCAAGGGAGCTTTGAGATGAGGGAAGGCTCTGCAGCAGGTGCCCGCTCTTAATAAGAGGAGGCAGGCAACAGGCATTTGCCTTGACCCCCAAGCCTGCTTACCAGACTGAGCCCCCAAAGCACTTTTCTTTGTTGTCCTTGTCATGCAGGTTGGGTGAAAAATTTCTTGACTGTATGTAACACTATGAACAGGAATTATTTGACATTATTAAGTAATGTTGTCTGCCTACTGACTATACAGCTATTGACCTCAACAATAAATTTGCCTAGTAATTAGCAAAAGTAAATTTTTAAGTCTAATGTCTTATAAAATCCCCAGATATCAAAGAATGATATAACCAAAAGGCAGAATCTCAAATAGTCCTGTAAGGATCAGTCCAGGATTACGCCTCAAGCAGACTGAGTGCAACCTGCTGCTGCTGCTGCTGCTGCTGCTGAGTCGCTTCAGCCGTGTCCGACCCTGCGCGACCCCAGAGATGGCAGCCCACCAGGCTCCCCCGTCCCTGGGATTCTCCAGGCAAGAACACCGGAGTGGGTTGCCATTTCCTTCTCCAATGCAGGAAAGTGAAAAGTGAAAGTGAAGTCGCTCAGTGTGCCCAACTCTTCGCGATCCCATGGACTGCAGCCCACCAGGTTGAGTACTGGAGTGGGGTGCCATCGCCTTCTCTGGAGCATAAACTATCCAAACTCAAATTTATTTTTATGTTTCTTCTTTTTTTAAATCACACTATTTATCACAGAAAAAAAAACAAAACCTGAACGCTGCTCAGAATATCTAGAATTAATTTAGGTTGCATGTTGTTACTACTATTTTAAATTACCTGATAGATCAATACCACCCACCCCATCAGTGAACAGAGAGGGCCTCTGAAGACCTGGATAAACAAGTCTGTCTAAGGCCTGACTCACTTCTGCAAATGCAGGACACCTGGAGAACTAACTGCAGGCCCCTAAGAGTAAAGACAGACACCCCAGAGCCCCAGAGAAGGGAGAGGTGCTGAGACCAGGAGAGGAGGGGGACCACCTTTTCTCAATCGGGGTGCACTGCACAGCTCACATGGACAACCCCGAGGCCCAGTCTGCTCTTGCCACTCATGCAATGCCTAACCTGCACTTCCAGCAACTGAGCCACAAGGAAAGGAGGAAGCCAGAGGGAGGCTTCTGCTGGTGCTAAACAAAATACAAAATAAAAAAAAAATCAAAAAACACTCTACAAAACAGAAGCATGCCACCCCTTGAATCACGGCCTCGATAAAAGGAATGAAAACAGAGCTGTTTAGGTCCCCCGTCTAGAGAGAGTTTCAGCTGCTCTCTGGGTAATTCTTGTGAGCAGACTGGGTTGAGAAGCACTGGCCTCACAGAGCATCTTCTCCTTTGATGAATTCTAGAATGAAAAACTACTTTTAAAAGACAGTGTATCTGCAGTAAAACTGTGTGTGTGTGTGTGTGTGTCTGTGTGTCTGTGTGTGTGTGTCTGTGTGTGTTTACCTTCAGAGGGATCAGAGGCAGGAGAGCTGTGATCTGTTCGTGTCTGTGTGTCTGTGTGTGTGTGTCTGTATGTGTTTACCTTCAGCGGGATCAGAGGCAGCGGAGCTGTAATCTGTTCGTGTGTGTGTGTGTGTGTGTCTGTGTGTGTGTGTGTGTCTGTGTGTGTGTGTGTGTGTGTGTGTGTGTGTGTGTCTGTATGTGTTTACCTTCAGCGGGATCAGAAGCAGGGGAGCTGTGATCTGTTCGTGTGTGTGTGTGTCTGTATGTGTTTACCTTCAGCGGGATCAGAAGCAGGGGAGCTGTGATCTGTTCGTGTGTGTGTGTGTCTGTATGTGTTTACCTTCAGCGGGATCAGAAGCAGGGGAGCTGTGATCTGTTCGTGTGTGTGTGTGTCTGTATGTGTTTACCTTCAGCGGGATCAGAAGCAGGGGAGCTGTGATCTGTTCGTGTGTGTGTGTGTCTGTATGTGTTTACCTTCAGCGGGATCAGAAGCAGGGGAGCTGTGATCTGTTCGTGTGTGTGTGTGTCTGTATGTGTTTACCTTCAGCGGGATCAGAAGCAGGGGAGCTGTGATCTGTTCGTGTGTGTGTGTGTCTGTATGTGTTTACCTTCAGCGGGATCAGAAGCAGGGGAGCTGTGATCTGTTCGTGTGTGTGTGTGTCTGTATGTGTTTACCTTCAGCGGGATCAGAAGCAGGGGAGCTGTGATCTGTTCGTGTGTGTGTGTGTCTGTATGTGTTTACCTTCAGCGGGATCAGAAGCAGGGGAGCTGTGATCTGTTCGTGTGTGTGTGTGTCTGTATGTGTTTACCTTCAGCGGGATCAGAAGCAGGGGAGCTGTGATCTGTTCGTGTGTGTGTGTGTCTGTATGTGTTTACCTTCAGCGGGATCAGAAGCAGGGGAGCTGTGATCTGTTCGTGTGTGTGTGTGTCTGTATGTGTTTACCTTCAGCGGGATCAGAAGCAGGGGAGCTGTGATCTGTTCGTGTGTGTGTGTGTCTGTATGTGTTTACCTTCAGCGGGATCAGAAGCAGGGGAGCTGTGATCTGTTCGTGTGTGTGTGTGTGTGTGTGTGTGTGTCTGTGTATGTGTGTCTGTGTGTGTGTGTGTGTTTACCTTCAGCAGGATCAGAGGCAGGGGAGCTGTGATCTGTTCCTCTGTGTGTGTGTGTGTCTGTGTGTGTCTGAGTCTGTATGTGTTTACCTTCAGCGGGATCAGAGGCAGGGGAACTGTGATCTGTTTCAGCCTTCAAGCAATACTAGAAATAGCCTCGCTCCCAGTCTGGATCTCTCAGCAGCCCTGGTTGCCAAGTCACTAGAAATTATCTTCTGTGCTTTTGTTTTTAATCCTTGGACAAAATTATTTCTGGGAAATGAATTTCTCTAGAGTATATTTAACCAAGTAAAAACAATTCAAAGAATGGTACATATTGTATGACCCCATATTTGTTAAAAATAATAAGGTACAGAGAAATACAGACAACAATGGCTATCTTCTAAAAATGAGAGGATATGCGTGATATTATTTTACTCTTCTCTGGTTATGTTTTAGCAACCAGCCTGAAGTTCTATTTGTTTTACTGCAGTGGGATCAGAGGCAGGGGAGCTGTGATCTGTTCCTGTGTGTGTGTGTGTGTGTGTCTGTGTCTGTATGTGTTTACCTTCGGGATCAGAGGCAGGGGAGCTGTGATCTGTTCCTCTGTGTGTGTGTGTCTGTGTGTCTGTGTGTGTCTGAGTCTGTATGTGTTTACCTTCAGCGGGATCAGAGGCAGGGGAACTGTGATCTGTTTCAGCCTTCAAGCAATACTAGAAATAGCCTCGCTCCCAGTCTGGATCTCTCAGCAGCCCTGGTTGCCAAGTCACTAGAAATTATCTTCTGTGCTTTTGTTTTTAATCCTTGGACAAAATTATTTCTGGGAAATGAATTTCTCTAGAGTATATTTAACCAAGTAAAAACAATTCAAAGAATGGTACATATTGTATGACCCCGTATTTGTTAAAAATAATAAGGGACAGAGAAATACAGACAACAATGGCTATCTTCTAAAAAGGAGAGAGGATATGCGTGATATTATTTTACTCTTCTCTGGTTATGTTTTAGAAACCAGCCTGAAGTTCTATTTGTTTTACTGCAGTGGGATCAGAGGCAGGGGAGCTGTGATCTGTTTCAGCCTGTCTTTTAAAAGTAGTTTTCATTCTAGAATTCATCAAAGGAGAAGATGCTCTGTGAGGCCAGTGCTTCTCAACCCAGGCTGCTCACGAGAATTACCCAGAGAGCAGCTGAAACTATCTGTAGACAGGGGACCTAAGCAAATCTGTTTTCATTGCCTTTATCAGTCATGACACGAAATAAAGACAGAAATCACTGCTCTAGGCTAAGGTTACACATGAGGCACCTATAAAAAAAAAGTCCCAAAGGCATAAAAACAACAAAAACGTATCTTTCTAGACAAACACTAAGTACAATCTTTAATCCTCTATAGTGGATCTAACCCTTCTAACAAAATCATACTGAACACTTCATGTACTCAACAAACTCTAAGCCTTGAGGGGACTATAATACACCAGTAAGACTAAACTTGGGGGCTGCTCATAGTTTCTCTCTTCACAGAAATGGTCCTCACTGTATGTTTAACTAATCTGTGTTCAAACTGAGTTATCTCAAGCTTCCAGCAAATCTAAGGTGTGGCAAACGTGCCCCTTAGTTTCTGACATGAGATCTCTCTGTCTTGGGGATGTGTCCCACACTGGCGGCTCATTAAATTTCAGGGAGATGATGCCTTTATAATCTGAGAACCGCCTAGAGTAGGGATTGGCAGAGTATGATCCATGAGTCCTAACAACCACCTGACTACGGGGCACATGTTACCACAGGCACAAAGAACCAGAGTAAGAAATATCAAGAAAGATCCCAAGAGAATCTGTTCCCACCTGAATTGCTAATAAACAGGACTGACCCACTGAACTGAATGATAAAACATACTGGAGAGGGACGAGGGTCGGGGGTGGAAAATGGCTCATGGTTCTCAGGCCCAACAACCTCTGGTTCGGCTACTGCCAAGAAATACCAAGAGAAGATGCTCTGGATTACAACGTGGGCTGGGGCCAGAGTGGCTTTTGTTGGGGAGGGGAGGCTGCTTATAGACCTTAAAGATATAGACTTCATCACAAAGGCTGAAGGTAATAATGAGCCAATGAAAGACTTTAAACAAGGAAGTGATACAATCACATTTTATCTTTTAAAACAAAATTATCCTGGCAGATATGGGAGAGGGGGACTAGATGGAGATGAGAGAATATCAGAATGTTTCAAGAATCCAAAGAGAAACTGAGGCCTGGACTTAGGCAATGGCCAGATAGTTGAAAAGAATGTGAAATATTTGGACTGGCTGACACTCTGGATGATGGAGAAGAGGAGACGCGATGTCTGGCTTCCCCGATTCCTGCTACAGACACAGCTGAATAGAGCACATGCCGTCAGGTATGGAAACATGGGAAATATATTCGGTACATCTGCAGTATATTCAAATGTTGATGAGCAGCAAACAGTAAAGAAGATAAAGGCAAGAAAATGTCACGTAGAAAAACGTGAAGATCACCTATACATTTATATTATGGGACGTGTTTTCAAAAAAGAGTAAATCTCAAATTTTTAATATCTCTAATCTTCCTGTGTGACTTGTCAAATTTTAAATCTATGATTACTAAAACAATTCTGTTATTAGATACAACTTTGAATCAAACTTACTATAAGGAATGTCATTGTTACCCTAACAATGAGAAGAAGATAAACTACAAAATCACAGCTTTTTTAAGCCTACCAGTCAAGTGACCCTGCAAGGTAACGCAGTAACATGAATTCCAAAGAGGGACCCTCCAAGGAAAGGGCCTCCTGTGGCAAAGCACGGGAGCAACAAATGGGTACCAGGTGAGTAGGAAAGAAGAGCAGCTGAAATTCTAACTGAAAGTTGAAGGTTAACCTGTCAGCCTGGAGTGAGTGACACAGGAAAGCACAGGGTTCCTGCAAGCTCTTTTCCACTGGCCTCTACCCAGCATTCCCTGGAAATTCAGCGTCTCGGGCAGGAGACTGAGAGAATGTGACACCAAGGAATGAGCAGCAAGGCTGTGACTGCGGGCACGTGTGTGGGACAATCTCTCCCAGGCAAGTCGCGGGCCTGCAGAGATGGCTAAATGCTGGCAATGCAGCACTAACGCCACCACGACCCCGCAGCACTGGCCCGCGGCCCACGCACAAGGCGCGGCACCACCTTCTAGAGAACTGGAACCCTGACCACTAGCAAGAAAGCTCAAGCTCCGAGCGCCCCTGAGTCAGTCAGATGAACCTGAACCCCACCCGGCTACCAGAGGAGGCCCACTTCCAGGCACAAACGTAACTCACCTCCGTCACTACCGTTAGACATGTGACGGCCCGAATTCAATAAAAATTGTAAGACACTCTCAAAAATAAGAAAAACAATTCATCATCAAAAAATAAAGTGATCAGACTCGGATGAGCAGACAGGGACATATGTCAAAGACAGTTATAGAACAGGTGAACAACTCACATGAACAGATGGGGGTGGTTCAGCAGAGAGACAGAAAGTCCAAGAAAAAGCCAAACGAATATCCTCAAGAAAAAAAAAAAACTCCTCAACAAAACAAAAAACAAACAAAAACACGTGGTATCAAAGACGAAGACTTCCTTCAATGGGCTCACCAGTAAAGTCGACACAGTTGAGCGAAGAATAGGTGAACTCATCACAGCAGCACTATTTACAAGTGTCAAGACATGGAAGCAACCTAAGTTTCGATTCACAGATGAATGGATAAAAAAGATGAAGTATGTATACACGATGGAATACTACTCACCCATAAAAAGAATGAAATAATGTTAGAGATCATCACATTAAGGAAACTAAGTCAGACAGAGAAGGACAAATGTCATATGATATTGCTTATATGTGGAATCTAACAAAAAATGATACCAATGAGCTTATTTACAAAACAGAAGTAGACTCATAGACATAGCAAACATACGGTTACCAAAAGGAAAGAGAGGGAGGGATAAATTAGGAGTCTGGGATTAAATATATACACTACTATATACAAAACTGGTAACCAACAAGGACCTACTATATAACACAGGGATGTACTCAATATCTTATAATACCTTATAATGGAAAAGAATCTAAAAAACAATGTATGTGTATAACTGAATCCTTTTGCAGTAAACCTGAAACTAACACAACACTGTAAATCAACTGTATTTCAGTAAAAAGTAAAAAATAAACTATCAGCGAACATAAAGGTTGACCAACAGAAATTACTCAAGTTGAAATACAATGAGAAAAAGGAAGGAAGAGGAGGGAAAAGAGGACCCATACAAGAGCTGTGCAACAATTCAAATGGTTTAACACACATGTAACTGGAGACCTCAGATGGAGAAGGAAGAGATCATGCAGAAGGAAAACGCTTAAATAGATACTGGCTGAAAAGCCTAAAATGATGAAAGATATCAAACCACAAATCTAACACTCCCAGAGAACCCCAAGCAAGATAAGACCACCCAAAAGAAGTAAAAAAAACAATACAGCAAAAATAAACCACACAAGCATCAAACCGAGACACACCACTGTAACATGACCTAACACCAAAGATAAAGGGAGATACTGAAGAAGAAATAAGGGGAAAAAGCGAGGAGAGAGACGTATTACCAAGGGACAAAGATTAAGCAGCACCACAAGCTTCTCATCAGAAACCATCAAATCAGAAGACACACTAGAGTAACACTTCAAAAGACTAAAAGGGAAAAAAACCTGCAAAGCCAGGACCTATATTCAAGAGAAATAGTTTTCAAAACTGAAGGTGAAGTGAAGTTTTTTTCCAGAAAACAAAACAAAACAAAACTGGGAGAATTAACTGCCAGCAGATTCATGCTACATGGCATATTAAAGGAAGCTCTTCAGACAGCAGGGTAACATGAAATGAGAACCTAACTCTCCACAAAGCAATGAGCAAAAAAGAAAGTTAAAATATATTGTTTCTTATTTTTAATCACTCTAATATTTTAACTTGATTTAAAAATAGACTGCTGCATTTGTTCACTTGAAGCCTCATTTAACACAGAAGAAGTTAAAGCTATGATAGATATTTAATAGCTGTCTGTTTCTACTTCTTAAAAAGGGGCAAACACATTAGTTTGAAATTTTAATTGTGACACCTTCAAGAGCTACTTTAGTATACTGCCTCTCTCAGAGCTTATCACAATACTGTTTATTACCTACTTAAACTACCCTTTTATCGACTAATTATATAATTTTAAACTGTAAATTACAGTACTCATCATTGAACAGAAAAAAGAAAATTCTTAGGAAAACAAGAATATCATTTAAAACAGAATATCATTTTTTATTTAAAAAATCAGTTTAAGGCTATTTAAATAGTTCCAAAATAGCACTGTCTTCCTTAAAAATGCCATTTAATTTGATCTTTTCATAACTGATTAGTTACATAGTTATAAATGTATAGGATCAAATGTCAAAATCTGAGTCTATTATGAAATTAGAACAATATACAATAGTGTGTATTGTTATTATTTATACACCTTTAAGCATCTTAAATTATACATCCTACCAAAAAAAATTTTTTCAGTAACAAAGTATTTGTTTGAATTAGTCCCTGAACTAAAAAAAAAAAATCTTTTCAGGGATTGATAAAATGTTTTACAACTTCATGATACAGTATTTCCAAGGGATATTTACACTGAAGACTGAAATAGGAACTCTTCACATCAATGAGCGTATCTTCTAATGAAACTCTCAATGTAACAAATTTCTAAAATTAAATCTATTAAGAGTCCAAATGAAGGACAGATCAGAAGATATTAATGAAAGCACAATGGGGAAAACAAATAATGCACAGGCCTGGTAAGAAGAGTCAGACCTTTGATAGCATGATTGTAATACTGAGAAAGCAGTTATGCTCCACTGAGGTTAAAAAAAACAAACAAAAACAGATAATCTAAGAATTGGAAGGGATCTTCAGATACTGAATCCAGAGTTTCCTAAACCAAGTTTTAAGAAAGCCCAATTCTAAAAAGTAATTATTAAGTGGTGTTTAGAGCACAAAGATTTTTCTAGGTCTTAAACCTCAAAGGTAAAGAATTTGCCTGCAATGAAGAAGACGTGGGTCTGATCCCTGGGTTGGGAAGATCCCCTGGAGAAGGAAATGAGAGCCCACTCCAGTATTCTTGCCTGAGAAATCGAAGGGACAGAGGAGCCTGGTGGGCTACAGTCCATGGAGCAACTAAAACAAAGACAAACCTCACTCTACAAATTAGCAATATTAAGGGTCTGAAGCCCCACTTCAAAAAGAAAGCTTAATTTGAACGATTAAAAAAACAAATTTATATGCAAATGGGTAAATGTTTTCCTTAACTCACAATAAAATCTCTCAACTTTTTTCTTAACTCATTAATATTTTTAGATCATTTTTCTTTTAACATCAACATGAAAAGTATTGTCATTGGATTGTCTTATAAATGAGGAAACAGAGGCCTGGTTAAATATGTGGTTTTTCAAGTATAAGAGCAAATTAATGGCATTCAAGGATAAAACTCAGTTTATTGACTCATAAACTCAAGGATCCTATCACTTCTTTAGACCCTTCATTTGCATTCAAAAGTCTAGCAGGATCCAGTTCATCCTAGTAGGGGGCAAATTCTGATACCTGCCCATCATGTAAGTATTTACATAAACATTGTTAACGTTTAGTTTTTGCATATATATAAACTTCAGATTAAATATAACTAAAGTGCTTAGGATTTCTTTTAAAATACCATTTAAAAATTTTTTTCTGTTGCTAATAGCTCATATAAATAAAACATTTTTTTAAAGATAAATTCTAATATTATCCTCTGGGTTTTCCTGGTGGCTCAGATGGTAAAGAATCCACCTGCAATGTGAAAGACCTGAGTTCAACCTCTGGGTTGGGAAGATCCCCTGGAGGATGGCATGGCAACCCACTCCAATATTCTTGCCTGGAGAACTACAGTCCACGGTGTCACAAAATGCTGGACACAACTGAGTGACTAAACACACAATATTATCCTCTAATATTAAAAGGCAGTCACTTTTTAAAAAACTGGGTTATAGCATCCTCCTGGAAATGAGTCACTTATGTTGAAATTTTAATAAATCTTTAGCTATACTACACACTCCATATTTAGATTGCATTATATATCACAAGACAGTTAAAATATCACAAAAAAGCTTAATTTTTAAAAAGTTGGTGTTCCCAATCCTTGAGCTCTCAATACTAAAATCACCTTAGAAAGTGGAGTCACTCCATTGTGTCCGACTCTTTGAGACGCCATGGACTATAGCCTACCAGGCTCTTCAGTCCATGGGATTCTCCAAGCAAGACTACTGGAGTGGGCTGCTATTTCCTTCTCCAGGGGATCTTCCCAACCCAAGGATTGAACCCAGGTCTCCCACATTGCAGACAGGCGCTTTACCATCTGAACCACCATGGAAGCCCCCCAAAAAAATCACCTTAAGAGCTAGTTAAAAATGTACCTTCCTAGACTATGTTCTTAAGGGTCCTAATTCGAATCATAGCTGTGGACTGGGGCTGTGGACTGGGGCTGTGGACTGTACCCTTAACCAGCCCAAAGTAACTACGACAGGTAGCAAGACTTAGAAACCATGCTGGATTACAGTCATTTATGGAAGGGGACGGGACAGGGAGAGAATTTTAAAATGAAAACTGACTCACTACACATAATACCCAAGAGTAATATTACACTTTTAAATTTAATCAAAACCTGGTAGTATCCTGAACCATCCTAAAACCAGGTAACATCCTCTCCTCCATCTCCATCATTCCTTAAACACATTCTTTCTCTACTCTCTACCTCTTCTATTGTCTTCCAAGTCCCATTATTTGGTTCTCCCTGAACTCTACTATTAACCTGAAGATTAGTTAGCATTTCTACACTATGAACTCCTTATGGATGACTGACATTTTCATTTTTGTTTATCAGTGTTTACCACAGGGACTGGCAAATCACTCCAGATCAAGAAATACCCAACAAGATTGACCCTTGAAAATGCTAGATGCTGCCTTTTTCGTATAAGTCCTCTACATACATTTAATGAAACAATACATTCTATGGCCACTTTGATTATAGGAAGTGAAATGCACGCAAAATGTTTTGCACAGGACCTGACATGTAGTAAGTGTTCAGTAAACAGGGCCTCATTAGACTGTTCATCTGATTCTAAGGTAAGTTCAGTGGTTCTGTATTCTCGGGGCTCCCCTTGCCTCTGACCATTCTGAATACCAGTTTCCTACCCTGACTTCAATTCCTCTTCCCCATCCTTCCTCTTCTGTTTAGGATTCCTTTCTACAGGAAAAATATCTCCAGACTCTAAGTCCTCTTTGTGAATTCTCTTACCTTTCTGGTTATTCCTTCCAATCACTAAGCAAGAAAAGAGAAATGCATTTATATTCTGATAGTTAACTATTCAAGAATCAAACTCATAGCCTACATAGTCTCAAGACTTATCTGGAAATTGCTTTAAGAAATATCTGGACCTCAGACATGGTATTGCCAGAAGATTCAGATGCATCATTCAAAGATAATGAGGTGGGAATTAAAGGAAAAACCTGAAGATGACAATTCTAAGTTTTGAAAAATGATGGTGGCTTCATTCTTGATCAAGATATACAGCTAGGTCTTCCAAATGACAAAATCCTATAAAGTAAAAGTCACTTATTAATTGGCTCAGCACCACAAAAGAATAAGGGATTGTTCATGTTTTCAGAAAAAGTGAATTTGGGTTTCGGGCACAAATACGGAAAAGCAGCACACTCACTGCCTTTAAGACTACATTTACACTGAAACATGCGCATCACCATACGTGAAACAGGTCACCAGTGCAAGTTCAATGCATGAGACAGGGCACTCAAGGCTGGTGCACTGGACTACNCGAATCATAGCTGTGGACTGGGGCTGTGGACTGGGGCTGTGGACTGTACCCTTAACCAGCCCAAAGTAACTACGACAGGTAGCAAGACTTAGAAATCATGCTGGATTACAGTCATTTATGGAAGGGGACGGGACAGGGAGAGAATTTTAAAATGAAAACTGACTCACTACACATAATACCCAAGAGTAATATTACACTTTTAAATTTAATCAAAACCTGGTAGTATCCTGAACCATCCTAAAACCAGGTAACATCCTCTCCTCCATCTCCATCATTCCTTAAACACATTCTTTCTCTACTCTCTACCTCTTCTATTGTCTTCCAAGTCCCATTATTTGGTTCTCCCTGAACTCTACTATTAACCTGAAGATTAGTTAGCATTTCTACACTATGAACTCCTTATGGATGACTGACATTTTCATTTTTGTTTATCAGTGTTTACCACAGGGACTGGCAAATCACTCCAGATCAAGAAATACCCAACAAGATTGACCCTTGAAAATGCTAGATGCTGCCTTTTTCGTATAAGTCCTCTACATACATTTAATGAAACAATACATTCTATGGCCACTTTGATTATAGGAAGTGAAATGCACGCAAAATGTTTTGCACAGGACCTGACATGTAGTAGGTGTTCAGTAAACAGGGCCTCATTAGACTGTTCATCTGATTCTAAGGTAAGTTCAGTGGTTCTGTATTCTCGGGGCTCCCCTTGCCTCTGACCATTCTGAATACCAGTTTCCTACCCTGACTTCAATTCCTCTTCCCCATCCTTCCTCTTCTGTTTAGGATTCCTTTCTACAGGAAAAATATCTCCAGACTCTAAGTCCTCTTTGTGAATTCTCTTACCTTTCTGGTTATTCCTTCCAATCACTAAGCAAGAAAAGAGAAATGCATTTATATTCTGATAGTTAACTATTCAAGAATCAAACTCATAGCCTACATAGTCTCAAGACTTATCTGGAAATTGCTTTAAGAAATATCTGGACCTCAGACATGGTATTGCCAGAAGATTCAGATGCATCATTCAAAGATAATGAGGTGGGAATTAAAGGAAAAACCTGAAGATGACAATTCTAAGTTTTGAAAAATGATGGTGGCTTCATTCTTGATCAAGATATACAGCTAGGTCTTCCAAATGACAAAATCCTATAAAGTAAAAGTCACTTATTAATTGGCTCAGCACCACAAAAGAATAAGGGATTGTTCATGTTTTCAGAAAAAGTGAATTTGGGTTTCGGGCACAAATACGGAAAAGCAGCACACTCACTGCCTTTAAGACTACATTTACACTGAAACATGCGCATCACCATACGTGAAACAGGTCACCAGTGCAAGTTCAATGCATGAGACAGGGCACTCAAGGCTGGTGCACTGGACTACCCTGAGGGATACGATGCGGAGGGAGGTGGGGAGGGGGTTCAGGGTTGGGGACACATGTGCACCCGTGGCTGATTCATGCCACTCATGTATGGCAAAAACCACTACAATACTGTAAAGCAGTTAGCCTCCAGTTAAAATAAATTAATTTTAAAAAACACTACAGTTTCAGAACATATCTGTAAGTGGACATCTGAGATAATTTTACCTACATAAACTCACTTGCTGTCATAGATCATTTAGGAATGGGACATTAGAATACAGGCTAACACTGAGAGAAGCAAACCTGTTTGGGAGCACCGCCAAAGAAAGGTGCTGGCTGCAGAGCCTGAGGTGGTGCTGCTGCTTAGTCATCGAGTCCTGTCCAATTCTCTGTGACCCCCTCGAACTGTAGCGCCCACCAGGCTCCTCTGTTCGTTGGATCTCCTTGGCAACAATACGGGGGTGGGTTGCCCTTTCCTGCCCCAGGGGATCGTCTCGACTCAGGGATCGAAGCCCCAGTCTCCTGCTTGGCAGGCAGATTGCCACTAAGCCACCTGGGAAGCCCAGTATGAGATGTGAACAATTACAAAGATGCACAGCACATACCAAGTTGTTTTCCCTGTTTTTTTCCTGATAATCCGATTAACACTAAAGTGGCTTAGCAACGTCTAAAGGGGGACTATAATAGTGTGCATGTATACAGTGAACATAAGCACACATATATTTTATAAACACACACACAGACCTCTGACCTTCATTCCAGTCTGAATTCCCCGTCTCTTGGTGTCTGTATCAATAGAAGAGAGAGCACCAGCTCCCACATTTGCTGCTGACACTAAGAGGGGTGCAGCCTACCTTTGTTTTTTTTTTNTTTCCCATGAAGTGATGGGACCGGATGCCATGATCTTCGTTTTCTGAATGTTGAGCTTTAAGCCAACTTTTTCACTCTCCTCTTGCACTTTCATCAAGAGGCCTTTTAGCTCCTCTTCACTTTCTGCCATGAGGGTGGTGTCATCTGCATATCTGAGGTTATTGATATTTCTCTCGGCAATCTTGATTTCAGCTTGTGTTTCTTCCAGTCCAGTGTTTCTCATGATGTTCAGTTCAGTTCAGTTCAATCGCTCAGTCGTGTCCGACTCTTTGCGACCCCATGAATTGCAGCATGTCAGGCCTCCCTGTTCATCACCATCTCCCGGAGTTCACTCAGACTCACCTCCATCAAGTCTGTGATGCCATCCAGCCATCTCATCCTCGGTCAAGTGATGGACAGGGAAGCCTGGCATGCTGCAATCCATGGGGTTGCAAAGAGTCGGACACAACTGAGTGACCGAACTGAACTGAGCTGAATGTAAAGGTCATGACTTTAGTAAAAATGTTAACTTTTTTGTTGTTTGTATTTGCCAACTATATCTTGCGTGCATGCTGAGTCATGTCCTACTTTGTGACCCCGTGGGCTATATAGCCTACCAGGCTCCTCTGTCCATGGGATTTTCCAGGCAAGAATACTAGAGTGGGCTGCCATTTCCTCCTCCAGGGAATCTTCCCTACCCAGGGATCAAACCCACATCTCCTGTGTCTCCTGTCTTGGCAGGTGGATTCTTTACCATGTGTCACCTGGGAAGCCCATTTAAGTATATCTTGGTTCTTTCTTTTCAACCTTTATGAATAATTTTGTTTTAGGGATTCTCTTGCTGAATTTAACTCTTTGATCCAATTTGAGATTCTTATTTTAATAGGAAAATTTAGACAATTTCTGTTTGTTGATTTAATAGGTATGTGGTAGCAGTCGTATCAAAGTTGTATTATTATTTATATTTTTGTTGCTTCTTTTAAAATAGCAATTGGCATAGTTTGTTTCCTTTGCTTTTTTTATGTGTTCCATATAATTTGAAACAGTTGGTTCTGTTTTTATTTTTCATGGTAATCTCTATGACCAACCTTGCTAAACACTTCATCTATTTACAATGTATCTATTGTTCCACTCTAAGCAACCCTAATATTACATATCTTTACTTTCTCCCATCTCCTCATTTCCATCAAATTCTTCCTCCTCTTCTCCATCAGGTTGTAGTATATGGTCTGATTTCTACTCTTTACCTTCTAAACCCCAATGGGATGCCATCTAGAGACTGGGCCTCTGGGAGGTAATTAGGTCGTGAGGGTGGAGACCTCATGAATGGAATCAGTGCCCTTATGAGAGGAGGCACAAGGCAGATGGTCTCCTTCAGCCATGTGAGGATGCGACTGGAAGGTGGCCATCTACAAACCATGAAGAAGCCCTTCAGCAAACATGGAATCTTGCTGCCACCTTGAACGTGGACTTCATAGTCTCCAAAACACTAAGAAACTTTGTTGTTTAAGATACCCAATCTATGACACTTATCATAGCAACCCTTGCTAGCTAAAGTTGACCGCCATCCAGATGCCAGAGTGACACCTGGGCAGTGTGCATGTTGGCAAGCTCCAAGAACCACTATGAAGGACTTGAACTCAACCCTCAGAAGAGTGATCTGAACTTTGTGCCCTGAACTAGACCACAGGGATTGCTCACTTTAAAAAGTCATTGTTATCCATAAATTTTTAAACAAAATGCAGTTTTACAATATTTTAAATGCCCAGGAAATAATCCGATATTATTGGACATTTGAAAAGCCAGGAAAATTTCCGTTTTCATGGGAAAAAAGACAATCATCAGGTGTCAACTCCAAGATGACACATAAGTTGTAATTATCTGACAAAGATTTTAAAGCAACTCTCACAAAAATGCTTAAGTAAGGAATTAAAGACAATCTCAACAAAGAAATGGAAACTATAAAAAAGAGTTAAGTGGAGATTTCTAAACTGAAAAACACAATAACATTCATTGGTTGCAACAAAGATTCCACTCTGGTATGAGATGTTGATAGTGGGGAAGTCTATGGTGTTGCGGGGAAAGAAGCATGTAGGAACTCCACACTCAGTGCTTAATTTTGCCGTGAACTTAAAACTGCTCCAAAAAGATAAAATCTATTGAAAATACATATCCTCAGAGAAAAACATGACCTGAAAAGATACATACACCCTAGTGTTCATGGCAGCAGTGCTTCCAGTAGCCAAAGCATAGAAACAACCCAAACGTCCGTCAACAGAGGAGTGGATAAGGATGTGGCACATATATATACACAATGCAGTATTACTCAGCCTCTAAAAGAATGAAATAATTCCATTTGGAGCAACGTGGATGGACCTATTGTCATACTGAGTGAAGTCAGAGAAGGAGAAATATCCTGTGACATCCCTTATATGTGGAATCTAAAAAGAAATGATACAAATGCACTTACAAACCAGAAAGAGATCCACAGACTTAGAGAATTGAATGTATTGTGGCCAGGGGAAGGATGGGGTAAAAAGATAGTTAGGGAGTTTGGGATGGAAATGTACACACTGCTATATTTAAAATGGATAACCAACAAAGACCTATTGTATAGCACATAGAATTCTGTTCAGTGTTATGTGGCAGACCAGAAGGGAGGGGTATTTGGGGGAGAATGAATACATGTATATGTGTAGCCGAGTCCCTTTACTGTTCACTGGAAACTATCACAGCATTATTTATTAATAGGCTATACTCCAATACAAAATAAAAACTTCAAAAAATACATATCCAAAAAATATAATAACCAAAATTAAGAACTTATTGGATGGATTCAATAGCAGAAAGTTTACAGCATATCTATCCATAAGCACACAAGATTGCCAGGAGAAATATCAACAACCTCATACAAATGTCCTTCAATAGGTGAATGGATGGATGAGTTGTACCGCAAAATATGTGCAAACTATACAATCAAATACTATTCAGTTATACAAAGTAATAACAAAACTACTGGTACAGTCAAACAACTTGAATGAAGCTGAAAGGCATTATGTAAGTAGGGGGAAAAGCCAGTCTCAAAAGGCTGCATATGGTATGGCTCCAGAGCTCCATGTTTTGGTCAGAAGCCCAAAAAGGGAGCCCAGGAAACTGAAGACAAAACTATATTGACTGAAAACTGATTAGTTCTCAGCAATTGGGGTGAAGGGTAGCTTTGACTAAAAGGGGATAACACAGGGAATTTGGGGAGGTGCTAAAATTATTCTGTATTTTCATTGTGGTGGTGTTCACATGAATTGATATGCATAAAATGCATTAAAATGCATAAAAACGTGCATCAAAAAGTTCAATTTGAGTGCATCTTAAAATACAATTTTTTGACAAAATTGGTGAGCCACATTTTCTTCACTGAGGAGTTTCAGTTTTTTCTCTATTGTCCTGAAATGGACTGTGGCTAAGAGAAGCTAACTCTCTTGTTTTCATAGATACCTGATATTTTTGCTTGGGTGCCCACAGAATTATTTTCTTATCTGTGAATTCCAGTAATTTTATCAGGAAGCATCCCAGACGTCTAAGACAAGAAGCAACAGTTAGAACCAGGCTTGGAACAACAGGCTGGTTCAAAATTGGGAAAGGAGTATTTCAGTTGTCAAAGGAGTACATATATTGTCACCCTGCTTATTTAATTTATATGCAGAGTCCATCATGCAAAACTCTGGGAATCAAGATTGCCAGGAGAAATTTCAACAACCTCAGAGACACAGATGATACCACTTTAATGGCAGAAAGTGAAGGGCAACTAAAGAGTCTCTTGATGAGAGTGAAAGAGGAGAGTGAAAAGGCTGGCTTAAAACTCAACATTCAAAAAAACTAAGATCATGGCATCCAGCCCCATTACTTCATGGCAAATAGATGGGGAAAAAGTGGAAACAGTGACACATTTTATTTTCTTGGGCTCCAAAATCGCTTTGAATAGTGACTTCAGCCATGACATTAAGACACTTACTCCTTGGAAGAAAAGCTATGACAAACTTAGCATATTCAAAAGCAGAAACATCACTTTGCCGACAAAGGTCCATAGAGTCAAAGCTACGGTTTTCCAGTAGTCATGTACAGATGTGAGAGTTGGACCATAAAGAAGGCTGAGCACTGAAGAACTGATGCTTTTGAATTGTGGTGCTGGAGAAGACTCTTGAGAGTCTCTTGAACAGTGAGGAGATCAAACCAGTCAATCCTAAAGGAAATCAACTCTAAATATTCATTGGAAGGGCTGATTTTGAAACTGAAGTTCCAATACATTGGCCACTTGATGTGAAGCTGACTCATTGCAAAAGACCCTGATGCTGGGAAAGATTGAAGGCAGGAGGAGAAGGGGGTGACGGAGGATGAGATGGTTGAATGGCATCACTGACTCA
The DNA here is from genome assembly GCA_006410875.1 of Neotragus pygmaeus. Taxonomy (NCBI): domain Eukaryota; kingdom Metazoa; phylum Chordata; class Mammalia; order Artiodactyla; family Bovidae; genus Neotragus; species Neotragus pygmaeus. The sequence goes on along the minus strand of SJYV01053957.1, from coordinate 381,634 downwards.
TGGGTATGAGTTTGAGCAAACTCCAGGAGATAGTGAGGCAAGCCTGGCGTGCTGCAGTTCGTGGGGTTACAGAGTCCCACACCACTGAGTGACTGAAAAACAGCAATCTCAGAGTTAATCATTTTGAATCAGTTTTTCCTAAGACATATTATAGGTTTAAGTCTTTGCTTGTTCCTCTGAAGTGCAGTTTCAAATGATCTTTAAATATTTCTCCTCTTCCATTTGTTTTGGTCTCTTCTTAGAAGAGATCTTATTTGTCTGTCTTCCTTAGCTGTCATTTCTTTTTTGGTCCTTTTAGACTGTTCATTTCACTCTCATTGTGCTCACTAATTAATTAAAGGACATTATTCTGCCCTTCACTGTGTCTGCGGAAGGGTTCATTATGTTTCAGGCCACTTCTGTTGAACCTTCACTCTGGATTTCTCTTCTTCTTTCCAAGGTCTCCCAGTTCTTATGTCCTCTCGTTCTGTTGTATTGACAGATATTCTCCAAGCTCTTATTTCTCAACTTCAAGCTCTATGTTTCATCAGCTTTTTAGAGTCCAGTTCAGCATTACTAAGGCCTGGAAGGCCATATGTCAGCTGGTCACCCTTTTTCTCTCTCTCTGAACTCTTTGCCTTCCGCTCTTTGTCTGCTGCATTTTAGCAACCCTGACCTTCCTTGCTCTTCCTTCTACTCTCCAACACACTCCATCTCAAGGTCCTTATAGCCACTGACCTCTCTGCCTGGAACACCCCACCCCAGAGGTCTGCACAGCTTGCTCCTTACTAAATTGCCCTTAAAGAAATCTACCCAATGCCAACCCACAGTATAGATCTTCCATGATATCTCAATAGTGTTCCTACCATTGAAGACTTCAGCACTGGTTTAGGAGAATAAAACACACATTAGAAACAGTAAGAAGACAGGTAACAACCCATGACTGAGTGTACACGAGCATTACATAGTTATGTACACAGATATGTGAGAAACCCAGATGCAGGTCAGGCAGCAGCAGGTAGAATCAGACACGGGACAGCAGGCTGGTTTCAAATCAGGAAAGAAGTACGTCAAGGCTGTATATTGTCACCCTGCTTATTTAACTTATATGCAGAGTACACCTTGCGAAATGCCAGGCTGGATGAAACACAAACTGAAATCAAGATTGCCGGGAGAAATATCAATAACCTCAGATATACAGATGACATCACCCTTATGGCAGAAAGCGAAGAAGAACTAAAGAGCCTCTTGATGAAAGTGAAAGAGGAGGTGAAAAAGTTGGCTTAAAGGCAACATTCAAAAAACTAAGATCATGGCATCCGGTCCCATCATTTCATGGCAAATCAATGGGGAAACAATGGAAACAGTAAGAGACTTTATTTTAGGGGGGGGCTCCAAAATCACTGTAGATAGTGACTGTAGCCATGAAATTAAAAGATGCTTGCTTCTTGGAAGAAAAGCTATGACCAACCTAGACAGCATATTAAAAAGCAGAGACATTACTTTGCCAACAAAGGTCCATCTAGTCAAGGCTATGTTTTTTCCAGTGGTCATGTATGGATGTGAGAGTTGAACTACAAAGAAAGCTGAGCACCGAAGAATTGATGCTTTTAAACTGTAGTGTTGAAGAAGATTCTTGAGAGTCCCTTGGACTGCAAGGAGATCCAACCAGCCCATCCTAAAGATCAGTCCTGGGTGTTCATTGCAAGGACTGATGNTGTAGTCATGTACAGATGTGAGAGTTGGACCATAAAGAAGGCTGAGCACTGAAGAACTGATGCTTTTGAATTGTGGTGCTGGAGAAGACTCTTGAGAGTCTCTTGGACAGTGAGGAGATCAAACCAGTCAATCCTAAAGGAAATCAACTCTAAATATTCATTGGAAGGGCTGATTTTGAAACTGAAGTTCCAATACATTGGCCACTTGATGTGAAACTGACTCATTGCAAAAGACCCTGATGCTGGGAAAGATTGAAGGCAGGAGGAGAAGGGGGTGACGGAGGATGAGATGGTTGAATGGCATCACTGACTCATGGGTATGAGTTTGAGCAAACTCCAGGAGATAGTGAGGCAAGCCTGGCGTGCTGCAGTTCGTGGGGTTACAGAGTCCCACACCACTGAGTGACTGAAAAACAGCAATCTCAGAGTTAATCATTTTGAATCAGTTTTTCCTAAGACATATTATAGGTTTAAGTCTTTGCTTGTTCCTCTGAAGTGCAGTTTCAAATGATCTTTAAATATTTCTCCTCTTCCATTTGTTTTGGTCTCTTCTTAGAAGAGATCTTATTTGTCTGTCTTCCTTAGCTGTCATTTCTTTTTTGGTCCTTTTAGACTGTTCATTTCACTCTCATTGTGCTCACTAATTAATTAAAGGACATTATTCTGCCCTTCACTGTGTCTGCGGAAGGGTTCATTATGTTTCAGGCCACTTCTGTTGAACCTTCACTCTGGATTTCTCTTCTTCTTTCCAAGGTCTCCCAGTTCTTATGTCCTCTCGTTCTGTTGTATTGACAGATATTCTCCAAGCTCTTATTTCTCAACTTCAAGCTCTATGTTTCATCAGCTTTTTAGAGTCCAGTTCAGCATTACTAAGGCCTGGAAGGCCATATGTCAGCTGGTCACCCTTTTTCTCTCTCTCTGAACTCTTTGCCTTCCGCTCTTTGTCTGCTGCATTTTAGCAACCCTGACCTTCCTTGCTCTTCCTTCTACTCTCCAACACACTCCATCTCAAGGTCCTTATAGCCACTGACCTCTCTGCCTGGAACACCCCACCCCAGAGGTCTGCACAGCTTGCTCCTTACTAAATTGCCCTTAAAGAAATCTACCCAATGCCAACCCACAGTATAGATCTTCCATGATATCTCAATAGTGTTCCTACCATTGAAGACTTCAGCACTGGTTTAGGAGAATAAAACACACATTAGAAACAGTAAGAAGACAGGTAACAACCCATGACTGAGTGTACACGAGCATTACATAGTTATGTACACAGATATGTGAGAAACCCAGATGCAGGTCAGGCAGCAGCAGGTAGAATCAGACACGGGACAGCAGGCTGGTTTCAAATCAGGAAAGAAGTACGTCAAGGCTGTATATTGTCACCCTGCTTATTTAACTTATATGCAGAGTACACCTTGCGAAATGCCAGGCTGGATGAAACACAAACTGAAATCAAGATTGCCGGGAGAAATATCAATAACCTCAGATATACAGATGACATCACCCTTATGGCAGAAAGCGAAGAAGAACTAAAGAGCCTCTTGATGAAAGTGAAAGAGGAGGTGAAAAAGTTGGCTTAAAGGCAACATTCAAAAAACTAAGATCATGGCATCCGGTCCCATCATTTCATGGCAAATCAATGGGGAAACAATGGAAACAGTAAGAGACTTTATTTTAGGGGGGGGCTCCAAAATCACTGTAGATAGTGACTGTAGCCATGAAATTAAAAGATGCTTGCTTCTTGGAAGAAAAGCTATGACCAACCTAGACAGCATATTAAAAAGCAGAGACATTACTTTGCCAACAAAGGTCCATCTAGTCAAGGCTATGTTTTTTCCAGTGGTCATGTATGGATGTGAGAGTTGAACTACAAAGAAAGCTGAGCACCGAAGAATTGATGCTTTTAAACTGTAGTGTTGAAGAAGATTCTTGAGAGTCCCTTGGACTGCAAGGAGATCCAACCAGCCCATCCTAAAGATCAGTCCTGGGTGTTCATTGCAAGGACTGATGCTGAAGCTGAAACTCCAGTACTTTGGCCACCTGATGTGAAGAACTGACTCATTGGAAAAGACTCTGATGCTGGGAAAGATTGAAGGCAGGAAGAGAAGGGGATGACAGAGGATGAGATGGTTTGGTGGCATCACTGATGCAATGAATGTGAGTTTGAGTAGGCTCTGGGAGTTGGTGATGGACAGGGACACTTGGCGTGCTGCAGTCCATGGGGTCGCAAATAGTCAGACATGACTGAATGAGTGAACTGAATGGATATATGTGAGTGTATTATGTATGCATATATAATATGATACATAATATAATACACACTATCTGTTATACATGTATATAATGTACAATAGTATTTTAGTATGTATTCTATGTAACATATATATAATATATATATGAATCATGTATTATAAGAATAGTATATTATATATATTTTATATGTTGCATAATATTTGAGTGTACTTAGGAAATATATTACATATATGTACGCACTTTTATATATATGCATACAATGCAAGTGTGTACTCAGTTACAGACATATATATATATATATATATATACGCCATACATATATATATATTCCATAAATGCTGATGGTTTTATAAGAATAGGACAGGATGAATCACAGCCATGTGACCCAGTTGCAAGTTTGAGAGGTCATATTATGTAGGGCACTCCACTTCTTCTCTCAGTTCCCCCATCTCTCCTGATGATCAAAGGAATGGGAGACTGTGTCTTCAAATCAAGCTAACAGATCCTGATTGAGAAAGGAGTGAGTTGGGCAATGGTTGAACAGATGTCATCTCTCAGAATCAGGCCAAGAGTTCTGTGTAACCAATGAGTTGCACAACCAAATACAACTTCCTTTCTGCAACCAGGCAGGGCACATTTTTTGCTTCTCAGAGTCTGGACTCTGGGGGAGCCTCCTCTTTTATTGCAACCTCCTTATATTTATCCTGGATTTCCAAGCTCAAATAAAGTACAGGTTAGTGTTTTACTGTGAAATATGGTGCACAGAATGCAATAGAAGGATGAGTAAAGAATTTAATTTACTCCATGGTGAAGGTTAAACAGCAAAAAAATTCATGATTCTTATGTACTAAAAGCCCCATTTTAAAAGATCTCATTTTAAGCAAAGTGACTTTTTTGTTAATGATCTTTTTCTTTTCTGTTTGGATGGAAACTCCGGGAAAGTTAAAATGGGAACAAATTAAAGATGGCCTTTTCCTCCTTTGCTTGTCCTTCCTCTCTGAAAATCTGAAACATGATGTGAATAGTTTATTAAGCATTTTAAAATCATTGTTTATTCCTTTCTGTTCTTTGTAAGCCTTTGGAAAACAAGGCAATTTCTTTCTTGTGTATCCTGAGGTATGAGATATAAGGAGGAAAAAAATAAAGCTGTGTACTTAAATGGCTTACTTAGAAATAGCTGAGTGGATTTCAGTTGGAAATTCACCAGTAAAAATTCCATCATTTCCTCCATGAGTAGCCAGTTAGGCCTTAAGTGTTAACATATCTGGGAAAAAATTGATATATATTTGTTTTAAAAAACTTTTGTCAAAACACGTGTCTAGTTTGAAGTCATCAGGGTTTTATGCCAACAAGTTTGATATTCTATTTGAAATCATGTTTTCTTTCACATTTTGGTATTTAAGACTACGTTGATAAATATTTGGTACACTTTTAAAAAATGCCCTCAATGGTGCTAATGTTTATAATTTCAGGGTGGACTTGGCATTTGGAAATAGACGTTGCTTGGTATCACGTCAGTTGAGTGAACAGCCTGGGAAGATATGTATTTTGATAAAGAATGAGGTGTGTCATAATTGGTGAAAACTTTGTCTGTTTCGTTTGGAACTACGTGGTTTGGAAGAAAGTTAAAAGGTATTTGTGGTAATGGCAATGGCATTAGAATAGCAGTTTACCCTCCAGAACATCGTCTCTGAAGGATAATATCGTCCTGGGACTATAAGTGGTAGTAAGTCATTAAAGTATGTTGTCTATTACTTTATAGTCCCATTTCTTGAAATCTCTCATTTGTGCTGGATTTGGTCTTTGACAAAGATCATATTATCTCCAGATTCTTTAGTCTCTTCCTCTCTCTGGAGACTATTTATTTTCTGTTTCATTATGCACGCTTAAGTGCCGTTTAAAAAGAAACAATAGCAGCATTTACTTTACCACATGTATGATTTGTCTAGGACCACTTTTTCCTTTCTTCTACACCAAATTGTTCAAAGAAAAATATGTGACAACATGCAACTGAGCTCTTGCAAGGGGGCAGACACTGAGCTAAGGATTTTTAATATTATATTTCCAACCTTCCCTATAGGAGAGTGTTAGTATCCTCACTTTAAGGATAAGGTTACCAAGAATATTGGTTTACTGGAGCTGCCATAACAAAATACCACAAAATGGGTGGCTTAAAGCAACAGAAATGTATTTTCGCACAGTTCAGGAGGCTAGAAGTTCAAAATCAAGGAGTCAGCGGGACTGTGTCCTCTCAGGTTCCTGGGAGAGAAGCCGTCCTGGGCCGTTCTCCTGACTTCCAGGGCTGCCCGCCGTCCTCAGCTTTCCTTGGCTTGCAGCCGCAGGTTAACGCCAGTCTCTGCCTTCATCCTCAAGTGGTTGTCTTCCCTGTGTGTGTGTCTCTCTCTGTCCTTTCCTCTTCTTATGAGGCCAGCAGTCATATTGGATTAAGGGCCCACCTGCTGTAGAATAACCTCATCTTTACTAGTTTATACCTGCAAGAACCCTGTCTCTAAATAAGGTCACATTCTGAGGTTCTGGGAGGGATGTGAACTTGGCGGGACGCCGTTCAATCCCGTGCATGGGGACTTAGGGCCGCGTCTGTGTGCTCAGTTGCCTGGTCTGGGTGGAGCCAGGGTTCAGGTGGAGTTGCTCCTGGAGCCTGTCCTCCCAGCTGCTTTATAATTCCGCCCAGTCCTCTGGCTCACTGTCTCAGCTCCTTCCCTCCCTTGTGTACGTGATCTGGTCTCCAGTTCCAGATGGCTATTGGTTTTTAACTCTTCTCCTAAGGTCCTCATCTTCTCGCTCCTTCACCCCTGCCGGCACCGGTGACAGAGTCCCCCTCCTTAAGCACCCTGCTGCTTCAGTTGGCTGATAACACCGTCGTTTAGTCTCACCCTCATCTCAGATCACGTGTTTCCTCCTCATTGGCTCATTTTACTTGTCCTGTGCCCTCTGTGTGGGCGCCTGCCAACTTTCGTTTCTCTGCTCTCTCCTTCACATCCCTTCTCTGATGAAGCCTCCCTCGTTCTCTTGGCTTCAGCTGTCACCTCTGTGTCACTGACTACTAAATCTGTGTCAGTCTACTTCTCCATGCTGTCTGCTTCCTTAAGCTCCAGCCTCATATCTCCCAATTCCTTTCAACAGAATTTCTACTATCGTCTCTGACTCAGGTTGCTCAAGATCAGATAAGTTTTCTTTCTTGGAAAGCGCTCATTGGTCCTCCTTAACACTGCCGTCATCGCCTCGTGGAAGGATCACTATGGCAATGCCCTAGTTACCATGACAGACTCCAGTCTTCACCCTTCCCAAGCACCTTTCATGACCTTGCTCAGCTGCTGCTGCTGCTGCTAAGTCGCTTCAGTCGTGTCCGACTCTGTGCGACCCCATAGACGGCAGCCCACCAGGCTCCCCGATCCCTGGGATTCTCCAGGCAAGAACACTGGAGTGGGTTGCCATTTCCTTCTCCAGTGCAGGAAAGTGAAAAGTGAAAGGGAAGTCGCTCAGTCGTGTCCGACTCCTAGCGACCCCATGTACTGCAGCCTAGCAGGCTCCTCCATCCATGGGATTCTCCAGGCAAGAATACTGGAGTGGGTTGCCATTGCCTTCTCCATGCTCAGCTAATCCCCCCAAAGCAATTTTTATCCTGCTACCCCTCTTCTCAACATTTCCCTATGTTCTCATGTTTAAAATTCTTCTCTTTTTTTCCACCATGCTCTCCCAGTTCTCTTTTCTGTGATTCCCACCGCTAGCAAGTTTAACTGCGCCTCCTCAAAACTAAATGTATTCTCATCTCCATACTTTGGCTTATGTTGTCTACTTGAACATTTATCCTTTCCAATCCTGTCTCTTCCTTCAAGGCCCAAATCTAATCCAACTCTCTAGCTCTCTGCCTATTTCAACTTCAGTTCATTTCAATGGAGCCTCAAGAAGGGAATGACAAAAAAGTTGTCAGAAATGCAAGATGCATGCTCTTTCTTTGTATCCTCTGTTCTTAGATTCTTTGTTTACTTTTTTTTTTTCTCCATTTCTTACCCCTGCATCTCAGGACTTCTAAAAATCAGCATGAACATCCTTGCACAGTGTCTGGGTTTATTACTGTTGCTCTGTGTCTCTTCCTATCTACTTTACCAGGTAAAGGAGGACATCTTTTGTTTCTATAACTTCTACATCACCTAGCCAATGGTGACTATTTATTGAATATGTTTTGTTTGGTTCACCTAATTTAAAAAGTTTCACTATAGTTTGAGAATGTGAAGAAGCCAAGTTTCTAAAACCTAGTATGTTCTACAAACTGGTTTTATAAACTAAAAATATTTCACCCGAGGTAGAACAGAGTCTGCAATATGAATAGTAAAGATAGTTTCTAAGTCATGTGATGAAAAAATAATATGAGGACATTTTAGGGTTGTGTTACTTCTCTGGCTTTGGTTTTCGAGACATATCCTTTGAACTACACTAACCAGTACAAATGACACTGGTAGTGCTGGAATTGTTTAATTTAGCAAATGTGAGTGAATTTTGCCTTTATTCACTAAAAATATGTTGTGTAAATTTATGACTCACCCAAGGCAACTTTTTGAAAACAGAACTCATCGACATTCAGAGGCCAAAAAAACTGAAGTGCTTTATTCTCACAGTATTAAAATTAGTGACTACCTTGGGGATGATCAGATCAGATCAGTCGCCCAGTCGTGTCTGACTCTTTGTGACCCCATGAGTCGCAGCACACCAGGCCTCCCTGTCCATCACCATCTCCCGGAGTTCACTCAAACTCACGTCCATCGAGTCGGCGATGCCATCCAGCCATCTCATCCTCTGTCGTCCCCTTCTCCTCCCGCCCCCAATCCCTCCCAGCATCAGAGTCTTTTCCAATGAGTCAGCTCTTCGCATGAGGTGGCCAAAGTACTGGAGTTTCAGCTTTAGCATCATTCCTTATTAAGACAAATAGAACTTGATTTCCTTTCTAAGAATAACACAAAGGGATTAGAGTTAAAAACTCATCTGAAGGAGTCACTGAGTCACTATGCATTTATGAAGGAGTCACTATGCATTTTCTGACAATGTGCTTTCTTAGATCAAGAAAGTATACATGAAGGTTTGACACTGATATTTCAAAAGAGCAGAAATGATCTAGGTAACAATACAGTCAACACTCTGGTGAGTGAGCGGGGACACTGCAAGTTTACAGCTAAGATGTGTNGACAATGTGCTTTCTTAGATCAAGAAAGTATACATGAAGGTTTGACACTGATATTTCAAAAGAGCAGAAATGATCTAGGTAACAATACAGTCAACACCCTGGTGAGTGAGCGGGGACACTGCAAGTTTACAGCTAACATGGACCCTCAGAGGGAGGGATTATATGAGAGAAGGACTTCTGTCCATGGGCGAAGCCAAAGGATACTCGGAACAGGAATAGGGTTTATGAACAGGGTTGGTCATCCCATAGTCCATATTCGTTTCTGTGTTATTTGGGCTTCTTTTAACAAAAACTTGATTTGACAATTAAAGAGCGAGAAGTTGAGTATGAGAATGACTGAGGGGTTTCATAGAACCCAGAGGCAGGAATGCACCTGGAGTTGTAAAAGGAAGTGAAATCAGCAATCAGCAGCTGGCAGAATCCAGGAAAAGCTCTTGGTTCATATCTGCTTCTCCTTTTTCTGCGTTTCCTTCCATCTTCTTTCTCTTTGAAGACCATTTCTCCCGTCTTCAGTCCACAATGTGGGCTCTAGTTATAGACAAACTTTCCTCCGGACTTAATTTTGGAATTCCTGAGTGACAGCGTTATCGGCCCATTTTGTTCAGGTTGTCAGAACTTGAACAATCACTCGTGGCCTTGGAACAGATTTTCTACTGTAAATTTAGCTGCCCAGAGATGGCTTCTGTGGTTTTCCTTGTAACAAGATATTTTAAAATAATTTCGAAATGCTCAGTTTTGTGACCTGCCCTGAATTTCGTCAGGGGTAAGAGAACAACTAAACACACAAAATAAATTTAAAGTAAGAGTTTAAAATAAAATGTTCCATGATTGCTTCTCTCAGTCATGCTTGTTCAGTAGTACAGTTACGTTTTGGATAGGGGAGGTTGGCAGATACTCCAGAAATAGATGTCTGTTGGAAGTGCAATCTGAATGTAGCTTACAATGAAAATTTATGTCTTTAGGAAATGCAATTACAAGTGTCATAAAAATATGTTGAAAGCTAATATTGTCATATTTAGGCAAGCAATAACAATAATAAAATCTCAGAGTCTTGAAAAAATAAAATTACATGCAAAATAATATTAGGTTAAAAATACATCATACAATTTTTATAACACTAGATACAAAAAGACCAACCCCAAATGTGAATTTGGATGATTTCTGGGTTGTGTGACCATGAGTAATTTTTGTTGACTTTATGCTTCAACATATGAGTTATCATAAATGAAAAGCTAGCTTTTGTAACTTAAAAAGTTATTTTCTAAAAGGAAAAATTTTCAGTGGAAACATTATTTTAATAGTGGAAATGGTGCTTTGATTCTTTAGCAACTGAGCCGCAAGGGAAGCCCAATGCTACATTACTGATGTGTAAATAGAAAAGGAAAACATCAGATTAGTGTACTGAACAAGGCCAAAGCTGAAGAACATCAGGTTCCTTTTGAATAAGCACTTCCCAGTTGAATATCTGTTTATTCCAGTACTTTTCACTCTAATATTCCTACCGGGATAATCCCATGGACAGAGGAGCCTGGTGGGATATGGTTCACGGGTTTGCAAAAAGTTGGACAAGACTGAGCATTCATTGAAAAGATTTTGCTTGCCCCAATGTATTACTTTGGTACCTTTGTTGAAAACTAATTGATTCAGTGTGAGTCCATTTCTGGGCTCACTCTCCTGTTCCGCTGATGTTTCCCAGTGCTTATGCCAGTACCACATTGTCTTGATTTTATGTAGCCTTGTGTGTGTTATTCACTCAGTCAAGCTCAACTCTTAGCTACCTATAGTACTATATAGCCCACCAGGCTTCTCTGTTCATAGGATGCTCCAGACAAGAATACTAGAGTAGGTTGCCATTCCCTTCTCCAGGGGATCTTGTTGAAATAGTGTAAATCCTCCAACTAGTTCTTCTTTTTGAAAGTCATTTAAGTCTTCTAATCCATGAACATGGTATTGATACACATAGCCATTTATTTGGACTTTCCTTAATTTCCCTCAGTAATAGACTGATGCTAAAGCTGAAACTCCAATACTTTGGCCACCTCATGCGAAGAGTTGACTCACTGGAAAAGACTCTGATGCTAGGAGGGATTGGGGGCAGGAGGAGAAGGGGACAGAGGATGAGATGGCTGGATGGCATCGCCGACTCGATGGACGTGAGTATGAGTAAACNTTTTTTTTTCTTGATTGTCTGTGAGTCTACTCCTTGGTAAGGTATCTGACCATTGGAGGAAGAAACGTGTGTCATTTGCAGCTTCTGTTCAAAGAAGATGTGGAACTTTAATAATTAGAAAGTGGTCCTGACTTTTAAGTCTTAGCTTTGCAGCTGTGTATCCCTTAATCAAAGATTCAGTTAGGAGAGCTGGCAGAGTTTCATGAGCAAATCTTAATTTTTCGATTTTCTGTCTGCTTGGTGAGTTTTATTTTATCTGAATTTGGAATGTGAAGTGCTATGGAAGAGTTAGGGCTGCCCATGTGTGATTTTCAATTATCAAGATTCTAAAAATCCTACAAAATTAACATTTTTGTTTATTTCAAGTACAGTGGTCTTAGGATTACATAACACTAACTCTTCTTAAGAATTACAAAATAAAGATGCTGATGTGAAACTCATTGCAACTTTGGAGTATGAACTTGTGTCTATAAAACACTGATGTAATGCTATGAGCTCATAATATAAATGGATGCTGAACCATCTGTGTTTTGTGACACACTGTATCATAAAAATTTGTATACAATTCTAAAGTAAAAAATGAAACAAATTTTCAACTCACAGGTGCTTTGCTTCAAACATACAACTCAGCAATTCTAAATCCCGACTTGAAACAATGCCTGCAAAAGCGAAGAGTCAGGGGAAGACATTGCATTTGACACTCTTGAAAAATGTCAAAGAAGTACCTCTAAAATGTAGTAGAGAAATGGTAAATATAAGACGTTGCAGAGTAGGATAAAAGAGTCAATATAAAATATTTCTTTACTGGAAGGAAAGAAAAAGCAAGGAGAAGGAAGGACGAGGAGAGGAAGGCAGGGTTTGCTGAGGAGGGTCCATTCCTGAGCTGGTTGAAGCAGTTGACCTCAGGCTCTTGGGCTGCAGAGCCAAGAAAACGATGGTCCGAATTCACCCGTGGCACATCTTTATCCATTTATCTGTCGATGGACATTTAGGCTGTTTCCATGACCTGGCTATTATAGATAGTGCTGCTATGAACACAGGGGGGCATGTATCTTTTCCAAATTAGAGTTCTGTCTATATGCCCAGGAGTGGGATTTCCAGATGGTATGGCTATTTTAATAGAGATACAGGAGTAATTCCAAGAGGCAGTTTGAAGGGAACAGAAATAGGCNCTATGAACACAGGGGGGCATGTATCTTTTCCAAATTAGAGTTCTGTCTATATGCCCAGGAGTGGGATTTCCAGATGGTATGGCTATTTTAATAGAGATACAGGAGTAATTCCAAGAGGCAGTTTGAAGGGAACAGAAATAGGCATTTATCAAGGTGTTCCATGCTTAATGCTTCCCTGGTGGCTCAGATGGTGAAGTGTCTGCCTGAAATGCAGGACACCCAGCTTTGATCCCTGGGTTGGAAAGATCCCATGGAGAAGGCAATGGCAACCCACTCCAGTACCCTTGCCTGGAAAATCCCATGGACAGAGGAGCCTGGTAGGCTACAGTCCATGGGGTAACAAAGAGTCAGACATGACTAAGTGACTTCACTTTCACTTTTCACTTTCCATACTTTATATACATTACTTAATTCTCATAACCCTTCCAAAGAGGTGTTACTAATCCAATTTATAGATAATTGATCAAGAGGGAGGGGTCATATGTATGCCTATGGCTGATTCATGTTGATACTTGGCAGAAACCAACAAAATTCTATAAAGCAATTATCCTTCAATTAAAAAATAGAGATAATTGAGCCTCAGTGACTTGTTAAATATCTTACTCAAGGTCAGACAATGGAACTAGATCTGAGAACCAGCAGATTGGGTAGGTGCTGGACTAGGATGAGTCAAAGCATTTTCACTTGGCTTGTTTTATAAAGCTGTATTTGTACTTTTATTTTTTTTTCTCCTAAATCTGGGAACCTAACATTCATTTCTGTTTGATTGAATATCAAAGACACGGGCTGAATAGGTTAATGCCCAAAGCAGAAGGTGATGGCCAGATTTGTTTGAGTTTTGTTTCTTCATCCTTAAGGCTAGCATTTGGTTTAGGTGAGGGAAAGATGAGTTCCTGAAAATAAATAGCAGTTTAATCGGGACTTATAATGAGGGCTCGCCAGCCGGCTAAGGCAAGCAGCCTTTGCTAGATTCGCCTGCTGTCAGCGAGTCCCTCTGGGTAGCTGTGACTCTGGGCTGGAGGGGAGTCCCAGANAATAAATAGCAGTTTAATCGGGACTTATAATGAGGGCTCGCCAGCCGGCTAAGGCAAGCAGCCTTTGCTAGATTCGCCTGCTGTCAGCGAGTCCCTCTGGGTAGCTGTGACTCTGGGCTGGAGGGGAGTCCCAGAGCTGAGGTCCCTGCACAGGGAAGCCAGTCTTCACGCATTTCCAGGAGTGGCCTGGTGCCAACTGGCGCCGCGGTCAACCACTTGGGGCATTTTGAAGCAGCCTCAAATAAGCTTGCAACATCAAGGTTAGAGAAGAAGGTGGGCTGAGTCAAGGACACAGCACGAGTCTTAGATTTAGGTTTTAAAACCTGGAAAACTCTTATTTTTCTTTTTTATAAAGAAAAACAGAAGTTTGCAGTCTCCTTTCATTATCCACTGGTCCTTCTGAGCCATGAACTTTCCCCCACTTCGGAAACTTCTCTGGAAAATGCATTTCATGCTTGTCTACTTCAGTAAAAACCTTTGACTGAATTGTTACAAAACAGGCGACTTGGCCCAGGGAGTGTGAGAAATCTCCCGACACGGCAAAGCCAGTTGGCGTCCTTGAGGCACTGTGCGCTCCGACCTCTGGTTTACCTGTCTTCTTGGACTGTGACCTTCTCCCAGCAGAGAGGGGGTCCTGACTGTTCCCATGCCAGGGGGCTGGGAGGAGGCGGTCATAGCACATACATCACTTTCTCAGACACACTGAAGGGTGTCTCTTAGGATGGGGGGGCGCTGACCTGACTTCAGGGCCCCGAGCTCACCAATGCGTGAGACACAGTCTTCAGAGAATTCGCAGAGCAAATCTCTCTGAAAGCCTCAAGTTGGATTTTTGCTCTTATAAGGTTGTCCCTGCATTTTTGGCAACCCACTCCAGTGTTCCTGCCTGGAGAATCCCACGGACAGAGGAGCCTGGTGGGCTACCGTCCAGAGAGTCGGGAGTCGCAGAGTCAGACTCGACTGAAGTGACTTAGCACACAAGGTGGTGCCTGCATCGTTATCACCTTCTCGTTACTCATGCTGCCCTTACACAAATGGGATAAGCCTCTGTCTCCGCGGGCACAGACTTTCACCCAACAATCCTTACACAGGCCCTTAGCCAGCCAGTTTCCCGTTCTCCAGCACTGGGGTTTCTGAACTCAACCTCTTTTCTCAAGTTCTCACCCTGCTCTTTACTCCTTCACTCTCAGAAGATGATCCAAATTCTTCTTTCCTTAAGAAAAGGGAGTATTTTCAATAAGAATTCACTGGGCACCTGCTACAAAGCAGAAATTATGCTGTTGTGGGAACATAAAGACAAATAAGTCATGATCTCTACCCTGGGAGGGCTTATAGCTGGATGAGTGCAAGTCACTCAGGTCACTTGACTGAGCGACTGAACTGAACTGATGTGACCTGTGGGATCTTAGTTTCCTGACCAGGGATCAAACCCAAGCCTCTTGCATTGGAAGCTTGGAATCTTAGCCACTGAACCACCAGGGAAGTGCCTCGCTGCCACTTTTTAAAATCAGACCCAGACTATTTCTTTTCTGGCCTGTTGGATAGCCCCACTAATGAAGACTCTGCTTTCTGACTCTTTTTATTTCACTTTATCTTTCATGGCATTTCACAAATTACATTTCTAGAATATAGATTCTTTTTTGGAAAAAAAAAGTCATTCCTTAAAATAAAAATTGCTGATGATTTTCCACTGCCTGCACTAAAATTCAAATTTCTTACGTAGCACTCAGGACAGTCTGTCCTTGGCCGCCAGTTTTCTTTTCAAAACTCCCTTCTTTCCTTCTCATTCCCCATAGATCATCTGATGCAGCCCCGTGTGATCACAGCGTGCTGCCCTGCCTCCCCAAACTTGCCTTGAATTCTTACACCTCCCAGGACCTACTGTGGTTTCTTCTCTACCCAGAAATGGCTTGTGCACTTGTCGAAATCATATTCATGCTTCTGAGCCCAGATTAAGTGTTACCTTCTGTGTGAAGTCTTCCCAGACCTCGTTTTCTCCTGGAAGATCAATGGGTCTCCCCTCTGTGTTCTCATCAGAAAAGTGAAAGTGAAGTCACTCAGTCGTGTCCAACTCTTTGCAACCCCATGGACTGCAACCCACCAAGCTCCTCTCTCCATGGGATTTTCCAGGCAAGGGTACTGGAGTGGGTTGCCATTTCCTTCTCCAGGGGAATCTTCACAACCCAGGGGTCAAACCTAGGTCTCCCACAATGCAAGCAGATGCTTTACATCTGAGCCACCTGGGAAGCCTCTCTCTCTCTCTCTCTCATACCAGAGTGGTTCCCAAACCTGGCTGTGCACTAGGATCAATTGAGAAGCTTTAAAAAGATCCTGAAGCCTCAGCCTTACCTCATACCTTACACCAGAATATATGAGGGAAAGCTCTGTGCATTCGTAGTTTCTGAAATCTGATCTCAGGTGCTCAGAAATTGATAAGTTCAGATATTTATTCAAGATTCAATAATGCACAGGTTACTAATGGTCGTCAAGGAGAACAAGATTCACTTTATTCTGGGTTAGCCTGGTTCTCGGACAAGGAATTACTTTCCTCATCAGTTAGATCGTCTCCAGGGTCTCTCTGTCTTTATCGCAGAAACAGAGGTTCTTTGAAAGACCAAAGAAGACAACGGATGAGGTGGCCTGCTGTGATATTCTCGTCTTGGGCAAATTACAGAGGTACTTCAGAATAAAGTTGGGACATCCCATTCTCTGTTCTGTGGTTGTAACATTTTAAATCTCCCCTCCCCCAGGCACACGTGTGTGCCAGAATCTCTCCGGTTCTGCCAAGTCCAACTGCCATCGTATCCATGCTGCTGCTGCTCAGTCGCTTCAGTCATGCCCGACTCTGNTTTTTTCTGGAACTCTCTTGCTTTTTCAATGATCCAGTGGATGTTGGCAACATAAGGGAGATTCATTCTCAGTTCTGGAATCTATATGCATTGAATGGTTTGGCTCTTTATTATCTTTGACTTTTGCTCTTAAATGAAAAGTTAAATTAATGACCACATTCACTGTATATTTTGAAACCAACCTTTGAAATTTTTAGAAAGGGGATGGATTATATGGAAGCTTCATTTTCCCAGTAGAGCCCTGCATCTGAAGCTGGTGTTTAATGAAGATTACAGGCTTAAAGACAGTCCCATCAATAAAGCTGCTGCTGCTAAGTCACTTCAGTCATGTCCAACTCTGTGCGACCCCATGGACTGCAATGCAACAGGCTACTCCATCCATGGGATTTTTCAGGCAAGAGTAGTGGAGTGAGGTGCCATTGCCTTCTCTGATCAATAAAGCTAGAGGTAGTAAAATGCCTCAGAATTTTTCAGAAGTGGAAACAGATGTAACAGAATGCGGGATTCAGCACTTGGTGAATATTTTAACCGAGAAGTGGAATCTCTTACATTAGGACAAGAAATAAAATGCAACCAGTTTTTCCCCATCATCATCTAGGCTAGGGTTAGCCAACTTTTTGGTGAATAGGTGTTATTTTTTATTTTCCCCAAGCTTGGTAACTATGGCTAAAGAAAGAATATAGAAATTGCAATTCCTGATTAAAGATGATTATGGGACTTCCCTGGTAGTCCAGTGGTTAATATTCCACCTTCTCATGCTGGGGATGTGGGTTCAATCCCTGGTTGGGGAACTAAGATCCCATATGCCACAGGTCAACTAAGCCCATGCGCTCTGAAGTCAGATTGCACAACTACACAGCCTGCATGCCGCAACTAAGACCCATTGCAGCCAAATAAATAAATAAATAAATAAATAAATTTTTAAAAAGATGATTGTGAGGCATTAGTCTGAATACAAATCAGGAAAAGACACTTTTTTTTTTTTTCTGCCTTTCTCCCTGACCACTGACGGCTTAACTAAAGCAACTGGCTTTGATATTAATAAGGAAAGCTTTGATGTCCACTGACCTACCTGCTGGAGATTTTCTGAGCTAAGTTTCTTTGTTCTCTCTCTGAGCAGTAGCTTGATCTTTAGGCAGGTTGGGAAGAGCCTGCAGCTATTGTGATGATAATTGATCGCAATGGAAACAGACTGCTAACTCAGCACCCAGACAGTACTCTTTGCAACCACTTCTCCCAAATGACTTGATCCTCAAAGTGGTCCAATCCCATCAGCTGCAAGTGCCCAGCTCACTCCTTACTGCATCCACGATAGAGATGTCTAACCCCAAATATATGACAGAGGCTGTCGCAAAGATGAGTGCCAATAAATGGTTCTATTTAAACACGGTGAAAAGTAAGATTAGTTGACCATTCTTAAATACTCAACTCTTCATCATCCACATTAATAAAGAAATCAAAGGGACAAATAATCCAAAATAAAGGATAATACAAAGCAATTTATATTTGGCTTCAGTATTCATTACTAGATTTTGAGGGTGAGTCAATTAACTTTCTAATTATGGCTTGGCTTTTCAGAATGAGTTCGCATTCTCAACTGGCTTCTGTTGAAAGTGAGCTAGTGGTATGCCAGAAGCCAGGAGAAATTTAACCTGGAATTTACAATTTTCTGTACAGAATATATCTATATGTCATTAGTATCACAAGCTGATTTGTTCTGCCATTTGGAGAAGATCTATATCATTCCAATGGTCTCTGGAGAGCAATGGTATAATGCAAATTAGATAGAAACAAAATCAGATACTCTACTAGACATTAGACATCAAGACAAAAGTATTACTAGTAAGTGTCATTTCCACAGGAAGACACAGCAATCCTAAATTTATAGCTAAAAGTATAATCCTAAAATAGGTAAAACAAAAAAAGTCCTCAGAACTAAAAGAAATAGACAAATCTTCCATCATAGTTGGAGAATTTAACACACTTTGCTCAGTAACTAATAAAATAGGCAGACAACAAATCACTAAGGATATTAAAGACTTGAACAACCTATAAGAAAACTAGGCCTAACTGACAATTTTGAAAGACCACATTCAACAATGGAAGAATACACAATTCTTTTGTGTTCCTATGAATCATTTACCCAAGCTTGAATTCCAGATGCCATCCTCACATGTAATCTTAGGTAAGCCACTTTGCTTCCATAATCTTCAGTTTTCCCAAATATGAAATGGAAAGAATACTTTTTATACAAAATTTCTAGGTATATTAACAGAAATAAAAACTAAAATGGCATGTTAAAGTGAAAGATACCATACAGGTGTTGGTTACCAATGTAATAAGAATCAAGAATGTCTCAATAGGAATAGTTTATGGACCACAACCAGGTTAAAAGAATAGGGCATTTGTTCTAATACTGATATTTGCATAGTCANGGGGGGGGGGGCTGACCTGACTTCAGGGCCCCGAGCTCACCAATGCGTGAGACAGTCTTCAGAGAATTCGCAGAGCAAATCTCTCTGAAAGCCTCAAGTTGGATTTTTGCTCTTATAAGGTTGTCCCTGCATTTTTGGCAACCCACTCCAGTGTTCCTGCCTGGAGAATCCCACGGACAGAGGAGCCTGGTGGGCTACCGTCCAGAGAGTCGGGAGTCGCAGAGTCAGACTCGACTGAAGTGACTTAGCACACAAGGTGGTGCCTGCATCGTTATCACCTTCTCGTTGCTCATGCTGCCCTTACACAAATGGGATAAGCCTCTGTCTCCGCGGGCACAGACTTTCACCCAACAATCCTTACACAGGCCCTTAGCCAGCCAGTTTCCCGTTCTCCAGCACTGGGGTTTCTGAACTCAACCTCTTTTCTCAAGTTCTCACCCTGCTCTTTACTCCTTCACTCTCAGAAGATGATCCAAATTCTTCTTTCCTTAAGAAAAGGGAGTATTTTCAATAAGAATTCACTGGGCACCTGCTACAAAGCAGAAATTATGCTGTTGTGGGAACATAAAGACAAATAAGTCATGATCTCTACCCTGGGAGGGCTTATAGCTGGATGAGTGCAAGTCACTCAGGTCACTTGACTGAGCGACTGAACTGAACTGATGTGACCTGTGGGATCTTAGTTTCCTGACCAGGGATCAAACCCAAGCCTCTTGCATTGGAAGCTTGGAATCTTAGCCACTGAACCACCAGGGAAGTGCCTCGCTGCCACTTTTTAAAATCAGACCCAGACTATTTCTTTTCTGGCCTGTTGGATAGCCCCACTAATGAAGACTCTGCTTTCTGACTCTTTTTATTTCACTTTATCTTTCATGGCATTTCACAAATTACATTTCTAGAATATAGATTCTTTTTTGGAAAAAAAAAGTCATTCCTTAAAATAAAAATTGCTGATGATTTTCCACTGCCTGCACTAAAATTCAAATTTCTTACGTAGCACTCAGGACAGTCTGTCCTTGGCCGCCAGTTTTCTTTTCAAANTGCGACCCCATAGACAGCAGCCCACCAGCTCCCCCGTCCCTGGGATTCTCCAGGCAAGAATGCTGGAGTGGGTTGCCATTTCCTTCTCCAATGCATGAAAGTGAAAAGTGAAAGTGAAGTTGCTCAGTTGTGTCCGACTAGTAGCGACCCCTTGGACCGCAGCCTACCAGGCTCCTCCGAACATGGGCTTTTCCAGGCAATAGTACTGGAGTGGGGTGCCATTGTCTTCTCCAATCGTACCCATCAATTCAGTTCAGTTCAGTCGCTCAGTTGTGTCCAACTCCTTGCAACCCCATGAATCACAGCACATCAGGGCTCCCTGTCCATCACCAACTCCCGGAGTTTTCTTTTGGAGTCCCCCAAAATAAAGTCTGACACTGTTTCCACTCTTTCCCCATCTATTTCCCATGAAGTGAGGGGACCAAATGTACCCATAGACAAGACTAAATAAATTGAGATGAAGTGTTCCTTGCACCACTAACCTGAGGTCTGAAGGTAAGTCGGGTGGAGAAATTTTAAAAGACAGTATAATGTTTATAAGTGAAATATTGTCAATACTCACAGTGAATTTTTATAGTTCAGATAGGAAGTACTACAACAACTTACAGTGTGGCTCAGAACATCAAAAAGGTTCTCATTTGAGAACCAGAGCAATAAGTTTGCTATTACAGATTGGAGTGGAAACCAGCAAAGTAATAGAATTGTTTTCTTGGAAGTTTAAATTCATTGAATGACATTTAACTATGATCTGTAGGAGGTTTTTGTTGTTGTTGTTGTTGTTGTTTACTTTATTTTACGTTACAATACTGTATTGGTTTTGGCATACATTGACACGAATCCACCACGGGTATACATGAGCTCCCAAACATGTAGGAATTTTAAATTCTAGAACTCTTCCCTATGTTACCAAGCCCAGTTATCGTTCTGATCCTCAGGGATTTGAAATGCTAACATATCTGTATGTTCCAGAGCTCTGCACTCCTCCCCCCACACACCTGTCCTCTGCAAGGATGTGCGCACACCACACACGCGTGTACAGATACATATGCCCACGCCACCACTGCTGGTCAGTCCACAGCCCGGGTCTAGAAGAAACTCTGACTTTTAAGGTTCTTTGGCTTTTAAATCATGATCTTACAGTGGAATCCAAAACTCAGACAAACATGATGTCAGCGAAAGTCACAGCAGGCTCGTTTGCGGAGGTTAGATATCTTTAACTTAAAGAAAACAAAAAAGAGTGAGAGCCGGTCCTTAAAAATCAACCTTTTATAACCCGAGTCACGCTCATGTTTTTGCTCCTTTGCTTAGAGAAAAACAGCGTCTCAGAGCTGACCGAAAACCTGGCTAGTGGTGCACAGCACGGTAGGAGAGGAGCTGTGCACACCAAGGGGCATGAAGGAGGGTCCTCCTGCCCTTGGGGTCCGGGCGGAGGCTGAAATCCTGAGGTTCTGGAGGACGATCCTTCTCACCCATACAGAAAACATGTCCATAAGAACACTGTATCTAAAATATTTTTATTTAAAACTTTTTTAAGGTTCACTGTTCTGAACCCTAAAAGTGAGCAAAAGTGACCAGCTCTGCCGCCAGTCCCCTACTGGCAAAGCTGCTCTTAACTCTCGAGGTTCAGTTAATTCAGTGGTTCTCGGCATGTGGTCCCCAGGCCAGCAGCAGCATCGCTCCGGAACTTGTTAGAAAAACAAATTCTCCGGCCCCTCCCGGACTTGGCGGCTCAGATGGTAAAGAATCCACCTGCAGTGCAGCAGACCTGGGTTCGATCCCTGGGTCGGGAAGATCCCCTGGAGAGGAAATGGCAGCCCACTCCAGTATTCTTGCCTGGAGAATCCCGTGGACAGGGGAACCTGGAAGACTACAGTGCATGGGGTCGCAAAGTCAGACATGACTGAGGGAGTAACTCTTTCACTTTCACCCCAGATTTGCCAAATCAGAAACTCTGGGAGTAAAACCCAGAAATGGGTGCTTTGACTGGGTTTCTAGGTGATGCTGAGGCAGGCTCAAGTTGAGGACCATTGGCTTCAAACAATTCACTCTATGAAGAACCAACAGGTTGAATATAAGCCAATCATTCGGCATTGCTTACTGATAACATAGAAAAACCAGTAGGGTCTCTAGAGTATTTGAGCCTTTTCCTAACATTTTTGTTATGTCAAAGAAAAGGGAGTAATGCAGATATGGAGAAAAACATGTTTTTCAGCCAAGTCCCATTGATGTAAAAAGTGAAAAGCTGAGTGTCACATAAAGGCACAAAAAATAAACCCACTTAGATTTTCCTTTTGTTCCTTCCAATGAGAGATAGAACATGTTCGATTTGCTTTTTTTCCCAACTAACTATGAAGAACAAAAGAGAAAGCCGGGGAAAATAACTGTTTTCTGTTGTGGTTAATTAAAGGAGAGATAGCAGACTCTGCAGAAGAGCTCATTTTCTTGAAGGGCAGAGGCTTTCTCTGTACTTCTTTATGTACCTTGCGCACTAGAGGACGAGAGTTTTGGGTGGCATCACTGACTCAATGGACATGAGTCTAAGCAGACTCTGGGAGATAGTGAAGGACGGGGAAGCCTGGTGGGCTGTAGTCCGTGGGTCACAAAGAGTTGGACATGATTTAGTGACTGAACAAAGCACATTCCTTAATCTGAAATAGGTGTCTAATAAATATTCATTAAAATTGAGGGGAAAGGCAAATATGAGAAAAGAAAAAGAAGTAAAAAGATAAAAATAGGAAAGCATCACAGGGAGAAATATAAACTTGAGAGACAAAGAAACATCTACAAGAGAAGGAAGATGCAGGGAGAAACCAAAGAAAGTAACAGAGGTAAAAAGCAAAGTGATGGTTCCCTGAGAAACCGAGAACTAACCTGATTTATCAATTGTATGAATAAGGCTCATGAACTTCAGAGGCAATGATCTAGCTGCTCAGGCATGCAACATTTTCCCCTTTAAAAATTGCTTCTAAAACTCTTTGTCCCAAGATGCTGGCCAAGTTTCAAGGACCAAGGAGCAGAGACTCTTAGGGACACAGCGTGTGTGCTAAGTCATTTCAGTCATGTCTGACTCTGTGCTACCCCACAGACTGTAGCCCGCTAGGCTCCTCTGTCCATGGGATTCTCCAGGCAAGAATACTGGAGTGGGTTGCCACGCCCTCCTCCAGAACCCTCCGACCCAGGGATCAAAAATGCGACTCCTGCGGCTTGTGCATTGGCAGGCGGGTTCTTTAGGTAGAATCCAGCACCACCTGGGACTTTTACCTAAAGAAGGAACACCTTCCATCAAGAAGAGATACTTGGATCTGAGATGAGTGGCTTATGAGGTAGTGATCTCCCCATCACAAAGTATTCAAGCCAAGGAGTCCAGGTAGCTGCAAGGAGTACGACAGATACTGTATCAGAAGAAGGGGGCGCTTCCCTGGTGGTCCAGTAGCTAAGAGTCTGAGTTCCCCATGCAGGGGGCCCAGGTTTGATCCCTGATCAGGGAACGAGATCCCACACGTTGCAACTAAGAGTTTCACAGACTTGCGACAAAGATCAGAGATCCCATGTGCTGCCACTAAGGCCCTGTGCACCCAAATGGAGGGGGAAAAAAATTTTTTTTTAAGAAGAAGCGGAAGGGAGAGACTGATTCTTTTAAAATCTTGAACTTTATTGAGCATATTTCTCAGAGTTCCACCTCACAGCTGCTGTTTCACAGATAGTAAGTGTGGGAAATATGGCTCAGTGGACCAAAGCCTGTGAATTCTCAACTTGAACCAAAATTCACCTTCACCTCTTCACCAGTCGCTACCCTATTTCACACTTGGTTTCATCTCCACAGTGAGAATATGCCCTCACGGCAGATAGCACAGATAGCTGAGCAAAGCAGTTCTGAGAACTTAAAAAAATGCAAATGTTCAGTAATTACCCTTTAAAATGTGAGAACAGTGCTTTAGGGCAGTAACTGAATGGTTCAGTCATAAGCAGAGTGGGCCTCAGGGGAAAACATGATCCGACTTAAGAGTTGGCAGGAGAACTTGTACCCACTCCCAAGGAGGGACCTACTTATCTGAGAAAAGACGTCAGAAATCCTGAGCTGCTGCATGGAAGCAGAGCTGGTGGCCACTTCTTACAAGTCAGAGATGATGATCCCGCCCTGGAAAATGGTAGTTTCTGCAGTTAGTTTTCTCCTTTGGAAAGCACCAGCGCCTCCATACTGCTCATCTGGATACTAGCCTTTTGACTTCCCGTCACGGGCAATAAACAGGAGAGAACCATGAGGAAAAGCAGCCTGTCTTCCACTGTTATTAGACATTGCAGGCTTATGTCACTACGGTGGCGGTGGTTTACTCACTCAGTTCTGTCCCACTCCTTGCGACCCTATGGACTGAGGCCCACCAGGCGCCTCTGTCCATGAGATTTTCAGGCAAGAGTGCTGGAGTGGGTTGCCATTTCCTTCTCCCGGGGATCCTCCCTATCCAGGAATCGAACCAGTTACTCCTGCATTGACAGACGGATTCTTTACCAACAGAGCCATTTTACAGTTGTTCAAACCCATAGAATGTACAACAGCAAAGGTGAGCCCTAACCTGAACCCTGGCCATTGGGTGATAGCGATGTGTCCATGTAGGTTCATCAACCATAACAGATGTAGCACTCAGGTGGGGAGGTTGACTAGGCGAGTCTGTGCATGTGTAGCTTATAGGAGATGCTTCTGTATTTTCCTCTCAGTTTTGCTCTGAGCCTTAAACTCATCTAAAATAATATAGTGAGAAACTCCGTGAGGCATACATTTGTTTCAGATATGCGTGTAACGATGAAGTATGTCCACAAGGAGACCTACACTGTCTTTCCATCTCTGGGAAGAAGCTCCTTCTCTGCTGTCTGGAGTCTTCTCTTGAGGCTGGCAGGCCTGGATATATGTGCCTCTCACTGGCTCTCTTGGTGCCTCCCTGAGTGTCTTCAAAGCAGAGAGTCTGGGGGCAATTTGAAGAAATCTTTCTTGGTGCAGGACTAGCCTACCAAGTATGACCATTCTTGAATCAACTGAGCTCACTGAAGAAACAATATCTTAGCTACCATGGGAGTCTTGTTTTATCAGTAAAGTAGTGGATTTATAAACATTTTCGA
Organism: Neotragus pygmaeus; assembly: GCA_006410875.1. Classification (NCBI taxonomy): domain Eukaryota; kingdom Metazoa; phylum Chordata; class Mammalia; order Artiodactyla; family Bovidae; genus Neotragus; species Neotragus pygmaeus. Next base: position 356,674 of record SJYV01053957.1, on the reverse strand, counting down.
CTCATCAAATTGTTGCCCCATTAAAAATTCAAATCAAGGAAACAGACAAGACTCCGACAATAAAGCTCTCAAGACAAGATTACACAGCCATGGCCTGGGGTCAAGGCTTGGAGGCAGCACTTCCTGTGTCGATGGTGCAGGTTGACTTAGGGTGAGTGCACAAAGTTACGGTGTTCTGGAGCAAAGGGGCTGGGAGTACAGGGGCAGCCCATTAACATGCCCCTGATCCTGGCATGTGGAGCCCGTTTCCCGCTTGAAGAAATATGGGGTTTATAGACATTATTTCCTTACCGGCTGACAACTAAGTCAAGTAGATATTATATTGCTTCATTTCCAGGTAGGGAAACTGAAGTCAAGAGGATAAAACACTTGGTCAGTGTTACCAGGGGATTTCCAGGTGGCTCAATGGTAAAGAATTTGCCTGTCAATGCAGGAGACGAAGGTTCGATCCCTGGGTCAGGAAGATCCCCTGGAAAGGGAAATGGCAACCCACTCCAGTATTCTTGCCTGGGAAACCCCATGGACAGAGGAGCCTGGTGGGCTACCGTCCATGAGATCGCAGAGTCAGACATGACGTAGTGACTAAACAGTAACATCAGCATTACCAGACAGTTGATGGGAGAGCTAGGATTCAAAGTTGTGTTCTGTTATAAAACCAGAGTATTTTCTACCTTAAGTTGTTGTATCATATTTTAGAAATATCTGTTTGGAGTTCTAATGCGCCTTAATTCATTGGGTGTGTGCTAAGTTGCTTCAGTTCATTTCAGTTCAGTCACTCAGTCATGTCCAACTCTTTCTGACTCCATGGATTGCAGCAGACCAAGCTTCCCTGTCCATCACCAACTCCCAGAGCTTGCTCAAACTCATGTCCATCAAGTCAGTGATGCCATCCAACAATCTCATCTTCTGTCATCCCCTTCTCTTCCCACCTTCAGTCTTTCCCAGTGACTTTCAAGTGAGTCAGTTCTTCACATCAGGTGGCCAAAGGATTGGAGTTTCAGCTTCAGCCATCAGTCCTTCTAATGAATATTCAGGACTGATTTCCTTTAGGATGGACTGGTTGGATCTCCTTGCAGTCCAAGGGACTCTCAAGAGTCTTCTTCAACACCACAGTTCAAAAGCATCAATTCTTCAGCACTCAACTTTCATTATAGTCCAACTCTCATATCCAAACATGACTACTAGAAAAACCATAGCTTTGGCTAGACAGACCTTTGTTGGCAAAGTAATGTCTCTGCTTTTTAATATGATGTTAAGGTTGGTCATAGCTTTTCTTCCAAGGAGCAAGCATCTTTTAATTTCATGGCTGCAGTCACCATCTGCAGTGATTTTGGAGCCCCCCAAAGTAAAGTCTGTCACTGTTTCCATTGTTTCCCCATCTATTTGCCATGAAATGATGGGATAGGATGCCATGATCTTAGTTTTCTGAATGTTGAGTTTTAAGCCACTTTTTTTTCACTCTCCTCTTTCACCTTCATCAAGAGGCTCTTTAGTTTTTCTTCACTTTCTGCCATAAGGGTGGTGTCATCTGCATATCTGAGGTTATGGATGTTTCTCCCGGCAATCTTGATTCCAGCTTGTGCTTCATCCAGCCCAGCATTTTGCATGATGTATTCTGCATGTAAATTAAATAAGCAGGGTTATTTAATTTGCTTCGATCATGTCCAATTCTTTGTGACCCAATGGGCTGTAGCCCACCAGACTCTTCTGTCCATGGGATTCTCCAGGCAAGAATACTAGAGGGGACTGCCATGCCCTTCCCAACCCAGGGATCAAACCCAGGCCTCTTATTTCTCCTGCACTGGTAGGGTGGTTCTTTGCCACTAGTGCCACCTGGGAAGCCCTCCTTCTTTCATCGCTGATGGTCAAAAAATATTTATTATAGGCTTACACCTACACACAGCTATTCATACATTGGAAAGAATGAGATACATGTCGTGTGATGGTAAAATGCATGAATTCTAGAGTAAAACTGCTAGTGTTCAAATACCCTGACTGACTGTGTACTCTGGGCCAGGTGCTTTGCCACTTTCTGACTCATTTCCTGCTTGTACAACAGGTATACTCATAGTGTACTAGTTAAGAATGTTGTTTGGAACGTTTTCGGCACTTTGCAAGAATTAGCCAATACTGTTGTACCAATAAAGGCAGAACTCTTGAGTAATATTTCTCATTCGGTGCCTGTTGGCTGGAACAATGAACATTTAGTGGTAAGGAGACAGAGATTAAAACTGAGATAGATTTATAGACCAATTAGCTTCTTTTCTGCTCCATGCCCATAGATTTCCCAATCCCCCCCTCAGCCATATCAGTGAGGATAGTGGGCCAAAAGGGCTTCCTGAAATGAACCAATTTTACACTCTCCATAAAACACCACTTCTTGAGGATCAAACGTAACCCTCCATCTCATAAGCTCATCATGAAAGGGAATCTGAGCCTTTCGTGTTGTAAGTAGAAGTGCTAATTCCATAAACCCGTGTTTATAGCAGCATTATTCACAAAAGCCAAAAGAAGCAATCCAAATATTCATGGCAGATCAGTGGATGATCAAAACGTGGTGTATGCGTAAATGGAATACTATTCAGCCTTTAAAAGCAAGGAAATTCTAACACATGCTATATAACATAGACAGACCTTGAGGACGTGATGCTGAGTGAAATAAGCCATTCACAAAAGGACAAATGCTGTATGATTCCACTTATGTAAGAAACCTAGAGGAGTCACCTTCAGAGACAGAACACAGAATGGTGGTTTCCACCACTGGGGGAGACAGGAAATGGGAGTGATTGTTTAATGGGTACAGAGTTTCAGTTTTGCAAAATAAAGAGAGTTCTGTGGACTGTTTGCACAGCATCGTGAGTGTACTTAAAACAACTGAACTTAAAAGTGATTTAAAAGTGTACTTAAAAATGATTAAGATGGTGAATTTTATGTTACACATATTTTGCTGTATTTAAAACATTTTTTAAATACTGACTTCAATCAAACCACTACAGCTACTGCGGTGGCCACCAGTTGGGAAAGGGTGCACTGTTGTTACTGATCTATAAGACCCGATGAAATTGTTAATGCTTTTTCCTGTCAGCAGCCAATCTCACTGACAGGCTGCAGCTGCTGTCTGTGTACTCCAGTCCAAACAAGAGTCTGGGCCACCCCCTAGGGGAGCTACAAATATGACTCTTAAGTTAAAAGGTATGCATGGGGAACATGCATGCCTGTATCCCTAGGTGGGCACCCTGCTGAACCCCTACACATACGGGAGAGTAGGCCAGTATTAAAAGAGTCCATCCAGGTCAGCCGTGTCAGACCACACGATTGTCAGATGTAATGTCTGTGTTTCTGATGCCATCATTGGAACTCTAGGTAACGTCCCACAGTCTCTGGGATTGTACTCTGGGCTTCCCTGATGGCTCAGTTGGTAAAGAATCTGCCAACAGTACCAGAGACCTGGAGGGTTTGACCCCTGGGTTGGGAAGATCCCCTGGAGAAGGGAATGGCAACCCACTTGAGTATTCTTGCCTAGAGAATCCCATGGACCGAGGAGCCTGGTGAGCTATAGTCCACGGCTATAGTCCTGGTGGGTGAGAGTCCGCAAAGAGCTGGACACGACCGAGCAACTCACTTTTTGCACTCTGCATGAATGTCAGGTCAACATGGGGGCTGTTTCCCCGCAAGCAGGGAATGCTTGAGTCTCTTCATGAATTAGGACCACTTAGATTTCTGTGACCAGTGGTTTCCATATGAGTCTTTTAGACTAGACTTCTGCCTTCTGCCTATACTTCTGCCTAAGTATGTGTGAATTACGAACCTTTTATTTTTCCCAGTTGGAAAGGAGGAGGGTGAAGGACAAACATTTCGTGTTTCATCACAAACAGGGATTACTTTCAGGTCCAGCATGCTGATTAACTAACAGGATTATCCTTCATAACAGCAGCATGGTATAAAGAAGATTTCATTTATTTTATTCATAATTATAATAAATTCTCTGTGCTTCCTTTTCTGATTGCTTGCATACTTCCTCATGTATGTTAGTGTGTATGAGACAAAGTGTGTGTGTGTGGTATATTTTGTGACATCCTGAAATTTGAAACAAGGGCAGCTCACATGACTGAAAGAGCAGAGACTTTGCTTCTGAGACCTCTGACACCTACTCCTGCAAGCTTCTATCAAAAAGTCAGCTGTCAAATAGCTTATAGAAAATAGGCTATACAGAACATAAAAAGCAACATGACCGCGTTTTACCCTGAATGTCTCTTGATTCAAGCTCTGTTGAGAAATAGAGGCCAAGGGCCACCTGTTACTGGAAAGAGACCAGCTGACCTCTGACCAGACTGCTGCTGGGGAGGTCTAACCACATCTGTGAGTTCCATCAATGTCTCCCTTCCTTGACCCATTAAGAGACTGGGGCAGAACTCAGGAGGAGAAGCTGCTTTCACAAGTCTAAGATGAAAGAGCTGCTGGGATCCAATGGTGATAACAAGGACTGATTCTCTTCCGTGCAGTCCTAAGTGCTGACATGTCCTTGGCCTTCCGAAATGTTGCTTCAGGATACCCACCTGTCAGGACCCTGGAGAGAAACTGCCACAAACGGTGAGACCACTGGCTGTGATCCGTGGGTCTTGGTGATAAAAGCAAAGTGACTCTTCTTCTCTTTCAGCCCCCAGACTCTCAGGTACGGTAGGATACTGTCAAGACTGAGTCTGCGTCCTGAGAGAACTTGGACGGCCTGACTCGGAAGCCCAAGCTGACCTCAGCAGGACCTGTCTTTGCAGGGTTCACAGACTCCTGAAAGAAGGGGGAACAAGAGCTTTAAACCAAGTTTGCCTTTTGCATTTCATCAGAAACAGGTGTTTGCTTTGCTGGAAGAGAGAGTTCACAGAGGGATTTCATGCATAGCTAAGAGCAATGGTGGGATTTTTCGGCTGTCATAGCTGGGATCGACTTACATCATCAGGGCATTGTCACTAATGGCTTTCTACAAGCCAGATATTAAACACACGTGTGTGCACCTATGTGTACACAATAGCTGAATCTGGCCAAATCTGCACCCACCATTTCTCCAGCATTCTTGGGTATATTTCCAACATAAGGGCAGTTCTCTTATCCTCTAGTTATGGTAACCCAAGTTACTTTATTCACATCTCCCTTGATTTTCATCACAATGCTATGAGACGGGCATTATGTCTCCATTATAGAGATGGGAAAACTGATGCTTAGAGAGTTTGTGAAACGTGCTAAGGGGACATAATCAGGAAGAGGCCCAGACAGGATGTGATTTTGACTTTGCCCTCAGTCCTGCTCCCACAGGTCCTACAAGATAAGCAGCACTTGTTGCACATTGTATTCGCTGCAGAGTCAGTAAAGATTCCCGGGTGACCATCTGCAAAGCCTGTTCACTCATCTTCTTCTCCTCGGCCGAGCTGACCCACAAGTACCGAGTGTGCCAGGGCCTCCCTTGCCTCCTTGCCGAGTGTCCCTCTGGCTCTGCTGCTTTCAGTCTCTTCCAAGATTAACATCTGACGGTCAACCCTCCCAACAGCGTATCCTGAGTGATAGAATCAGGTGAAATGTCCTTGCTCATCCTTCCTAGTCCTTGCTCTGTTCAAGATGATAGGTAGATAGACAGACAGATGGGTGAGTGGATGGGAAGATAGGTAGATATATGGTTGATAAATAGATAGACAGACAGAATATAGATAGGATCTAGATAGGTAGACCATAGTATGTGTATGTACTGTATGTACACGTATATTATTGATTTGGGTTCCCCAGAAGCAGACCCTGAGTGTCCACATGCAGGAAGGAAACACTAGTGTGAGAATTAAGCCGTGCGAAACAGGAAAGAGAAGAAAACTAAAGGAGGCTAATCAGCCCACTTCCTCCTGAAGGCGAGTGGTGCTCGATTTCTCTGGGGACCTTGGAAGACTCTAAGACTTCCTACTCAAAGTGGATTTTCACCAGTCTCTCAAGCTCCACCCCAAATCTCCTGAATCAGAACATGAATTTTTAACAATATCCCCTAGTGGTAGAGTTTATGGAGCACTGGAGCAGAATATGCCTCAAAATTAAACTAATGAAGGGGCAGGGGAGCTGTGAGGTTTATCCCTCTGCTCTCCTATTTGACGTGGGTTGTGGGGAGTTTCTGACAGTTTTTGTTCTCTGGCATTTCTGGCTTAGCCTTTGTATTGTTGGAACGATCAGACTCCAGTCGCCAGAAAAAGTCCTCAGACAGAGAATTAAATGTATTAGCAGTAAGCAGTCCTTGGCACATATAGTTATTACTAGTTCAGCTATGATTCAGATGTATATAAATGTGATATTAAAGTTGAGATTGAATTGCAATAATAACAACTTCCATGACTATAACACTGATTCAGTGTTAACGATGCATTAGGTAGATTGAAGTCAGCAAGATTACATCTGGGCTTTTGTTTGAAATAAAGCAGTTAATTTATCTAGCAGAGAAATGCCATTATCACAATTAACTTTAGAAGCACTAAAATAAATCCGTATTATTTTTTTCTCAGAGTTATTTGAGGCTTTGTCAAGTAGGCCATGAGTGAGGTCAGGAAATGGGCTCCATATTTCATTTACTTATTATAATTCTTAATATTAATCCCCAGGAGATGTTGGGAGGCAGACAACCAGTGTCTTCACTGCAGTATCAAACAGTGTACCACACATATTCTGGAATATGTTCAAGAGCTGAAATTATGGTGGAAAGAAAGAGACTTGGCTCCTATTATAATGTTAAATACGGTAAAGACATTTGGATGACATCCAGAAAACCCATCACTGCTCCCAGACACAATAAAGTAACTACAATGAAGTGATTTCAAGGAAAATGTTAGTTCTCTTACCCATCACTTGCATTTTAAGGGGATATTAGGGTATTTCATGTGACACAAGGAAAAACTAAAAAAAAAAAAAAATCAGGATGCATTGAAAGTTTCTAAATCAACTTGGAAAAAATGAGAATAATAACCTCTTATTAATTCAAACTGTGATGTTGCAAAAGACTCTTGAGAGTCTCTTGGACTGCAAGGAGATCCAACCAGTCCATCCTAAAGGAGATCAATCGTGAATGTTCACTGAAAGGACTGACACTGAAGCTGAAACTCCAATACTTTGGCCACCTGATGCGAAGAACAGACTCGTTGAAACAGACCCTGGTGCTCGGAAAGGTTGAAGGCACGGGGAGAAGGGGACGACAGAGGATGAGATGGCTGGATGGCATCACCGACTCAGTAGACATGAGTTTGAGCAAAGTCCAGGACTTGGTGAAGGACAGGGAAGCCTGGCATGCTTCTGTCCATGGGATCGCAAAGAGTCAGACATGACTGAGCAACTGAACAACAACAATTACTAGAAACAACAGATCTAAACAAAAGTCCTGTATACGGTTTTTGTGTTTAAGTAATAACTATAAAAAGATGTGAACCCAAAATTCTGTATCTCATAGGATGTATTCATTATGAGCTCCAATTACAAGTTCAACATGAACTTAAATAAAATTTACAACAAAAATGAATGAGCAGCATATCCTGTTCTACATTTTTTGCTCAATATAACACCAAATGAATTTTAATATACTATAAAATTAAACTCATTATTTATTAACCAAGTACCAAAATANCAAGTTCAACATGAACTTAAATAAAATTTACAACAAAAATGAATGAGCAGCATATCCTGTTCTACATTTTTTGCTCAATATAACACCAAATGAATTTTAATATACTATAAAATTAAACTCATTATTTATTAACCAAGTACCAAAATAGAAAAAAACCTTTCATTTAGAAAATAAAAAGTTGATGCACAGAGTATATTCTTAAGTAATGAAACTCTGAAGAATATATTCTTATACCTCCTTCTCTCCTCTTTGTCTCCCTTCTGTCTGCCCTTTAGCATCCAGCAGTAAAACCAAATAAGTCTCTCTTGAATCCACTGAGCACATAATTTTCTGTACACTTCCCCACAGTACAAAAATTAAAAAAACTGCCTTTTTTAGAATAAAGTCTAGTGAAATTCTGCTTTTGCTGACGTCTTCTCTTTCTCTTTATGAGCAGTTCCTGCTCTGTCCAGCCAAGACACTGAGGAAGACATCAGTGGCTTTAAATCGTATACTTATTTATAGTGTGGTTGACAGACTCATTGGTGTTAGAAAGAAATGTTCTGCCAAATTTGACAATTCAGTCCTTACTCTAATCCAAATTTCAATTAAAAAAAAAAAAAAACCCACAGTGTGGAATGTCCATTTGGGTTGAGGAGGGTATTTTCTTCAAAGAAATAAAATGATTTCCCTTTTGCCCAAAGTCTGTGTAGGAAACAGCTTGTAGAGGGGTTGAGAGGAGTCTGCTGGGGGTGGGCTGGGCTCGCTCACCAGCAAAGGACTCACTTCTGAGACTGAAGTTAAGAAGAGTGCACACTGGGATGGGCCTTTGAGGGGTGAGAACAGATGTGGGAACACCAAAGGTCCAAAGCTAAATGGGTATGTATCAAAAACTAACTGGATTCTGGACCAGTCCTGTCTAATAGAGATATAATGAGAGCCACGAACGTGATTGTAAATGGTCTGTAGCCTCATTAAAATAGTAGAAAGAGGGACTTCCCTCGTGGTCCAGCAGTTAAGACTCCATGCTCCAAATGCAGGGAGCCTGGGTTTGATCCCTGGTTGAGCTTCCCTAGTGGCTCAGACAATAAAGAATCTGCCAGCAATACTGAAGACTTGGGTTCAGTGCCTGGGTTGGGAAGACCCCCTGGAGGAGGGCATGGCAGTATTCTTACCTGGAGAATCCCCACGGACAGTGGAGCCTGGCGGGCTACAGTCCATGGGGTCGCAGAGTCAGACATGACTGAGTGACTAAGCACACAGGGAACTAGGTCCTACATGCCAAAACTTAAGAGTTGGCTAAAGATACTACAGGCCGCAAACTAAGACCTAACAAATAATTAAAAAAAGAAAGAAAGAAAGAAAGAAACCAAGTTCATTTAAATAGTATATTTTAAACCCAATATGTTCAAAATGACATCATTCCTAAAAATGAATGAGATGTGTTTTTTTGGCATACTAAGTTTTCAAAATGAGGTGCAAGTGTTATCCTCCCAGCACATTTTAAGGGTCCCAAAGTCACTTGTCACCGGTTGCCACTGTGCTGGCCAGCCCAAGTCCAGACAATTCTAAAATACAGGATCTCTGAGAGCCAGATCAGAAGGACTAGGTGAAATCGTAAAGCCCTACTGCCTTCTTACTGTCATGCGGTCTGACCTCTTTCATCTATACTTAGAACTCCAGCAATCTAAGAGACTTTTCCTGCACTGCAGGCAGCTTCTTTACCATCTGAGCCACCAGGGAAGCCCATTATTTTGTCATCCAAGTCGATTTCACATAAACACACGTTATGAGCGGCATACCCTGCCCCACACATGTAACCCTGCAGTATCTTATCCTGTAACTCCTGGGAATCTCTTTAAATTAGGAAAGTACTTTAACTCTGACTGGCTTTTCAGAACAAAAAGCAGTGTTGGTAGGTACATTTTGTTTAAAAGCGTGATCTGCCTAAGGTACAGAAAAACCCTTTTGTCAAAGCTTCATCTAGGTTTTTGTGTGGCCAGAGCAAGGACTTCAAAAAGCGAATAGTTCTGTTACTTGAAAAAGTGATGTATGTTAGGGCTCATTTTTAATGTGCCGTGGGCCTCTGGTCAAGTTGTGGAATAAAGAAGGAAACAGAGGCCAGCCTGCCACTTCAATGCATCATAATGTATGCCGCCATGGCCTTGGGGAACAGTCTGAGCACACTTTGCTATAATTAGAAAAACGTTTTTCATCCTTAACATGGATCTTGATTGCGATATTTCTGATACTTAATGTCTCTCCTGAGACATGAGTTACTTCTGAGATGACTCAGAAATAATAAGGCATGTTTGCACATAATACTACCGGGGAAATCTCAAAGAGTACTGAACTTGGAGAGCCAAAATTTATCCTGGACTGTCTTCAGGAAACCCCCCACCTCCCAGCGAGAGTCTGGGAGAGACTTAAGTTGAGAAATGTCTTGCTGCAAGGGTTGTCCGAGGAATCGTACTGCTTGAGTGTAGACATGAGTAGGGAAGGAATTCTAGGACATAACTGCTACCAGTGAGGAGGGAGGGGTTTCTCCAAGGGTTGGTGAAGAATCACACCCTACTGGTTTGAAGAAGGAACCCCATCTCACAGAGAGGTAAAATCCAAGGATATCTGGGAAAGGTTTAACTGTCTGAGTGATTTTCTCATGAACTATTGGGGAGGTTTTGTGAAGGACACACTGTTAATTTCCCCTCCTCTGTTCCTTTAGAGCTTTTCTTTGTCATTAATTATTTTACTTTGTTTATTTGGGCTTCCCCGGTGGCTCACAAGATAAAGTGTTTGCCTGCAACACAGGAGACCTGGGTTTGATCCCTCGGTCAGGAAGATCCTCTGGAGAAGGAAATGGCAACCCACTCCAGTACTCTTGCCTAGAAAATCCCGTGGACAGAGAAGCCTAGTAGACTATAGTCCATGGGACTGCAAAGAATCAGACACAACTGAGCAATTTCACTTTCTTTCGTTTATTTATTTATTTTTTTGACTGCACTGGTCTTCGTTGCTTCACACAGGCTTTTCTCTAGTTGCAGCGAGCAGGGGCTACTCTGTAGCCCACGATGTATGGGCTTTTCACGGCAGTGACTTCTCTTGTTGCGGAGCATGGGCTCTAGGGTATTCGGGCTTAAGTAGCTGGGGCACACAGGCTCAGTAATTGTGGCTCAAATGCTCCAGAGAATTGGCTCAGCAGTTGTGACATGCAGGCTTAGTTGCTCTGTGGCACGTGGAATCTTCCTGGACCAGGCATCGAACCCTGCTTTGGCAGATGGATTCTTATCCACTGAGCCACCAGGGAAGTCCTTCTTTTACAGCTTTGCAATAAAAGTTTTGTGTGATAGAATAAGAGCAGAACTAGCTATATAATTGCAGGACAAGTGCAAAATGAAAATGCAGGAACCCTTGTTCAAAAATTAACAGGAACTCCAACAAAATGTGGTATACAGTTATGATCAAACATCGTTCAGTCTTAAAAATGAAGGAAATTCTGACACATGTTCAGTAGCAAGCAGCAGAATACTAAAGACAAAATAAAAATTTTAAAGCAATCAGGATTAAAAAATATATTACTTACAAAGGACCAATAATTAGACTAGCAAAACTCTTATTAGCATCAGTAAAGCCCCCCAAATGATAGCAAAATGACTCTATGTATTGGGAGAACATAGTTGTCAACCTGGAGGGTTCTCTCTGGCTAAATTATTATCAAGACTAAAGGTGAAGTAAAGACAAGTTCAAACAAACTGAGCCTAAGAAGGTTTACAACTCTGGGTCTTTCCATCACTCAAAAAACTACAAAAGGATGCACATCAGTAGGAAGAAAACAAAGGCAGGGAGAAGGACTGACACGCAAGTATTTTGTAGTTTCTCACTCTTTTCAAATTGTCTATTTACCTTTTTCTCAGTGCTGCGTACTGAACAACTTCTTCAAACTTTTCTAGTTTTCAAGACACTGATCCTAATGAGAAACAAATAAATCCTCTAATTGCTCAAGCTTGCTGCTTTTCATTTGCAGCCTATGACTACAAACACAGTCATAGGAAACACACATGGAGCCTGCTGGTCTCCTTGAGTTGAGAAGATGGAGCTGAGAGTCTCAGAAGAGCAAGACAAATGGGGTTCACTGGACAGAATCCTGAAGAGAACAGAGCTGTACAGAAAGAAAATCCCGAGGATCTGCAGAAGGGTCTCCATCAGGAATCAGCTGAGTCATCATCAGTGTATGTGTGTGAGAGAACTATCCGAAACAAGAGAAAGAACCACCCAAAGAGATCGGAGGGAACAGTACCTGAGCTTACACAGGAACAGCACCTATTCATTTGTTGCTGGACATGTAGGTGGTTTCCGTATCTTATCTATTATAAACATTGCTCCAATGAACATTCAGAAAACTAAAATCATGGCATCCGGTCCCATCACTTCATGGCAAATAGATGGGGAGACAATGGAAACAGTGACAGACTTTATTTTGGGGGGCTCCAAAATCACTGCAGATGGTGACTGCAGCCATGAAATTAAAAGCTGCTTTCTCCTTGGAAGAAAAGCTATGACCAACCTAGACAGCATATTAAAAAGCAGAGACATTCCTTTCCAACAAAGGTCCATCCAGTCAAAGTTTTGGTTTTTCCAGTAGTCATGTATGGATGTGAGAGTTGAACTATAAAGAAGGCTGAGTGCTGAAGAATTGATGCTTTTGAACTGTGGTGTTGGAGAAGACTCTTAGAGTTCCTTAGACTGCAAGGAGCTCCAACCAGTCCATCCTAAAGGAAATCAGTTCAAATATTCACTAGAAGGACTGATGGCTGAAGCTGAAACTCCAATCCTTTGGCCACCTGATGGGAAGAACTGACTCAATGGAAAAGATCCTGATGCTAGGAAAGATTGAAGGTAGGAGGAGAAGGGGACGACAGAGAATGAGATGGTTGGATGGCATTACTGAGCCTCTGGACATGAGTTTGAGTAAGTTCCAGGAGTTGGTGAGGGTCAGGGAAGCCTGGTGTGCTGCAGTCCATGGGGCCACAAATAGCTGGACACAACTGAGTGACTGAACTGAACTGAACAATTCAGTTCTACAATTTCTACTTTTATTTCCTTTGCTTTTCATGCCAAATCCAAAAAGCCATCACCAGGACTAATGTCGAAGAGCTTATCACCTATGTTTTCTTCCAGGAATTTTAGTTTCAGGTCTTACATTCATGTCTTTAATCCATTTTGAGTTAACTTCTGAGTATGGTGTAAGATAGGGGCCCACTTTCATTCTTTAGCTGTCCAGTTTTCCCAGCACCATTTACTGAATATCCAACTGCTTCTTCAAAAGACTTGAAGCAGCTAGGAATAACCCAGAAATATAGCCAAAGATTTATTACCTGACATATGTATTTTATACCCTTGTGTACGTTCCTAATTTTCCTTCAGTCAGAGGGAGATTATTGAGTGACTTACACGCTATAGTACTAAATAATGAGGAAAGAAACCGTAGATCTTGTATGTGGTTTCCACTGTCTAGACTTGCTTATTTTAGATCCATCTAACGCATGAAGGATAATGGGACATTTTCCAAGACTGGGAAGAGCAACATGTAAGTGGAGCTGACGTCATAGTCCTTCTCGTGTTAGGAAATTTCCCATCTTTGTTCCAAGAAAGCAAACACTTGGGAACCACACTGCAGGAAATGAATGGTTTCACATAAACGGTCATTTGCCCTGCCGTCTGCAGTATCATAAAATGTTTTATAATGATGGCATCTCCTGCTCAGTCTCATCTCTTCTTGAGGAAAGTTTGATTCTTTTTAGAGAATGAATTGGTGACTGGGGATTTACATTTTCTCTTGGAGAGAAATTTTTCTCCATGTTTGTGAAAAGCTATACTAACAATAACTGATGCTGAATGTCAGGCATTAGGTTAGGTTGATGTTTCCAGTGTACTTACTGCTTTTGGTAGGAATCAAGAAGGTCTTATATGTTCTTTCCACCCAACAAGGCTATAGGTGGTTCTGTTACCACCCAAAAGTATCCAAATAACCTACCAGGAGCAGTGACATGTGAATCACTGACTCTGCATAGAACTGGATGTCCTGGTATAACACATGTTTGGATTCCACAGCCTCTCAGGATGCCTAAAAACAGCCAGGAATTCCTAACCGACCTGGAGTTTAGTGTCCTGGCCATGCCTGAGGATCAAGAGTTCAGGATGTGGGGTTCCAACATAGTGCATTGCACCATAGAGAACACAGTTGAGCAATCCAGTGGGTGGTCTTAAGCCACCCATTGATTTATGGCCAAGAACGCATTTCTGTTTCTGGTGACAGACAGAAAAGCAACTCTAAGATCCATTCTGGTTGACCGCAGTAGCTGTTGTGATCAGAGCAGCCTTGGTAAAATAAATCGGTTTGGTTAATTCCCTGCTATACCATACACAGGGAGGCCTGGTGTGTAGCAGTTCATGGGGTCGCGAAGAGTCGGACACGACTGAACAACTGAACTGAACTGATACCATACATATGGGGCTTCCCTGGTGGTGCAGTACTAAAGAATCCGCCTGCAGTGCGGGAAACGCATGTTCAATCCTGGGTCAGGCAGATCCCCTGGAGAAGGAAATGGCAACCCACTCCGGTACTCTTGCATGGAAAATTCCATGGACAGGGAAGCCTCACGAGCAACAGTCTATGGGCTCGCAGAGTTAGATATGACTGAGCATGCTCGCACGCAGTATAGTACATATACAAGCTCTGTCTACTAAGGCAACACAGAATCAGTAATTTCTCCAAAGTTTACAGTAAGTTATAAGAAAATGAAAGACTAGAGTCAAGTGCCTAGGCTCTGTATCAAGTTACTCAAAGATTACAAGGAATTCCTCAGAATTCAAGGGAAGCAGCAGAGTAAAGTCTATTCCAATAGGCAGCTACAGATCTGATTTTGATCAAGAGTTTACTCATTTAGTTTGATTCAGTTTGACCTTTGAAGCCTTATTGTGAGCTAGACATTAAGCTACAGAGCAGAAATAAATGGTTCCACATCCTGAGTTTCACTAGCTCACTATACCTAGTGATTATAGAAAAGAAGTTAACATATTTCAACAGATTGCTTTGTCATTTGCTACTCTTTGGTGGATCAGAATAGAATTTCTCATAGCATACGCATGCTGGTTTTTTGTTCTCAAAGTCAGAATATATGGTAATCATAACAGATGATAACTTGTGTAGAAGTTATGGTGCCAATAAGTGGTATCTGGATCCTTCAGTTTTAATATACCTCACATTACCACTTTCTCCTACACTGGGGGAATAAAGCAGAGCTTTTCTCTACCAACCTACTTTTTAGAATATGATTAAGAACTTGGATTTTACCCTCAAACCTGCTTGGCTGAGCGATATTTATCCTCAGGATGGAAAACTCCAGACTTCCAAGTGGTGATGGTGACATTAACTCCAGAAGGAAACAGGGGGGAAGCTAGAGCAAATGAGAAAGAAAGAAACCAAAGAAAACAAAACTTTAGCTCCAGAAGAAAAGACAAAGGAAGTTTGGAAATTTAGAAAGAGGAAAGAAGGCAAAAAAAATGATAGACCAAACACTGTTAGGAAAAATATTTTTTTAGTCTGAATAGCAGGCTGATTTACTATAATCCTTCATTTCTTTGCTTATATACCCAAAACAGGATTCAACTTAGCTTCAAGTAAATGACATCAAACACCAAAAGTACCAAATGACTCATAACTTAAAAAATCAGTTGAATGAGCTATAAAAAATAGATCCAAGTTTATTTTTAGAATTTAATAGAGCAGTTTCATTTTCCTCTAATAACATGTCAGAATATACAATGGCATTCTCTAAGGTCTAAAAATATATACTTAAATATATTTTATATGTAAAAATATGTTTTAGCATGGTACTCTCCTCTTGTGATTTTTTTTTTTAGTTAAGTGCATCAGTTCAGTTCAGTTGCTCAGTCATGTCCGACTCTTTGTGACTCTATGAATCACAGCATGCCAGGCCTCCCTGTCCATCACCAACTCCCGGATTTCACTCAAACTCACATCCATTGAGTCGGTGATGCCATCTAGCCATCTCATCCTCTGTCGTCCCCTTCTCTTCCTGCCCCCAATACCTCCCAGCAGCAGGGTCTTTTCCAATGAGTCCACTCTTCACATGAGGTGGCCAAAGTACTGGAGTTTCAGCTTTAGCATCATTCCTTCCAAAGAACACCCAGGACTGATCTCCTTTAGAATGGACTTACTGGATCTCCTTGCAGTCCAAGGGACTCTCAAGAGTCATAGAGCATTACAAAACCACTCACAAAGCCATCTGACCATGATTCTTGAGAAAGATGAATAAGGAATGATTGTGTATCATATCAGGATGAATCACAGAACTAGAGTAGGAAAAAAATGGTATTAGAGATGGTGTTTCTCACCTTAGTATTTTCCCAGTCTTCAAAAGTTCATAGTCAACATCGCCAGTTGTGGTCCCTTGTAATGGTGACCACAATTTTTAATGGGCCCTGTTTCATTGAGTCTATGTTTTATTTCTCTTCCAGTGCCTTTCTCACTTGACTTTTAGCTTGTAGTCATTCACCACATAAAAATGCCAGAGCTAATAAGATGATTGGATGAAAATGCAGAATAATGACCATGTAATATGAAATATGCCATAAATGTGGTGTACACACATTATATATTATGGCAAAACCTTGGTAATTGCCCGTCTGGTTTAATTTTCAGCTGAGTAAAGGGAAAAAAATCTGAGGTTGTGCTATCTTTTGCTCCTTTATTCTTATTACAAATATCTGAATTGGTCAGGGAACCACATAAATCCATCACTCCAGTTTTATAGCTTTCAAAGTTTTTGGAATTGGAGGCTAACCTAGGGTAAAACATTTACTCAAGTACAGCTCTCCAGAGTTCTGTGACTTTTCTCATCAGAAATGAATTTCAAGTTAACCTTTAAATAATAAGAAACAAGAGTTTCCTATGCAATTGTGGTGTAGCCAAACCCCAGGGTGGGAATGGGGGCAGGACTCGGGGCAAGGACNGCTTTCAAAGTTTTTGGAATTGGAGGCTAACCTAGGGTAAAACATTTACTCAAGTACAGCTCTCCAGAGTTCTGTGACTTTTCTCATCAGAAATGAATTTCAAGTTAACCTTTAAATAATAAGAAACAAGAGTTTCCTATGCAATTGTGGTGTAGCCAAACCCCAGGGTGGGAATGGGGGCAGGACTCGGGGCAAGGACATGGTGTTCTCACTCACCCTTGTTTGTGTTGGTTGCAAACACAAATGGACTTCTTGGATCTTGGAATCTTGCTAGGGGTCTCTGTACAGAGAAAGAACTATCATGATTTGGGAGTGGAGGGTGGGTGGTGACTGTAAAAGCTTGGCCAAAGTTCTAATGTCTACCAATTCCAGCCTCTATCCTCTCTGTCCTTTGTAGCCTCTGTCTTCCAGCTTAAAGTCTGAGCAAAGCTTGCCTTAGAGGGGACTTCAAGCCTCTGTCCTAAGGAATTGATCCTCAGATTTTTGCAAACATCCAAAGAGGTTGCCAGGTGCTAGGGATCCCGGGATTAATAACTCCAAGTCCCTGTCTGCAGGTAATTCGAAGTCTGATAGAGAAGTTTGTACTAGCTTCCCAAGGCTGTGGTTAACCAAGTACCACAAAAAGGGTGACTTCGACAACAGAAATTTCCTTCCTCGCAGTTCTGCAGGCTGGAACACTGAGATCGTGGTGCCTGCGGGGTTGGTTCTTCCTGAGGGCTGGGAGCACTTCCCAGGTGGCACTAGTGGTAAGGAACCCTCCCTGCCAATGCAAGAGACCTAAGAGACCCAGGTTCAGTCCCTGGGTAGGGAAGATCCCTGGAGGATGGCACAGCAAGTCACTCCAGTATTGTCTGGAGAATCCCAGGGACAGAGGAGCCTAGCGGGCTTCAGTCCATGGGGTCGCAACGAGTCAGACACGACTCAGTAACACACACACACACACACACACACACACTCACACACTCACACACACACACACACACGCTGGGCGGTGAATCTGTTCCATTATTTTCTCCCGCTTCCAGCAGCCTTGGGCATTCCTTGTCTTGTTGGTAGTATTTTCCGTGTCTTCACATTACCTCCCTTCATGTGGATCTGTCTCTGTGGCCAAGTTTCCCCTTTTTATAAGGACACCAGTCATATTGGATTAGGGCCCAACTTAATGATCTCATCTTTTTTTTCTTTTTTCTTCCATTTTTTGCCTGCACTGCAGGGCACGTGGGATCTTATTTCCCCAACCAGGGATTGAACCCACACCCCCTACATTGGCAGCATGGAGTCTTCCATCTCAATGATTCCAGCCACATCTGAGGCCCCAGTCTGACTTTGAGGTTCATGCTAAACACCAATGGCTCCCTAGTCTTTGCCCAGCAAACTACCCCCCGACCCCCGCCACCACCCCGTGTCCTCCTTCCCTGCATCCCGGCCCTACTTTGTGTCAACAGCTTAACTCCCTGTTCCAAGGATTTCACTGGAAAACATCTTTCACTTAACAAGCATTTTCGATGCCTGTTGCTCTAGGCTCTACTCCTGGAGCACAGCATATACCCTTGCCTTCAATGAGAAGCTCAGCCTAGTGAAGAACTCAGAGGAATAGAGCTTTTGGTGGAAGCCACCATGGGGTGATACTGGTGNTCCCGGCCCTACTTTGTGTCAACAGCTTAACTCCCTGTTCCAAGGATTTCACTGGAAAACATCTTTCACTTAACAAGCATTTTCGATGCCTGTTGCTCTAGGCTCTACTCCTGGAGCACAGCATATACCCTTGCCTTCAATGAGAAGCTCAGCCTAGTGAAGAACTCAGAGGAATAGAGCTTTTGGTGGAAGCCACCATGGGGTGATACTGGTGAGGGGAGGGGTGGGGTGGTGTAGAATCAGCCCTGAACCCAGCTTCAGGTGCAGAAGAGAGCAGGGAAGGCTTCATGTAGGAGGGGACACCTGAGCTGAGTCTTCACATATGTGCAGTAGGATTTACCCAGGTGATTATGTAGAAGCATAAAAGACACACAGTGAGGTGGAAAAGGATATTGGGACAGATAAAAAGACAAAAGGAGAGAAAAAGATGCTCAGTAAATGCTACAATTATTAGGTGAATAAAGAGAAAAGAGGGACTTCCCTAGAGTGTCAACAGTGAAGAATCTGCGTGCAA
The DNA here is from genome assembly GCA_006410875.1 of Neotragus pygmaeus. Classification (NCBI taxonomy): domain Eukaryota; kingdom Metazoa; phylum Chordata; class Mammalia; order Artiodactyla; family Bovidae; genus Neotragus; species Neotragus pygmaeus. The sequence goes on along the minus strand of SJYV01053957.1, from coordinate 337,877 downwards.
CGCAGGACACCAGGGTTTGATCCCCGGATCAGGAAGATCCTCTGGAGAAGGGAATGGTGGTCCACCCCAGTATTCTTGCCTGGAGAATTCCATGGACAGAAAAGCCTGACGGGCTACAGTCCATGGCGTTGCAAAGAGTTGGCTACGACTGAGCGACTAACGCACAAAGAGAAAGGGAGAGCAGTGTGCTTGAAAGAGGGGTCTGAGCCATTTCCTTTTCAAGAACAGACACCCTGCCTTGGTCAGCTTGGGCTTCTATAGGAAAGGAGCATAGCTTGGGCACCTTAAACAGCAGATGTTTATTTCTCATAGCTCCAGAGACTGGGAAGTTCAAGATCAAGTTGCTGGAGCGTTTGGTATCTAGGAGGGCACTCTTCCTGGCTTGCAGAGGGCTCCCTTCTCACTGTGTCCTCACACGATGGAGAATCAGTCTCCTCTCATAAGGGCACTAATCCCACCACAGGGGTTCCACCCTCACGACGTCATCTAAACCAAGCCACCTCTTTAGATCCCACCTCCACATACTGGGTAGGCCAACCCAATACCATCACCTTGGGTATTAGGGAGTCAACATACCAATCAGGGACACACAAACATCTAGTCCATAGCCCAGCTCTTGCTGATATTGGGAGGAGGAAGGAATGTGTGGTGCAGAAGGAACTGACTGATACCTTCTTCCAGCCAAGTCCCAATGCCAGTGGTCGTGAGCACAGAAGATTCCTATGGTTTGACTCAGTCACACCTACGATCAGGTAGGAGGGCCCTCGTAGTGGCTCATCACTCAGTGTAAGTGTAGACCTGTCTAAGACAGTCTTTTATTATGAATATTTAGCCCCACAAACTGGGGTTTCTCAGAAACCCACAGATTTGCCCAGCTCAGGACTACAGCCTGGGCGTTAACAACCTCAGCTAGACAGGAGTGTTGTTTCGCTTCCTCCCCATCCATCATGGGTTTGTGACCGCTATTGCTCCAGCACTGTGACCATCTGATCTCAAGAGGTCCCCCAGAAGCCTATGCCTAATGCTAATTTAAGACAGGAAGCCTATTCCATGTGACTTCCTTCACTTCGGCACAGAACTCCTTATGCCCTGATACCTTAAAATGCACACCCATCCCTCAGGTAAGTGTGAAGTTTCGCCAGGTTGTCCAATCAACCACAAAGCTTCGGGAAGGTTACAACCAGGGCTGAAATTTTTGAGTCTATAAGAAAGCATGGTGAGAATATAGGTCTAATCATCTGTGTAATTTTTATAAACAAAACTTCGGTGTTCTTTTAAAGTCGTGTGGTTATCAGGAAGGACGCAGCTGATGTCATTTGTTTTTTTAAAAGGCATCAAGAGTGTTGATGAGGTCTTAAGCTGTAGAAAAACACTGGTATACATGCCATTTTCTATCCTCTAGTATGCTGGTAGGAAGGAGGAGTTGGTTAGAAAAAGACAGAATGTACACAGGAGAATCTATGTGTCAAAGAACAAGGTCAGTAAGGAAGCAATGTGTCTAACCATAACTAGGCTTCTAGCATCCAGACTGTGGGTCACTGAGCAATTGTGTTCCCTCTCCTCTGAGTCCCATCTGTCCTTTTCCAACCTCCCTGCTCCTGGTATGTGGGCTGAGCTAAGTCCCTGTCCTGCACAGTCATCATCGCCCAGAGAGTCTAAAGACGAATACCCTCAGGGCTCGGTTTCCATCCTGGGGTGGGAGAAGAGAACTGGCATTTCACAGCTCAGGCTCTGAGATTCCACAGCCTCTGAACAGGAAAGGGAGATGTTTACAACTGCTGTCTGGCTTGAGGGCTGGGGTGTTTCTCTGCCATGTGTTTGATTAAACCAGGATTCTGCGTTTGAGACAGAAAACAATCACATGTTGTTTTTCATAAGAAGGAAATGTATTCCTCTTCTTTCCACATTCAGCTTTGGTTATTGAGAAAGGTCATTTATAGTGTTGACTCAAATTCTGTATGGCATTGCACGAAAGAAATAATGACTTCATTGGTTAATCAGTTCAGTAGATTGGACTGAATTCTTCGTACCTTCTGGGGGGTGGAAAGAACGGTTAGACTCAGTCTTCCCGTGCAAAGAACCTCTGAGCGTCTGGGGACCAACAACAGGGTGGAAAGCTCTGTGCTTCATCCGTCACTGTACCTCCCACACGGAGTGTAGTATTTACTCAGTGCATACTAGCTGTTCAACAAATATTTGTGAAACAAATGAATGAGGTGAGCCCCACTTGAGGACAGAGAGTCCTCCGCTAGCTGAGAGGTGAGCCATTCAGGCGCAGGTGACTAGGGCAGGCTTCATGAGAAGGTGGAATTCCAGCAATGCTTTCAGGAAGGGGCTGGACTCCAGGCAGCAGGTGGAGTGGGTGGCCAGAAACGGGTTACTCTTTCAGGTCAGGGGGCAAAGGTGAGTCAAGCCAGGAGGGCGTTTTCAGGAGGCTAAAGGACACAGAACAAGAGGCCGCGCAACGGGAGAACAGCCTAAGAAAGGCGGGCTCAGACTGCGGCCGAGGAAACCACCTCCAAGCTGCCTCCCCACAAGGCTGAGGAAGGGGAGCCATGAGAGACTGGGGAAGGGATGCGGGCGGCCCAGCCCAGCCCAGGGGACTAAGGGTCGGCTCCTTCCGGCCGTGATTTTAACCCTTTAGGAAAAGCAAAAAAAAAACAAAAAACCACACCTGACTTCCTATGTTCTTTCCAAGTGAATCTTAAGCGTCATTGCGTTCCTAGTCAACTTAGGAATAACAGCGGATCCCAGGGGCTGCTCTCAACCATCAGCTGTCCCGGGCGAGAAGCAGCTGCCATGTCCTCTGTCCCCGCGATCACGGGCTGGAGGACCACAGGCGCCGGGAGCCCGGGTCACTGCCCTGCAGTGCTGAGGGGTGGGGGGCGCCCGTGTGTGCAGGGTGAGGTGTGAGTGTGTGTGCCTGTGATGTGGTATTTGGGATGTGGGTGTGTGGTATGGCATGGGACATGTGTGTGTGTGTGTGGTGTAGTATTTGGGGGATGTGTGTGGTGTGATGTGTTTATATGATATGTGTAGAGATGTGTGATGGTCTGTGGTGTGTGTGTGTGGTGTGGTATTTAGGGGTGTGTGGGGTGTGGTACGTGTAGGACTGTGGGGTTGTGTGTGTGTGGTGTGGTATCTGGGGGGGTGTGGGGTGTGGTGTGTGTATATGCAATGTGTCAGGATGTGTGTGTGTGTGTGTGTGTGTGGTGGGATGTGTGTCAGTCTGTGGTATGTGTGGTGTGGTGTGGTATCTGGCAGTGTGTGGGGCATGGTGTGTGTATGAAATGTGTCAGGATGTGTGTGTGCATGGTGGGATGTGTGTAGGTCTGTGGTGTGGATGCGTGAATGTGGTATTTGGGGATGTGTGAGGTGTGGTGTGTGTGTATGGTATGTGTCGGGATGTATGTGTGTGTGGTGTGATGTGTGTAGGGCTGTGGGGTTGTGTGTATGTGTGGTGTGGTATCTGGGGGTGTGGNAAAAAAAAAACACTCATGAGATTAGATTTCTCAATAAAATAGTTACAGGAAATTGTTTATACTCCAGGAGAGAGGAATTTCTTTCTAGAATTAGCGTTCACATCCGTGTTGCAATCATGTTATTCATCTAGGCTGGAGCATCAGCCTCCCCCGCAGCCCCCCTTGCTGGGCACCTCTGCCTTTCTCTCCCTTGCCTTCCTGGAAGCCTGTGGCCTCCAGGGCGTGGGGACTGACTCGTTTCCATAGTGCGTGACTTGTACCAGCAGCTCAATGAATTTTCTGACTGCCTGAGGTCTGGGAGAGGCTTTGAAGTACAGTCTCCCTGGGGGTCTCGAACGTGGGCTGGAGAAGGGGGGGCTTGTTGATTGCACACACACACACCATGCACACTCACAACTTCCAGAAATGACCGTTGCTTTTTAAACTCATGTGATCTACTACCAACCACATCCAGGAACAAACGTGTTTTCTGAGGGCAGCATGACCATTCAGCACGAACGCAGGGGAATTCTATCCCGTGGAATTCACGCATCAGTGCTGTGAACAGTGTCAAGGGTCAAGTGTCTTCAACCATCCTCCCCAGCCCCAGCCCCAGCCCCACTCACCCTCAGGCTGCCCGGGACCCCTGGTCCAGAAACCCTGGATCTGTCAGGACCAGCTAATCCTAGCCGGCTGCAGGAAGCCCTGCGGAAGCTCTGAAATGCTGCTTTTCTATCCCTTAGGTCCCGTCCTTGTCCTCGGGAGGCCTCTCAGAGAACTTCCATCAGAGGAAGAGGGAGCGTGAGGATTTACGACCCTCTTTGCAAGGACCACGTGACACAGCTCCTACCTTGTTGGGCTTGGTGAGCGGGCGGGGAGTAGAGTGAAGGGACTGGTTTATCCCACTCTTCTAGTTACAGAAACAAATTTCCAATGATAGAAACCGGATAGCCTGACCTGTCACAGACATTTGTAGAAAGTGGACCCCCAGGCAGTGCCTAGGGAAGAATTCTCCAGGCCCTGGGATTGGAGCCCGTGATGTGGGAGATGGGAGGCCATTCCTAGCATTCCTGCACAGGAATGAGGGGAGCTGGGAGTGGGGTCAGCTGAGGGGAGCTGGGAGTAGGGTCAGGGTTCCCTAAGGCCACTCTCTGTGCAGGAGTCAGAGGATGAGAACCTTGCAAAGGCAGGGTGTATACATGTGTGTGCATGTACATGCATATGTGTATGGGTACACGCATACCCGTGCATGCACATATGTGTTTTAATAGGAATCTTTATTTGCACACCCTGCCTCTGAAATCCTTTTAGCTCCCTTTTCTTAATCTGTAAAAGAAAGCCTGACCATCAGTCGCGATAACAGTAGCTCACACGCAGAACTACAAACAGCTCCGAAGTGGGCTTGTCACATCTTTGTCTCGTTTACTACATTATATTGTTAGCTGGTTTTGAAGTGATCCCACATCTGCCCACTCCTGGAACTTTCTGGAATGCTTATCGGCTTAATATTGCATTCTTGCACTGCCACTTATTTTAAATGAGCCTTAGAGTGTTCTCTCTGTGCTTGGAGAAGCAGATAAGAGTATGCACTTAACACTTGCTTTTCAGAGGTATGCCTCCTCTAGGAGGATCCAGGAGGAGTAGCAGCAGCACTGCCCTGGTATCTCTCTTTCTGACAGTGAGGGGCTGGGCTGTGGGTCGCTGTTGCCACTCTGACTCAGCTCTTTCAGCACTAGCTGCCAGCTATGGGAGTCTAGGAAGGACCCCGTCCCAGACTTTCTCTCTGCTGCCCACCCACCCACTTCTCACCCTGTTCAAATAAGGGCATAGCGCCTTTTAGCAAAGCCAGCCAGGGGGAGCGGAATCAAATTTTCACCCTTCTGTCTGTTGAAAGCTAGGTGCTGTTGGTTATCACACGCTCCTGCCCCTTCTCAGCAGCTGTCCCCACTGGGCAAGGTATGTCCCGGCCTATGGCCCCTGTATATGGAACAAGGTTATTCCTGAAGACTGTGTCAATACGGGAAAATCCCTAAGCATATTCTGCTGCCCTAGAGACCGTGGGACCTGTGACAGGCCCAGGCCTTTGCCGTGATCCATGAAGGAGTGTGACTTAGCCCTGAGGCTTAAACTTTGTGGTTGAAGGGAGGGTTCTGAGTTCTCACAACTTTCCAGGTCAGGACCCACTGGAATAGTGATGCGTTTTTTTCCAAATAGCCACGCTTTGTTGAGTGCTTACTGCAGGCCAGGTTCTGGGCTTGGTCGAGCGTTTGACATCATCAGATCCTCAGTCAGCCTATAAGGTACATGTTGCTGCTCCATTTCATACACAAGATGCCTGGAAGCCAGGGAGCTTGCTCAGAATCGCACAGCTCACAGACCACAACGCTGTGACCTCAGTCTAGCCTCCCCTAACCCCACGTCACTATTTGAAAGAAGGCAGCGTTCCAGCATGTCAATGCGTCCTTTCATTCAATAAAGGTTTACTGAGATCCCACTAAGCGCCTGGGCAGAAAACAAACCTGTGAACAAACCAGACAAAGCTCAGGATCTCATAGAGGTTACATGCTCGTGCACAGAGGCAGAAAATGAACAAGTATGTAACACGCTTCAGTCAGTTCAGTGGCTCAGTCATATCCGACTTTGCGACCCCATGGACTGCAGCACGCCAGGCTTCCCTGTCCATCACCAACTCCCAGACCTTGCTCAGACTCATGTCCATCAAGTCGGTGATGCCATCCAACCATCTCATCCTCTGCCATCCCCTTCTCCTCCTGCCTTCAATCTTTCCCAGCATCAGGGTCTCTTCCAATGAGTCAGTTCTACGCATCAGGTGGCCAAAGGATTGGAGTTTCAGCTTCAGCATCAGTCTTTCCCATGAATATTCAGGACTGATTTCCTTTAGGATGGACTGCCGTATGGCATTTACTATTCCTTCAGGATATATTCAATGCCACAGGGAGCAGTAGATCCCGGTAACTGAGAAGAGCTGCGGGTGAGGCAGTACTGCTTCCTCCTAGTGTGGGAGGTAACACATTCCTGATGCTTGGACATAGCAATGCTTCCCATCATGTTGAGCACAGATTCTGGATTCCTGGGACCTGTCATGTCCAGCTGTGATGACAGCACGATGGCTCCCCCGCCAGCAGAGGAGGAATCTTCGCCAAACAGGTGCATTTCAGCTCGGGGGAACCTCCGGTCAGGACGGAAATGCTCCAGCACAGATGGACTGAGAGACGGGGAACGATGCAGTCCTGTCCGGAGCCTCACTCCCTACTATCTCGAATGGGAGCTAATTCCTTCCCCTTCTTTCTCCACAAGGAGCTTTTGAAAACCAACTTCCCCGCCCCCCCCCCCCCACACCAATCTGGAAACTATTTAGAGATTCCAGAGAGAAAAGAGCTGTGTACCAATGTAATTACTGGTACTGTGCTCATTAAATATGACATGCTTGGGAATTCCTGGGGAAAACCACTCCCCGTGAAGGAAGGAGTTTCAAAAGATGTGACAAATGAGTGCATCTAAAAATCGGCCATAAAATCAGTAAGTGGATGAACTATCGATGTTTCTAAGCTGTAAAAATGAACAATTCTATAAAGTGTGATTTTGAGATCTTAAGAGCAGGTAGTCCCATGGTTTGGAAACCAAGTGATCCAGTGACGTAACCAAGTGCTTTGAAAGGATTACTTTCCCGGAGAAATAGCAAGGTTTGTTAATGCCCACAGTGGGGCAAGGAGGTCAGACCTGCCTCGTTGCCTGAAATACCTGGGATGTCAGGCTGTAAACAGCCTATCAAAAGCATTGTGTGTGTGCTTAGTCACTCAGTCAGGTCCAACTCTCTGCGACCCCATGGACTGTAGCCCGCCAGGCTCCTCTGTCCATGGGATTCTCCAGGCCAGAATACTAGAGTGGGTGGCCATGCCCTCCTCCAGGGGATCTTCCCAACCCAGGGATAGAACCGAGGTCTCTTATGTCTCCTGCATTGGCAGGTGAGTTCTTTACCACTAGAGACACCTCTCAGAAAAGCCAAATATTCTTTGCCTTGGAGGAACTGAAAATTAATCTTAACCTAAAAAATCCGTTAATATGGATATATAGACTTATAAAGCTCCGTCATACTTCACTCTTCTAACTTTTCCTAGCACCTGCAAGTGCTTTTGGGGAGTAAATGGAGTTTAACTTCTTAATTCATTAAGCAATTAATGCAATGACCATTTCAAAACACTATGTATTCTTATTTCCTGTCTCAGAAAAAAACAAAACTTTGCTTTTTCATAAGCCAGTTTTTCAAGGTGGAAAGATGGTCTTATTTCTGTTGTAAATTTGTCCACGCAAGACTTTTCACTGTCTCCCCTCGATTCGGAAAAAGCAAATGAGAACAGGTTTCCAAACATACCAGCACTGTGATGACAAGTGTACTGTAGAGGACCAGACAGCTTTTGAGGGCATCTAAATCTTGCTGTGTTCTTAATTACTCGATGAAATTCTTGGAACAAAAAAAAAGTTTAAAAAGTCCAAAGCGATAGTGGTGATATTAGATTTATTGTTATCTTATAAATACCATAAATTTGCACCACCCATTGTGGCAGCCACAGGCCATATGTGGCTGTTGAGCATTTGCAATATGGCTGCTCTGAACTGAGAGGTGCTGTTGAGTATAAAATACACACTAGATTTCAAAGAATTAGTGTGAAAAGAATAAAGATCCTGTATTAATAATTTTATGTTGATTTTATTTTAAAATGATAATATTGGGCTAAGTAAAATATATTATAAGATCTCATACCCACTTTTTAAAACATATTTTTAGTGTAGCTGCTAGAAAATGTAAAAGCATATATGTGGCTTGCATTTTATTGTTGTTGGACAAAACTGCTCCAGAGTTTAAGAAAGCATTAAGAAAGTGTTTATGGACTTCCCTGGTGGCACAGTGGTTAAGAATCTGCCTGCCAGTGCAGGGGATATGGGTTCAATCCCCGGTCCAGGAAGGTTCCACACGTCATGGAGCAACTAAGCCCCTGCGCCACAGCTACTGAGCCTTTGCTTTAGGGCCTGTGAGATGCAACTCCAGAAGCCCACTCACTCCAGAACTACAGATCACCATTAATAGTATAATAGTGAGTACAGGCTTTGCCTACTCAATCCTTTCCCCTTCAAATAAGTACAATCGATGTAAGCAGGTCCAAAACGCAATAGACACCTACATGGACCAGCTATGCAGGCCAGAAAAGAAAGGTCAGCGGTAGCATGTGGCACAAAGTTCTGGACCTGCTTCTGGGGCAGGAAACAAGCAAATGTATCTGGGAATTTTGCTCATCTACAATTATGGTAATTAAAATTACTCTATACAAAGTGGCAACAGGACTGAAGCTGGAGACTGGGGGGAACTCCCCTTTATTTAAAAAAAAATTATAGTAATAATAATAATAAAGGCTGAGAAAAGTGCTGCTAATTGTGGCCTGGGAATATTGTCTCTGAATTGGCAGAGCATGAAAACATTCTCATTTCCAGGAACTGGCCATAAACCTTAATACTTGAAGCCATGAACCTTGAGGTATGTGAGCCCTGATCCTGTATCATAAGACTTCTTCGGTCAACAAGCCCCAAGAAGCCAAATGGAGGCAATTATACAAACTAGAGAGAGAGGGATAAGCAGAGACGGGAAAAAACAAAAAGAAAAAATTCCTTCTCAAAATGAGCCCAGAAACCATGATACCAAAACCAAAGAATAGAATGCTAAGACAGAGAGCCAATATAAATCAATATAAAGGATATACACTTAGCCAAACAAAATTAAAGTATAAGAGTAACCTGACAGAGACTTTCAGGATGATAAAGGACATAGTGAAAGAATAATATCCACTAAAAATAGAATATAGAATTGGCAAGCAAAATCAGGAAGAAATGAGACAAAACTGATAGATCTAAAAGAGACAGTGTAAAAAATTTAGATGTGAAGATGTTTTGTTTAACAACTAGACTGTACAGAACCAGGGAACTGGAAGATAACCCTGAGGATTTTACTAGGCTGCATCACAAAAAGGCAAGAGAAATATGACAAAACAGTTAAATATCTTAGAGGGTAAGTGGAAATGTCTAATTTATTTACTAGAATTTCCCAGAAAGGTAGAAAGCAATATTTGAAGAGAGATTTGCTAATGTTTTTACAAAACTGAAGAAAGACATGAATCCTCAGAGTAAAAATTAAGTGTAAGGACCCAGAGGGATAAATAAGTATTACTTACTACAAAGTAACAAATGTAGTGAGGATACAAATCACTGAGAACAAAAGGAGGGGGAAAATCTTACATGACTAGTGTAAAAAGGTAGATTACTTACAAAGGACTGACAAATTGACGGCAACAGTAGATACCAGGAAATAAAAGAATAATATCCTTAAAATGCTAAGTGAAATTATCTCAGTCTAAACTTTCATACCCAGACAAGCTATCATTAAAAAAGAAAAGAAGAGAAATAAAGGTGGCTTTAGATTCATAAAGAAAGAACAAGAGAGTTTATCATCAATTGATGCTGATGAATACAAATATTAAAGAATGTATTTAAGGTTTTTTAAAAAATGGACCCAGAGGGAGGGCATGGGATTCAAGAAATAGTGGTAGACAAAATATTAACAAAATGGGTTGATTAATTTAACTAGCTATCTTAAAGTCTATTTTAGCAATTTTGTGGCAAAGTTTAAAATCTCCAGGAAGTGGTTGTTTAATGAGTATTTAAATATGTCCATAAAGTTTGTAAGATTCCAAAATTTCTTGACTAAATTTAGACTTTGGTAAAAATATTATAGTCAAAGATTGGAGATGGTAGTTAAAATAATCTAAGTAATAAAGTTAAAATAATATAAATACTTCCAAACCAACATACCAGAGAAAAAAGATGCATGGATAATATTTAAGAGAACAATGGCAATGATAACAATAACAAAAACATAACTTTGTCCAAAAAGAACATGGAAGAATGAAGATATATATACGTATATTTAAATCCAATAAAAATAGTAAAAAAAAAAATGTGGTAGAGATAAGTTCAAATGTATCAGTGATTATAGCAGTGAAAATGGAATAAATTTGTCTAATAAATGACAGAGATTAACAAACTGATTTTTTTTAACCCAACTACTTGCTGTTTGAAGAAACTCTAAGCAAAATCGAAAACACAATCACACAGATCAAAAATTATGGGAAAAGTGGTAGGTATCAGTCAATTGATGACCAAAGAAGTTTTGAATAACAATATCAGTATAAGGCAAAACAGAATTTCAGGCACAACAACGCTGCTGCTGCTGCTGCTGCTGCTGCTAAGTCGCTTCAGTCGTGTCCGACTCTGTGAGACCCCGTAGACGGCAGCCCACCAGGCTCCGCCATCCCTGGGATTCTCCAGGCAAGAACACTGGGGTGGGTTGCCATTTCCTTCTCCAGTGCATGAAAGTGAAAAGTGAAAGGGAAGTCATCTCCAACTCGTAGTGACCCCTTGGAGTGCAGCCTACGAGGCTCCTCCATCCATGGGATTTTCGAGGCAAGAGTACCGGAGTGGGGTGCCCTTGCCTTCGACAACAACACTAATAAAAATAAATTTGGCTGCCATTTCCTTCTCCAGAGGGTTTTTCTGACCCAGAGGTTCAAACCTGCGTCTCCCACATTGTAGACAGACACTTTACCGTCTGAGCCACCAGGCAAGTCCTGTTGAGTACTGCCGCTGCTGCTAAGTCGCTTCAGTTGTGTCTAACTCTGTGTGACCCCATAGACGGCAGCCCACCAGGCTCTGCCGTCTCTGGGATTCTCCATATAATAGTAAAAATAAAAATCCATCAAAAGATAATAAACACAAACACATACTTAAAAAGCTTTTACATGTGCTCCTTAATGACTCGTAGGGAAAACCAGAAATCATAATAGACTTTGCAAAATATTCATGTATCTTATGTATTTGGAAGTTGTCATTTTAGAGGCATAGAAATATGTGACAGTTATAAAATATTTGCAACAGAATAGAAGTATTACTTTAATAAATTGTTAAATGTAGCTAGAATGTTGTCAAAGGTTATTATATAACTTTAAGTAAACCAATTAAAAATGAGTGAATTAAATTTACATCTTACGCTAGGAAAAGACAAACTTAATGAAATTTAAAAGAAAGAAAAAAAAACAAATTAATAATATAATGAAAACAGAAGGAGTAGAAATGATGAACAGAATCAATATTTATTTTTTAAACAGCTTTGCTAAAATATANTGAGTGAATTAAATTTACATCTTACGCTAGGAAAAGACAAACTTAATGAAATTTAAAAGAAAGAAAAAAAAACAAATTAATAATATAATGAAAACAGAAGGAGTAGAAATGATGAACAGAATCAATATTTATTTTTTAAACAGCTTTGCTAAAATATAATTCACATACCATAGAGTTCAGTGTTTTTAGTGCAACCATTACCACAAGTTGATTTTAGCATATTTTTGTCCCCCTCAGCCCCTTAGCAGTTACTAGGCAATCAGGCACAAGCTGATGGTCATCAAACAGCCACTAGTCTACTTCCTTTTTCTCTCCAATGTAGTTATCAAAAAACATTCCAAAAGGAGAAGCCCAGGTCCAGTGGTGTCACCAGTACATTCTACCAAATGTTTAAAAAAGAAGACCTATCCTTCATTAATTTTCCCGAAAAAAAACAAAAACAAAAACAAAAACAAAAACCCATAAGGGGACACTTTCCAACTTACTGTTTTAAAGCCAGCATTACCCTGATAGCAAAGCCAGACAAAGACTTCACCAGAAAAGAAACCTCTACATGCAAACTCTATGACTTGACCGGCATCACGCCTCCTCGAGAGTTAACATAACCAAAAGCAAGAAAGTTAGCCGTGAAGAATAAGCGATGGATGCAAAGACCTAGGATTTCTGAAAAGAAGATTTGCCCCCACTGACATAAACTGGCCGTGCTCACAGATGGGGCCTCCAGAAATGGGCGCTGGCCTTAGAGTCTCATCCTAGCTCCAGCACAGTTTGGAAGCTCCTCCTTCTGAAGGAATTGTNTACCATGAAATAAAATAGCTCCTCTACACATTACCCATGTTTCAGCTGTTTAATGGAAGCACATAGTTCACGACTATCCTTTTGAAAGGCCAGATTATAGGAAATTTCTATCACTGCAGATAAATTTACTGGACAATGTTTTTCCAGCTATGGGATGTTTCAGGCAGAATTCAGCAGTCAAATATGTTAAAAAAATTTTTTTTTTAAATCTCTACTGGCTATCTCAGAGGTCTAGTTTTCTGCCAAACAGTGTAAGACATGATGCGTGATATTTAAGCCACTTTTTTGAATATGTCCATGTCATGGTGAGATGCAGGAAAGTTGATCAGATTCTTTGGTTTATTTCTGGGGCGGGCGGGGGGAGTGGTCAGTACTGAGTGCTGCAAGGACCTGATTCCTGGGAGGACCTCTGGGTTTGATTCGGTGATGCAAATCCAGTCTCGATGAACAGCGAAAGTGATGGGACCTCCCTGGGGGCCCAGTGGTTAGGACTCTTTGCGGAGGAATGTGGGTTTGACCCCTGGTCTCAGAAGAAGCCAGATGCTTCTCAGCACAGCAAAATAAATAAGTGAACAGAATCAAAGCTGTCCCTTTTGGGGACTTCCCTGGCAGACCAGTGGTTAAGACTCCATGCTTCCAAGGCTGGGGTCACGGGTTCGATCCCTGGTTGGGGAGCTAAGAACCGACATGTTACAAAGTGAAAGTGAAAGGGTGGCCAAAGAAGGGGGGAGAAAAAAAAAGAGGAAAAATGAGATCTCTTAAATCCTGGATTCAGGAAGTCTGGTTTTGAGAATTCTTGTTCACACACACACTCAGTTGGTCTGTTGACAATTTTTTTTTTTTGAGGTCACAGCCTCTGTTTCAGTTCTGAAGGATTGCTGTAACTAAAGGCTGCCCGCTGAGTGTATTGTTATTTAATCACTCAGTCGTGTCTGGCTCTTTGCGACTCCCTGGACTGTAGCCCGCCAGGCTCCTGTGTCCACGGGATTCTCCAGGCAAGAATGCCAGAGTGAGTTGCCAGTTCCTTCTACAGGGGATCTTCCTGACCCAGGGGTTGAACCTGCATCTCCTGTGAATCCATCACGTGTGGAATCTTTACCACTGAGCCACCAGGGAGGCCCCACACTGGGTAGCTTACAACAATAAAAATGCGTCATCTTACAGATCTGGAAAGCCTACAGGTCTGGAGTTTTGTTTATCTTTTCTTTGGGTTTCCACAAGGAAATAAGTTTATTTTTTTCCTTTAGGATTTGGCCCGGGACAGGAACACAAAAATATTTACATTCAAAGAAAGATGTCATCATTTAATGATATGTAATCATTATGATGGAATATATAAGCCTTTTCATGAGTTTAGGAAAAGCTAAGATTTGGTTTTATGTTTGTTTTTTTAATTAATTTCTGTTGAAATATAGCAGATGGACAGTGTTCAGTTTCAGGTATACAGCAAAGTGATTCAGTTACACATATGTATATATATCTGTCTCTTATACACAT
>SJYV01053957.1:287712-318126 GCA_006410875.1 Neotragus pygmaeus | reverse complement strand
CCCAGGGTGTGGGCTGTGGGGATACGATGGGGGCGCAGGACTTGGGCCCCCCTGGACAGGACATGGGTGGGGCTGTCAGCACAGCTGCTGGGGCCGGGGGCGGGTGGTGAGCCGCTCTCCTGGGTTCGCACTCTGGCAAGGACTCCCACCCTCGTGTGGAAAGTGGGTAATGGTAGTCACTCCCAACCCTCACCATGCCCAGGGCATCAGACATCACTGGTACCAGGAGGCGGGCAAGAGTGAGCGGCTGACATCACCATGTCTGGGCTGTCAGAGCAGGCGCCCCTGCCCACCCCGTACCTCCTGCCTCTTGCGTTCCTCGGCTGGAAGCTGATCCAGGATGCCCGACTCCACCACCTGCAGACAGCAAGGCTTGAATCACAGGATGTACCTCCCAGACGCTCATCCTCTCGTCAGACCAGAGCCAGCGTGGATGGCAGAGCCGCCCCTCAAGGCTTGGCACAGTGGGACTGCTGAGCTGGCCTGTTCCTGCTCAGTCCCATCACCCACGTCTCTCCTCTTCGTGGAAACCTCCCCTGGGAAGTGCCCAGGGACAGCCAAGAGAGAGCATGAGTGTCCAGAGGGAAAGGCCAGCAGGCACTGGAAGTGGGGAGGGGGCTCTGCCCTACAGAGCTACCTGGGGTGGCAGGTGGGAGGTGGTGAGGCAAAGAGCCCTGGGAAAGCTGAGGGGTGTGCTGGGGGCAGGGCCAAGACTCAGGCACACCTGGGCCAGGTGAGTCAGCACCCTGCCTGGGAGGTAGGGTTAACAGTGTTCCAGCAAGGCGCACAGCCCTGTTCTCCACCCATCAGGCCCCCTGGCCCATAGCTGCTCTGGCTAGAGTGTGGCCCGCTCGATCACAGCATGCCCACTCTGTCCCTGCAGACCATCGGGAGAGCCCACTACAGGACTAGAGCCACCCGATCCTTCTCCCCTCCCCAACAGCCTGGGCAGAGCCTGCCACCTGCACTTGGGCTGGGAAGGTAAGTCCCAAGCTCCCTCCTCTGCCCAGAGGCTGGGTTGAGACTCCCCAAGCTCAGGTGATCGAGAGCAGAACCTCAGACGGCCTTCTGGGGTGCAGCATCCTGACCAAGCTCTGACCCCGGAGGTCATGTCCACGCAGGCAGCTGGACCCGGGCAGGTGGAAACACATATGCATTTCTAGCCCTTTTCAGCTATCTGCCCTCATCCCACCCTCTCCTGGGCCCTCCCTGGCCAGTGACCCCACAGCAGGCAGTGTCGTGGAGCTCAGTAGGTGGTCGGAGTGCCTCAGCCCCCCTCGTACCCCGCGGGGTGTGGATGAGGAACCTTGTTGTACCACAGACAGAAGGGACAGCCAGGGGCCCTCACCCCACTGCGCCCACAGCCCGCCCTGCAGCTCTGTTCCTTGGCTCCCAGGGGATGGGGCAGCAGCCTATGTGCCCCAGGCCAGCTGCACCTTCCTGGGGAGCGAGAATTGACTCTCCGCTTAGAGCTCGGGGGCCTCTGTCTCAGCTACACTCTCCACCAAGACCCCACCACCCTGCCTTGAGGGGACCAACCCCGATTTCTGATGTGGAAGGTGGCGGGGGGCCTGGTAGTGGCACGTGGCTTCAGCCTGGCCTCTCCCCTCCCTTCCTGCCTCCTTCCTCAGACCCTCCAGGCACATTTCAGGGTCAGCGCCCTGGGAAGGGATGCCCTGTGCCCACAGCTCTGTACAGGTGAGCCTGAGCAGGGAGCAGAGGGCATGAAGCTCACCTGTGGGATGCCTGTCACACATACACAGATGACAACTGCCCCTAACCTCTCCCCCAGTACCCCCCGAAGGTGCCCCATGGGGCAGGCCAGCTCTGAGGCACCAGTAAGATGCCCCTGAAAAGGGAGCACAGATGTGGTGCTTCTGGGCGGCTCCCCCCTCACTGGGAGGACCACCCACGGCCTCTCCCTGCCATTGCAGCCCCTACCTCTGGGAGCTGACTCCAGGTGATCTGGGGGGGCCGGTAGCTCTTGACCACGATGGGGGTGTCCACTTTCTGGGTTCCCTCGGGGCTCGGGGGCTCATCGAGCAATTCATCGTCAGATTCGTGGCTGGTGTTCAGGCCTCGCTCCCTGATTTCCTGGTACAACCGGGGGTCTGGGGACAGGGGTGTGTCATCTGCAGGCCTGGGGCCTCTGAGCGGTCTGATCCCCTCAGGGACCTGCAGGTCGAGTCCCCCCGAGGAGGCCCTGAGAGCGTCAGGTGGTGCAGGGCCCCCCAGAGCGGGTTCCCCTTGGGCCGGCTGGCTCCCATGGCGGTGCTGGGAGCCCAGGGTGTCCCCGTGCCAAACACCTTTGGACCAGGGCTGAGCAGACAAATCAGAGTGCGTCAGGGGCCAAACTGCATGGCCTGGGGTGGNCAGGCAGTTCCTGGCCCCTGTCGGACTTCCCTTTCAGCAGATGACTCACTTTACACCCCCCTCCTCCGCCCTGGGCACTCCTCGGTGTTCTTTCAGGACACCACGCGCTAACAGAGGTCTTTTCCCTTTGAGGTCAGTCCTCCTGAGTCTCCCCTGCTGGGAACCGGCCTCTCCCAGCCTCTCCACTTCACACACCCAACGCTCACGCGTCAGTTCGCTTCCCTTTTTGAGCACATGCCCTTGGCGATCTCACCAGTGTTACTGCCTCATATTCACCCTCCATGCCTGTGACACCCAAGGGTTTATCTCCAGACCTCTCCCCAGCATCTGCCTTCGTATATCCTACTTGCTTCTCAGCGGCTACACTCAGGGTCTAAGAACCTTGTAGAACTTAACCTGGGTTTCTCTGGTGGCTCAGTCAGTAGAGAATCCACAAACAATGCAGGACATGGGTTCAATCCCTGGGTCGGGAAGATCTCCTGGAGAAGAAAATGGCCACCCACTCCAGTATTCTTGCCTGGGAAATCCCATGGACAGAAGCCTGACAGACTACCTGCCCACCCCCACCACCACCCCGTCCAGCCCTGCTATTTGGCATTTGTGTTGTCTTCTGCTTTTATACCTGATTTTCGTCCCTCTTTGTAGCTTGTGTTCCATTAATTAAGTATTTAACTCTTTCATGATATTTTCCTTTCATTTGTAAAAAGCTTTCTGACAGTCACTCCTGAGGTTGTTTTGAGGACTGAGAGAGTGTACCTGAAGAAAAGTCTGAGGAAACTATAACTGACTTTCAGTTATCTTCCAACTCACCTCTAGCTTGTATCTAAAAGCATGGCACCTAAGACAGGCTTCTAGTGTGTCGGCTAGGGTGCTGCAGGGCTTCCCTTCCCCTGAAGTCAAGATGGCTGCTATTCACCGTGGCTCCTGCATTGGGACACTGAATTTTCTGCATGAGTGCTGAGTCCTGTCTGACTTATTTATTACTACGACACCAAAAACACATTTGAATCTACCTATCTAGGAGGACGTTTCTTCAAATTGCGCTGCCATGTGGGAGACCCAGGTTCAATCCCTGGGTCAGGAAAATTCTCTGGAGCAGGGAATGGCAACCCACTCCAGTATTCTTGCCTGGAGAATTCTATGGACAGACGAGCCTGGCAGGCTACAGTCTATGAGGTCACATAGAGTTGGACACAACTGAGCAACAAACACTTTTTATTTTCTTTCAACTTTTTAATTTTGTTATAATTTTAGATACACAGAAGTGGCAAGAATCGCACAAAGGTTTTCCCCTCACATTCCCCAAATGTTAACATTTACCGCATTTATTTTGTGTATGCACACAAAACACACAAGAGGAGCTTGAGGAAAGGCTCAAGGTACCCCGAGGAGCTGAGAGGAGACACCCCGCGTGCGAGGTCAGGGGCGGCCGGAAGATCGAGGCCAGGGGCAGTGACCCTGAGGAGCCACTNCACATCTAGATGTGTATAAGAGACAGCCCCGCCCCCGGCCATGGGATCACAAAAGAGTCAGACATGACTTAGCAACTAAACTACCACCACCATCACCAGCAGAACTTGCCTGCCCTAGATCTAATGCTCTGTCCCACCCCACCATGTCCCCCATAGCCTTTCTCATCTTTTAAAATGACCACTTGTCAGAGCCAAACCTTTGGGCTTAACCCTGGTTGCTTTCATTCACTCCCCACATCCAACAAGTGGATGATAGTAGCAATGCTATAGAAAGATAGAGGAATAGGGAGAAAAGATGGAAAGGACCCACTGGACGTATCAAAAGCATTCTGGGGAAAGCTGAGCACCGAAGAATTGATGGTTTTGAACTGTGGTGTGGAGAAGACTCTTGAGAGTCCTTTGGACAGCAAGGAGATTCAACCAGTCCATCCTAAAGGAGATCAGTCCTGAATATTCACTGGAAAGACTGATGCTGAAGCTGAAACTCCAATACTTTGGCCACCTGATGCAAAGAACTGACTCACTGGAAGAGACCCTGCTTCTGGGAAAGATAGAGGGCAGGAGGAGAAGAGGATGACAGAGGATGAGATGGTTGGATGGTAACACCGACACAATGGACATGGGTTTGGGTGGACTCTGGGAGTTGGTGATGGACAGGGAGGCCTGGCGTGCTGTGGTTCATGGGGAGGCACAGAGTCGGACACGACTGAGCGACTGAACTGAACTGAACTGAATGATTCCTAGTAACTGTGATAGTGAGACCTCCACCTCGAAGCCTCTGTAGATCCTCATATCCCAGTGCTTATCAATCAGAATACAAGCTGACTGACTTGCCAGTTACCCAGCCATTTAGATTTGAGCAGCCTGAGGACTTTGGGGAAGGAAATGACATTCACTGGGCAATCCCTCTGAGCCTGGCAGAGTGCTACGTATTTTGCAAATGTTAACGTATTTGATCCCAGAGTAACCCAAAGAGATAGGTATGATTTCCCATTTTACATCTGCAGAAACTGAGGTTCCAAGAGATTAACCCAAGATCTTGTAACTGCTCAGCAGCAAGGTGGATACTGGAACCTCTGTCTTTTGGACTCCCTGCAAAAAATGTGTATGTCAAGGAGTGTTTCTCCTGTCCCTCGCGTGTCATCTAGAAGTTCCACACGAAGGCTGACTTTTTGGTTCCTTGTCTAAGGAACAAGGGACTTTTGGTTCCTAGCTAATCTTTTCTTCCTGCTAACAGAATTGAATTTTCTTTGTGAATGGGGCAACCCTGTGCTTCAGCAAAGACTGAGCCCCCTCTTAATCCCCATAGGCAATATTTCACTATTCTAAGCAAATGATACCCATCTCATTTGTCATGCTGCTTGATCAGCTGAGGAACAGGCTTGAGATGCAGTTCTTCCTCCCAAGGCTTGAGGGCACATCTGCTGGGGAGTGGGACCCAAAGCGGGGGTAATTTCATTTTGGCTTTATTTACTTATATACTTATTTGCATTTGGATGTGGTTGAGAAGGTACTACCTAGAGCTATGGCAGCCCCTTTGCAATTATGAGGGAACCAACCACCTGAGAATAAAACTGACATGAAGATATTTCTTGATCTACCCCCAGACCTCTTGCTTGGGGAGGAAACAAGTATTTATTATTCAAGCCAATTTAAGTTCTATCTTTACATCATTTGTAGACAAAGCATTCAATATATACAATATATTGAGTATATATTTACTCACTGGTTTATCCCCAGATCCTAACACAGTGGTAATTGCTCAAAAAAAAAAAAAAAATTAGATTGCCTGTGTGAAGAATGTTGTGTGCTTCAGATTAAAGATGAAAGAATTCAATGAATTATTATGGGGTACAGAAAGTCGAGGTGACAACATGCCACTGGCATTCTTTCTAAAAGCACAAGAGGAGAGAAAAAGGAGCAAACCATGTAGAAATAACCCTGCTCACGTGTAACATGGCGACATCCCAAGGCCTGTCACCAGGGGAAAATATTTATGCTAAGACCGCTATCAGATGGCCATTTCCTCACGTGTAATTCATTGAAATTGGAAATCAGTTTCTGTCCCGGGTTACCGAGATCCAGACTAAAGGGCAGCCTAGACTGTGTTCTCCGTCAGAAAGTGGCTGTGTCTGAGATTTGTGTTGGCCTCTCTGAGCTGTGACCACAGCACTCATTTTTGTGGAAACCATCCGCTGAGACTTCCACGGCAGCGTTCTTCCATGAGGAAGGGGGTGGTGATGGCAGGCTTCGGCATGCCCAAGAGAAGTTTTCTCCTTCTGAAACTTGTTTCGACTCATTCTTTCCAAATTAATGAGGTCACTTTCCCCTTTCAGAGCAAATGCAGATGGAGAAACAAAAGGGTGAAAATTTAGAAACTTCAGGGTCCCCTTTCCAAAGCCTCATTTCACAAGGCCCTATGTGGTTTGTGGGAGCAACTTGAGGTCCCGGTGACTGATAAATACGATATAATTTTAGAAATTTCATAAGCCTGTGTGGCCTCTTTGTTGAAGATCAGCACTTAGGACCTTAACGAACTAAAAGCAATTACCCAAATCATTTTTGAAATGTCCATATTCAGTATTAGTTCTGGGCACTGTTCTCTTCTGCTTGTCCAGCCCCTGCTTACATGCTTTCACTCAATGAGATTCATTCCAGGTACCCAGAATTCATTCAGTGTACCCAGGGCTCCATAGGGAAGACATTCCAGCCTTGGCTTTGGAGAAAAGTCTCTCAGTGACCACTTGCTCACAGCCTTATTCTGAAAGAAGGGACCCGAGGTGATTCCTTACATACGTACAAACCATCACGTTTGACCCTGTCATCCTGGCTGATGGAAATAGGAGGGGGCAGTTTTGAAGATGGCCATCCGTAAGCTGACCAGCAGCCATAGGGAGCCCTCTGTGAGACAGGGATGTCCAGTGCCCTGCAGGGACCAACAGACCCCATCAGAGACTTTCTCTTAGGAAGCAGGAAGGTGCCACACAGAGAGAAATTCAAGTGACAGAAGGGTTCGAAAACCAAGAGACTCAAGGAGAGGAGGCAGTGGGCTAAAGCCATGAATCAGCAGAATTTAAGATTAAGATGCTGAGCGGGGCATCGGAGGAAGCTCCACAGGGTGTGAGAAGTGCCAAGAGAGGCCCAGAAACAGGCAGTGGCCTCCTGCGGTGCTGTGGGCAGCTGTGGCCAGGTGTCAGTGAGACCCTGGTGTCTGTAGGCTGAGGACAAAGTGCCAGTTCCTGGGAGGCTCGTTCCACGTTTATGTAGGCTCTTTGCTGTTCTTCCTTACATGCCTTTGTCATACATCTTCATTCACTGAAAATCTGATTGTGTCAAATTCTTGCCATCTGAAAAAATTTAACTACTAGGTTTAATATTTACAAACTTTGTGATCTTGGGCAACCTCCTTGAACGTTAGATGTTCATTCTCTAAGTGTGAATGGCCTCCAACATGTCCCTGTCCTAATTCTAGGAACCTAACAATATGTTCCTTTGTTCTTATCGTTGTTTAGTCACCAAGTCGTGTCCAATTCTCTGCAACCTTATGGACTGTTGCCCACTAGGCTCTTCTGTCCGTGGCATTGCCCAGGCAAGAATATTGGAGTGGGTTGCCATTTCCTCCTCCAAGGGATCTTCCTGACCCAGGAGTCAAAGTCATGTCTCCTGCTTTGGCAAGCAGATTCTTTACCACTGAGCCATCCAGGAAGCCCTGTATTACTTTACATGGCAAAAGGGATTTTGTGAGTCTGATAAAGTTAAGGACCTTGAATCGGACTTCTGTATTATCCACGAGAGTCCAAGCTAGTCCCATGAATCCTTAAAATCAAATAGGGGAACTTTTCCTAGCTGAAATCAGGGGAGAGGTAACTATAGAACAGTTATAGAGATTCAGCGTTACTGGCTTTGAAAATGGAAGAAGGGGCCAGGAGCCAAGGAATATAGACAACTTCTAGAAGCAGAAAAAGGCAAGGAAACATATTCTCCCCTAAACCTTCCAAAAGAATGCAGCCCTGCTGACATGATAACTAGCCAGGGAAACCTGTGTTGAACTTCTAACCTCCAGAACTACAAGATAATAAATGTATTTTTGTCTTAAGCAAATAATTTTGTGGTAATTTGCTACAGCAACAGTAGTAAACTAATACACTATAATATTGCTCTACATATATATGGGAAAACATTTAAAAGAATTACACATTCCAGTGTAACACTGGCTATGTTGCCTTTTTGAATTGTTTACTTCTGTGTTCAAAAATGAGTATATGTTCCTTGTGTTATAAAGAAATTATTTTGTTTACTTTAGTAAGATTTACTTGGTAAATAGTAAGTTCAGCAAACATTTGTTGAGGGTACTTTGTGTACTCCTCATTTAGATAATGTATATATTTTAGTCTTCTTTAGGCCTGGTATAGTGAGTGCATTGTGGCAGAGCTCAAGGTCATGTTGATAGAGCTCAAAATTTACTGAAATTTAAAAGAAGACTCTGTGACTTCACAATCCATCAGCTTCACCTAAAGTCTCAAAACTCTTAGGCTCATTCACAATCTACCCAATGTCTACAAGGCAGGACTATGAACTGGTATTAGAGTTACCAGTGCTGGTGGTAAATACAGCAGATGAGACAGTGAGACTCCTTGGAAGGTACTTATGACCCACTTAAGCAAAGGAACTTGGCTTTGCTGAGTTAAAAATGCAGAGCACGCCCGCAATACCAGTTCTCACTTGACCAAGAATTTCTCCATCCTTATCAGGACCAACCATCTTCAGGGCTTTGAATGGCCCTAAACCTAATTTGGCATTTGGACAGGACAATAGGTGCTTAGCATGACCTGATTAGAAAATAATGCAAAGCTGTTCCCATTAGGTCACTTTGATCCATGGCTGAGCCAAATTCCTTGGACATGCCTCCAGCCAAAATACACCCCAGAGGAATGAAGGAAATAGAGCAGATTTCAGAAGCAGACATCTTAGCTCTTTTCATTACGTCTTTATTCATCAGATATTTGTTGGATATTGTAACCCTGTCCCCAAATGCCCATGTGCATGAGAATTACATGGGAGGGTTCCACTCTCCAGAGAAACTGATTCAGCAATCCAAGGATGGGGCCTGGGGATCTATATTTAACCACCTGGTAGGTGATTTTGATGCAGGACCACTACAGACCACTTTGCAAAATGTTTGGCTTGGTCTCCAAAATGAATAAGCCACAGTTCCTCACCATCGGGAGCCTGAAAGTCCAAGGAGGCAGGCGCATTATGGTGATCCTGTGTGATGAGCATAATAATAGTAGTTTCAGGGGCAGTGAATGGGGGAAAGTCTCTGTCCAGGGGGGCAGCAGTCCTGATGGATGTTGACAAAAAGAGGAGGAGGAAGAACATTCTGGGTAGGGGGCAGGCTTTACAAGCCCCAAGTCATGAGGAGACGTGAACTAGAGGGAAGAGTGAGCAGTGAGCGAGACTCTGAGTGCGGA
The DNA here is from genome assembly GCA_006410875.1 of Neotragus pygmaeus. Lineage (NCBI taxonomy): Eukaryota > Metazoa > Chordata > Mammalia > Artiodactyla > Bovidae > Neotragus > Neotragus pygmaeus. Next base: position 308,810 of record SJYV01053957.1, on the reverse strand, counting down.
TAACAGGAGAGAATCTGAGAAGAGAGCATGGGTCTCGACTGACCAACCAAATCACTTCATCTTATTTAGTAAGCGACAGGGAGTTGGTGGAGGTGTTTTTTCTTGTTTTTTGTTTTGTTGTTGTCATTTGTTGTGTTTTGGGTTGTTTGCCTTCATGGGATTTTCATTGCAGCACGTAGGCTTAGTTGCCCCACCACATTCATGGAGAATCAGGAGGAGAAGGCCTGCCCCAGATCCACACAGGAGTAGAGGAACCCATCCAGAGAGCAGAGTGAAAACGTGTGAGGCCCAGGGGTGAGACGTCGGCAGCAATAAGCAGAGGAGCTGTGCTGAACCGTGAAGGAGGTGAACCGAGATGGGCAGGGTCCTCTGCTAGAGGGTCTGAGAGGAGAGAGGTGATGAGCCACTGGGAATGCAGCAGAGGCAAGTCATTGTCATGGCTTTTGGCTTCACCCTCTAGGATACCATGGGCGACGGTCACAGGGACTTATTGCATGCAGAGGGCAGAGTGGCAGGAAGGCAGTGAGGAAGAAGGCCTTGGACCATGTGGGAGTGAATACACACAGGGTAGACGACTCTTTCAGGAAAGCTGAGCATCAAAGGCAGGAGGCCCCATAAGAAAGATAGTATTAGGAAGGCAGTAAATATTAGGGTCCCTACGAGACTGCAGGCACAAGGCTTTTGCTGATCCTCTAGCAGGAGGACCCTGCCCATCTCGGTTCACCTCCTTCACGGTTCAGCACACCTCCTCTGCTTATTGCTGCCGACGTCTCACCCCTGGACCTCACACGTTTTCACTCTACTTCTCTCTGGATGGGTTCTTCTACTCCCATGTGGATCTGGGGCAAAAGCCCCAGGAAAAGTGGTGGTAAAGATAGGAGAGGGATGAGTTGGATTTCTTCTCAGAATTTCCACTGTCTTAGAGTAAAATAATTATGTGAAAACAAACAGACATGCTAGTGTTTTAAGCACCAGGAATAAGTAAAAAGTATTTCTAAGTCTTCAGAGTAGGATTGTCTCAGTATGAGACAGTGACATAGAGGCTGCTCTAGAGTCAGAAGGAAATGTTCAAGGAAAAGGAAAGAAAAATAACCAGCCATTGTAGAGAAAAAAGGGTCCATAAATGATCTTAACACACGGCAGTCCCTCCCTGGGCCTGGGTCATGATCAGGGTGGCAGACCTGCCTCGGGAGTCACATGATTGGACTTGATTTTTTGGCTACGTGATTGTGTAGGCAGAAAGGAAAATCCAGAAAAATCACTTTATCAAATGACTGATCAACCTTTCGTGTCTGATCTGAGAATTTCTACTCAGGGGCACACCAGTTGGATGTAAACTCAGCTTTCTGTGTACTTAGAAAACAAATGATCCAAAGTCAGATAGACAGAGCAGTCTAATCTCTTCAGGCCTTGAAGACACCAGTGTAATTTTATTCCGTATATTCTCATGAATAAGATGTTGTTTTCAAAGTCTTATTTCATGTGAAACCAGAACAGCAGTTTGTACAGTCCCTTCAGAAACTGAGCTTCACGTGACGGTTTCAGTCTTGTATTCTGTGTGTGTAGAAGAGCACGCTCAAGGGCGAGGCTGCACATGGGCACGGTGCAATCTGAGAGTGGTTACGTACATTCACACAAATGCCTGGCACACAAATGTCTTGAAAGAACACATACTGAACAGATAGGAAGGGTTCCCTGTGGGTAAAGCCGAGGAGGAAACTGAAATGAGGGCCGATGGTCAGAAAGCATTTTAGTTTTACCTGCAATGTTAGTTTTTTACAATATCAACATATTAGTGGCATATTTTACATTGATTTGTGAAAATAAGCTAACACTGCAGGTAAAACTAAAATGCTTTCCAACCATCAGCCCTAATTTCAGTTATTTTTTATTTTTGTTTGTTTTTTAAAAAAGCTTAGCTGCACCGTGTTTTCATGGCTGTGTGGGCTTTCTCTAGTTGCAGAGAACGGGGGCCACTCTTCGTTGGGGTCACGGGCTTCTCTTTGCAGCGTGCTGCCTTCTCATTGCGAAGGCTTCTCTTGTTGCGGAGCACAAGCTCTAAGCCCGTGGGTTTCAGTTGCAGCACACGGGCCCAGCAGTGGTGGCACATTGGGCTTAGTTGCTCCTCAGCATGTGGAATCCTCCAAGACCAGCAACTAAGCTCCGCATTGGCAGGTGGATTCCTTCCACCAGGCTCCTCTGTCCATGGGATTCTCCGTGCAAGAACACTAGAGTGGGTTGCCATGCCCTCCTCCAGGGGATCTTCCCAACCAGGTCTCCTGCACTGAAGGTGGATTCCTTACCATCTGAGCCACCAGGGAAGCCCCTTAATCCACTGCACCACCAGGGAAGTCCTAGTTGTATGCTTTTAACATTAATTTTAAAATTATGGCAAAGTCATCACTATCAAGATTTTCCTAATTGTTTTTTGGAAAGCCCAAGGTGATTATCATCTAGTAGAGGAGTAGGTGACTAAGTTGTCAGTCGTGGAGAAAGGTTGGTGTTTGCCAGATGCTTAAACACAATGAGTGCCTCCAATAAATCAGAATGTTAGGTAGGTAGAACAGGGAAACGGAGTCCAAAATGGCGGGGGCTACAGACAAGGAAGGGAAAAGCCCGCGAAAAGGAAACAAAAGAAGGTCCGAGGACCGGAGTGAGGACCTCAGGTAAACAAACAACACTCCTGGCTGGCCCAGTTCACACAGGACAGGCCCAGGGGGAGACATAAACAGAGGAGCCAGGGCCAGCTCGCTCCCTTTCTCCCTCTCTCCCTCCCTCTCTCCCCCTCTCTCTGTCTCCCTCTCTCCCTCTCTCTGTCTCTCTCTCCCTCTCTCCCCCTCTCCCTCTCTCCTTCCCTCTCTCTCTGTCTCTCTCTCCCTCTCCCTCTCTCCCTCTCCCTCTCTCCCTCTCTCTCCCTCTCTTGTCCAAGAGCTATAACGCGGTCCATTCGAGACCTCAGAGCTGCGACACGCCAAGGGGCTTTAACGTCTGTCACTCCAAATCTTTGTTGTGACGAGACAAAGAGTCGGGGAACATACACTCGCGTGACAAGAATCTTTTACGATTGTCATCAGATCTATCTTGAAAAGAATTCAGTCTTCCTTCCTTTTGTTCTTCGTGGGACCTATGTTTCTTCAAACAACTGTTCTGTGAGCTGGAAGAATGGTTTCATCTCTGAAAATGTCATTTTCCTCCTAATGATAAACATTTTTATTAATCTAATGGAAATGCTTGAAAGCAGAATTCAAAGGATGGATGAATGAGCAGAGGAGGAGAAGCTGGATGGGTGAGGGAGTGAGGTTCTGCAGAGATCATGAGGGATAGAGAGAGCTCGTAGCAGCGTCTCACCCCCGCAAGGCATGAGCTGAGGGCAGGGCTCAGAGCTCTGGAGAGTAAGGAAAGCTTGGGAAAAAGACGTGACAGATAGTCAGGAGGAGATGAGTAGGAAGGTTCATGAGCTGTAGAAGGGCCTCGGTTGGGGAGAATTTGCCAGAAACAATGTGGTCTTTGTTAACTTGCCCCAGCGAGTCTGGGTAGCTCTGAAGCATGTGAGCAAGTAAGTATACTGAACTTCCATCTGGGGCTGGAAGTGGGCGAACACCTAGAACAAAAACAAGGAAATCAACATTAACAGATTGCTGAAATAGCTATCTGTGGGGTTCTGGTCGTGTAAGAGTGCCACACACCAGGACTCGGCTGATGGACCCGCAGAGGAGAAGAGATGGAAGACAAAAACGTCCTGTTACAGGAGAGAGAAAAGGAGGGTTGTAGGCAGCAAGAGGACAAAAGAGGAAGGGGAATAAGGTTCATTTTGTCGTATCTGAAAGTGAAGGAAGGTGTCTGGCTCTGTGACCGCAGAGACCGTAGCCCACCAGGCTGCTCTGTCCATGGAATCTTCCAAGCAAGAATACTGGAGTGAGTACGTCATACCTACTAAAGTGAAATTTCTCTTAGGGAAGGAGCGGATTTTCATTCGTTTTTTTTTATTTATCATAGCACTTGTTCCATAAAGGCTTTTAATATTCTGAGTGAACCAATTAATGGGAATAGCGATCTCACTAGTATCCCCACTCTGCTATGAGTTTTCTGAGGACAGGCCCTGTGTCTTGTGAACCGATGTATCAACCAGGTGCAGGGGCACTCGGGGGAGTTTGCAGGTCCAGTATAGTTACTGCATGGACAAATGAGCTGGATCTTTCTGAGGTCTGATTTCTTCATCTGAAAATTAAAACCACAAGACCAGCCCCCAGTCCCAAGAAGGGAGGAGGCATACATTCTAATACTAGACAACTCTGCTCATAAAACCTGCCAAACCAACTCCTGAGCATACTCATTTAAATTCCTCAGTGGGCAGCTGACTCCCCATGGCTAATACTGTGTTCAGTCGTGGAGGGAAATGAGTCAAGCCAATGGAATCATAAATACACACACACACAGACACACACAGACACAGAGGCACATCTTGACCATAGGTTTTTTTAAAAGTTTTCATCCTCCTTGGACCAGACACCCATGACAGATTCAAAACAGTTGCCGGGAGGTTGGCTACTGCCTAACAGGTAGTTATAAACCATTCTATGGCGCTGAGATTTCAGCCGAGATGGCACAAGGAAGCTAATTAAAGCAGCAAAGAAGACTGTTTACATAAAGAGGAAAATGTAAACACAGTCTTCACTGGATACAGTGATTAGAAATAACACTTGTTTGTTGTTTTTCACAGCCATCTGTGGTTTGTCAAAATTTTGACATGTGGCATAACCTGTCACTAATCAAAACAGAGGAAAACAAATGAAAAAAAGTCTGAGACTGTAAGTAGGAAAACAGACATAGAAAACTTCGATCTTTCCAAGTAGGAAAAGCATTTAGCATGTTTTTCTAAAACAAACCTGATCTGTCTTTGGACAAAGTTGGGGCTGATTAGTTTGCCTTGACAGATGTGGCTTCTCTGGGTCCTGCAGAGCTCAGCCGTGTGCGTTCAGGCAGCTCAGAGTGGCAAAAGAAACCATGTGGATGCAGATGAAATAACAGAGTTAAGGATAGTCAAATCACCAAATTTAAGGACTTTATTTAAAAGAAGTCCAAGCTTAGTTTTGTCTTAGTATAGCTAAAGTGTCATTGACTTGCAGAAACAACTCAATGGCATTAATCTTCGGGTTATATATTATATAACTGTAAAGCATTTTCCTAAGATTTAGCATTTGAATTTATATGGCATGGACATCTACTACAGAAAATACTATTGATTGATAAGGTACTTTAATGATATGGGAAATGCATGGCGAAGCATTTTGAAAAAATTATTTGCTGTCTCTCCTTTTCCTCTTCCTCTATTGATTTGTTATGAAAAGTCGACACTTACAATAATAAGCGTAGAATAATTCTACCTCAGATCTGGAGCAGGTCCTGAGATATAGCACATACTCAAGAATATTTTTTTAAGGAGAGAGAGAAGGGAAAAAATGGAGTAGCTTAATGATATTTGTACCATGAATACTGCTAAAATGTATAAAAATTAATGCTGATATGTACAAGACCTTCTTGTCGTTGCTATATTTCTAAGTCCCAGTTGGATAAGGCGTTGAGTTGAGTATTTCTCTGTTTAAACGTAGCATCTGCTTATGAGCAGAGGATTCCTTAGCCTGATTCAGGCCAGCTCTACGTTTAAAAATAAATGACATGGATCTGAGTTTCAGAGAAGGAGTACAGGAAATGGAGACAAAACAACAGCAAAACAGAAGTCACAAGAGTGTACCAGGCAACAGGAGCAGAGTGTGAAGATGAGGGGAAGGCCAAGGACAGCCCTGTCCTTGCCTCGGAGATGGAGAAGAAACAACAGACACCATAATCATTTCAGAGTATTGATTATTCAAACCATCTCCCTCTCCCCTCTCAATCTTCTGTGCCACCAAGTCATCTGCTAGGCACCAGCAAGGGGTGAGAAGTGGGGCAAAAAAGGAAAAAGGTAAAGGACTGAACTTACATATAATTTGCCACTAATTAATAATGGTAAGCACACATAACGCTGCTTACTTATTTATTATGCCAGGTGCTCCTTGAATACTCTGTGTATACTAACTCCTTCAATTCTCACAGCAGTCCTTTGATTGTTTCCATTTTACAGATGAGGGGGTCAAGGCACAGAAAGATCAAAAGTGTTTGAAGAGTAAAGTCAAGATTCAAACCCAGGTGGTCAGTCTCAGAGCACGTCCCCTTGTCTATTACTCAGATGCCCAGGTGGAAGAGGACCCGAATTTGGGGTGAAATATTTTCAGATTCCCTTTCACATCATCAGGTCTAGGTTTCCGTGTGCTCAGCCACTCAATTGTGTCAGACTCTTGCCACTCCATGGACTGTAGCCCGCCAGGCTCCTCTGTTCGTGGGATCTTCCAGGCAAGAATACTGGGTTGTCATTTCCTTCTCCAGGGGAATCCTTCCAACCCAGGGATGGAACCCGCGCCTCCTGCCAAAGATTCTCCTGCAGGCAGATTCTCTACCACTGAGCCACCTGGGGGCTCGTGTGTGTGTGTGTGTGTGTGTGTGTGTGTGTGTGTGTGTGTGTGTTAGTCGCTCAGTTGTGCCCGACTCTTTGCGACCCCATGGACTGCAATGCACCAGGTTCCTCTGTCCATGAGATTTTCCAGGCAAGGATACTGGAGTGGGTTTCCATTTCCTTCTCAGGGGATCTTCCCAACCCAGGGATCGAACCCGGGTCTCCTGCACTGCAGGCAGATTCTTTACCAACTGAGCTACAAGGGAAGCTACACTGTAAATAGGAATGGTCTGTTTGGGTACCTAGTCCCCAACACAGAGTAGAGGTTCAATAAAATACTTGTCCAGTGAAAGGATGTTTCAGATCAATTTATAGTAGAACTCTTTAGAACATATTGATGAATTGATGCTTTCAAACTGTGGTGTTAGAGAAGACTCTTGAGAGTCCCTTGGACTGCAGGGAGATCAAACCAGTCAATCCTAAAGGTAATCAACCCTGAATATTCATTGGAAGGACTGATGCTGAATCAAAGCTCCAATACTTTGGCCATGTGATGCAGAGAGTCAACTCATTGGAAAAGACCCAAATGATGGGAAAGACTGAAGGCAGAAGGAGAAGGGGGCGACAGAGGATAAAATGGTTGGATAGCTTCACTGACCCAACGCGTGTGGGTTTGAGCAAACTCCAGAAGACAGTGAAGGACAAGGAAGCCTGGTGTGTTGCAGTCCACGGGGTCACAAATAGTTGGACATGACTTAGCAATTGAACAACAGAACATATTGAGCTGATAAAACTGAAAAATCCTAAAGTAATAGGTCTCAAATAGCCTAATTTTTGCCTCAGTGCAGCCTGAAAAGGTGCTTGTGCCACTTAGAAAGGATATTCCACAGAAGTTCATGGCAGTAATAACCTAAAGATCACCTCTCTTTCTCAAAACAACAAACAGTGTAGATCAGAACTGGACGGCTCACCTGTCGCTATACAACCAACTCAGTGTATCAGGAGGTCTGACAGAGGAGAGAGAGAAAAAAAAAAAAAGGCGCACAGAAAGGAAATGAACTGAGACAACATCACTTCTCGGCAACCGGAAGGAAAAGCACAGAGGCTCGCCACTGGCTGTCTACGCATGGGGTCGCCCGGTGGGGCCATGCTCACAGCTGCCTTCAAAAGCCGGTCTGGTGGCCGCAGCTAGAAAGAAGCACAGCCACGAGGCAGGACCGAGCCGCCACCTCCAGCCCGCCGGTCCAAAGGAGGGCGAGGACGCCGGGGAGCCCCGAGGGCCCCACCACCGCGGCTCCGCCCGGGTGAGTTCCCCCGCTCTTGCTGTGGCTGAGGGGCGGGCCGGGCGGCAGGCCCGCTCAGACTCTGACTTCCTGAGCTGATGTCAGACAGCCGGTGGGGCTCCCCGCCGTGGGCACCCTCCTCTGCGGCTGCTGGCAGGGACGCCACATGCCGCCGAGGGGCTACTGGTCTCCTGCAGGTTGACCTGGTGACGCTGGCTCACGGGCAGCTTCAAATCGATGTGGTTGTGCATTTCAAATCTTCCTGGGTGGGTGCTTCCTGCGTGTAAAGGACGTGGCTCCTCCCCGTTCCTGCTGTCAGAGAGTTTTCCCTGCGATGACCCTGAGCTTTTACTTTTCCTAAATTATTTCAGACCCTCTAAGTGTGGGCTGTCACTTACAACTGATGGTGGATCTGAGTCACTTATAACGTGGTGTTCAGCCTCTGTGGGACAGGAAGTGGTGACTGAGAATCACTCGGTGAGTGTCTAGACTGCCACGAACTGGCTGTTAGCATCCCCTCTCAGGGGTTTGGAGACAAAGGACACTATTCTTCGTGTCCACACTGAGCCACCCCATCAGCCCCCTCCTTGCGTTTCTCTGTTCACATTACTTCATTTAACGAATTCGTCTGTTCAGTTGCCTTTCTTCCTCAAAGAACTGGAGGCCACCTTTTTGTCTTGCTGAATTTATTAATACTTCGAAATGAGAACACACACAACTTGAAAGGGGGAAAGCCCTTCTAAATGGGTCAGGCACTGTCTAAAGCTGCTAGGAGGTTGGTGAGCAGGCTGATCCCCATGTTAGTGACCAGAAGTGAGGGCGGGGGGCTCCAGCCCTTTCAGTTCCTGCTTGGAGAGCCCCTCCCTTCCCCCTGAAGCTGGTTTCCCGTCCAGAAGTGAGTGTGAGGTGGGATCATCCACAGCAGAGCCCTGGGAACCAGCCAAGCAGTCTTCCTTCTGTTTTTTGTCTCCTCCCAAGTCTGCTTATTTTTTGGATATTCCTGTTCTAAGAATGGGGCAGAGGGGAGCAGTGGACCGGGCATGGTGAGAGCCGTTTCATGTGAGAGCTCCGCTGTTTCTCACTAAACTATTGAACAAGTGTCTAGTGTGGAAGCCACCATCCACAGTGTGGAAGCCACATTCAAGTCAAAACTTCAGTAGGATGGAACAAAACTGACATTGCCCTGCCTTCCCCCCAACAAAAGCTTGCAATCCAGGGGAGAGGCAGACATTGACTAATCATTACACAACTGTGATAAGGACCAGAGCACATGGCAGGAAAGCCTGATCTGTCTGGGAGTCAGCGAGGTTTCCGTACCCGGGCACCCGGAGAACTGGAGAACGCGTGCACAAGGCAAAGCACTGGCAAGTGCCAGGCGGGAGACCCGATTGTCTGGCTGAATTAAGGTGTGGCCAGAGGAAAGAGCGGCTCAACAGGAGTCCCGACAAGGAGGCAGCGCTGAGGATGCCGGTCGCTCTAAAACTGGTGGAGAAACTTGGAGTGTTGTCGTCCGACGTGCGTTTTTAAGGAGTCCCTTCTGCTGCTGTGTGGAGAATGGATGGGAGGGGCCACACCCACAGACAGGGAGACCGGTTAGAAGGCTGATGCAGTCAGCCAAGCAAGGACATCAGTGGGAGTCCAGACAAGACAAGGGTGTCTAGTAAGTGTTCACGGTGGAGACAAAATAGAGAGATGATAGACAAAATAGACAGAGAGGCATCGAGAAGGACAATCAGCAGGACTTGGGGGCAGCAGGAGATCCCGGGGGCAAAGTTGAAGGTGATCCTCGCTGTCCTGGTTGGGACTTCCGAGTGGATGTTAATGCTGCTCGCTGGGACTAGAAGGGTTAATGAACATCCAGGCCTGGGATGAGTTCTCTTGGATTTTGGAGGGCCTTGAACACATCCAGGGGCAGATGTCAGCCAGGCTGTTGACATGCTGTCCTAGAGACCAGAGCAAAGGTCTGGGGATCCTTAGTATATACATGCTAATTGGTGCCGTGGGTTTGGATGAAATATTTTTGAGAGAGAACATCAAATGAGAAAAGAGGGGGTGGCTTGGGATGGAACCTCAAGAAATCCTACCATTTAAACAGCGAGAGGAGCGTGAGCTCTCTGAGAAGACTAGGTACTTTCTTGAAAAGTTAGACACAGAATGACCACATATCCTAGCAATTTCATACCTACCTACATTCCACTCCAAAGAACTAAAAACAGGGGCTCAAATCAGTACATGCACATGTGTTCATAACAGCAATATTTACAACTGCCAAAAATAGAAATAGCTTAAAAGTCCATCAACAGATGAATGGATAAATAAATTCTTATATAACTGTAAGACAAATTATTATTCAGTCACAGAATAGAATATTGTGTGGGCCTGCACGCTCATTCATGTCCAACTCTTTGTAACCCTATGGACTGTAGCCCACCAGGCTCCTCTGTCCATAGGATTTTTCAGGCAGGAATACTGGAATGGGTTGCATTTCCTTCCCCAGGGGATCTTCCTGACCCAGGAATTGAACCTGTGAGTCCTGTGTTTCCTGTGTTGCAGGTGGATTATTTACTGCTGAGCCATCAGGGAAGTCTTGATAGAATATTATTCAGCCACAAAAAGGAATGAGGGTCTGATACATGCTACAACATATATGAATCTCAAAAACATTGTTCTAAGTAAAAGAACATAGCAGGGAGATCCAACCAATCCATCCTAAAGGAAACCAGTCCTGATTATTCATTGGAAGGACTGATGCTGAAGCTGAAGCTCCAATGCTTTGGCCACCTGATGTGAAGAACTGACTCATTGGAAAAGACCCTGATGCTGGGAAAGATTGAAGGTTGGAGGAGAAGGGGAAGACAGAGGATGAGATGGTTGGATGGCATCACCAAGTCGCTGGACGCAAGTCTGAGCAAACTCCAGGAGTTGGTGATGGATAGAAAAGCATGGCATGCTACAATCCACGGGATCGCAAAGAGTCGGACACAACTAAGCAACTGAACTGAAGTAAAAGAAAACTAGGTCCCAAAATGTATGATTCCATTTAAACGAAATACCGAGAATGGGGAAATCAATAGAAACAAAATGGAGACTGGGGGCTGGGAGCAGGGAAATATGGGGAACCACTGCTTCACGGGTACAGGGTCTCCTTTCGGGGTGATCCAGTTGTTTGGAACTAGATAGAGGCGGTGGTTGCCCCACATTGTGGCTGTATTGAACGTCACTGAATTGTTCTCTTTAAACTGGCTAATTTACGTTGTGCGAGTTTTAGTACAATACTTTAAAAAGGAGGGGATAGGGAAAAGACGAGAAAAGTATAAGCAGAGGTGCAGGAGGACAGAGTGTTTGACTTTGGTCAAATTATGTAACTTCTGGTGCCTCTTCCTCTATATGTAAATAAGGGGAAATTAGTCACTGTTGTGAAGGGCTGTGGTAAGGATTACATGTGATTTTTTTTTAACTCTCTAGCAGAGAAAGGGTGTATTAGAAGCAGTCAGAATCCTGCCTACCTTCTTCAGGCCTCAGCACAACTTGGANGCCCTTTCTGACTTTCCTCTCTTCTCTTCACTCTTCTTTCCCCCCAGCACTCTTCCTACCCATTCAAGGGCCCTTCTCATCCCCTTGTGAGATTTCACTTGGAAAAAGGACCCAGGCCCCAGAACCAGGGAGGGTCCATTAAATTCAGCATGTCCTGTACAAAACCGCATCTCCCACCTCGAGTCGCCTCCACTCCCCCTCTGCCTCCTGGCCTCCCCATAACTCATTTGATCAAAATTTCCAAAGTGTGGGACACAATAAGTGGGTATGGTAGCCGACACCCGATGTGGCATTTAATCACACTGAGTCACTCGACTTCATTGCTATATCATGGAGAAAGATCTTTTCCATTTCACTCTTTTCATCCTTTGATGTAGGCCTGATCTGAAGACCCGTCTAACTGTGGCCATTTACCTTTTTCCACAAAGAGGAAGTAGACCCCAGGCTACGAGCCATCAGCAGGCAGTGGTAGCTAGCTAAAATTTAATGGCACAATTTTGTCTTCTATTAACCACAGTGGCACTGGCTTTTTATTTGCAGGTGTGGCATGAAAGGTTTTTATTTTTTGATTTAATATCTTTAAGTTTAAAAGAAAGCGTCTTTATTTATTTTCCTTTTTTTTGTTTTTGTATTCTTCCGGGTTTTTTTTTTTTTGAGATAAAGTTGACATACAGCAACAAATAATTTAAGATGTACAACATAATGATTTGACTTACATACATCATGAAGTGATTGTCATAGTAGAACATCCATAATCTCATATAGATACAACATTGAAGAAATTGAAAAAAAGATCTTTTCCTTATGATAAGAATTCTTAGGATTTATGTCCTTAAAAACTTCCATATATAACACAGAACAACGTTAATTATATTTGTCATGTTGTATGTTAGCTGATGGTTCAGAGGTAAAGAATCTGCCTGCCAATGCAGGAGATGAGGGTTCAATGCCTGGGTCAAGAAGATCCCCTGGAGAAGGAACTGGCATCCCACTCCAGTACTCTTGCCTGGAGAATCCCATGGACAGAGGAGCCCAGTGGGCTATAGTCCATGGGGTCGCACAGAGTTGGACATGACTCAGCAACCACACCACATTACATCCCTAGCACTTATAACTGGAAGTTTGTACTTTTTGACCAGCTTCATCCAACTGGCCGTCCTCCACCACCCTAAAAGTGGGTCAGTTTAAAGTAAAGGACTGTGTCCCTCCTGGTACTAGCAGCACGCTTGATGAGGAAACCCCGACAGGCCGGGCCTGACGGAGGGAAGACTTGGACAGAGCTCCGCAAGAGCGGGTGCTCCCCAAGGGCATGGCTGCGTCCGTCCACCCAGCTGCAGGGCCAGGAGGGGTGGACATCCTGGGCAGGGGCTGGCTGAGCCAGCCTCGTGTGTGCCCCAGGCTTTTATGGTCATTAAAATAAGCAACTTCACTGTGCCCGCCGTGGCTCCCACATGTCCAGGCTGTGAGGGGAAAGACTGCCTGGGACGGACACAGCCCCAGGCTCCTGGTCGGGGAGTCCTGCCCTGAGGACTGAGGCTGGCCGTTCAGGAGTAACTCAGCAGAGGTGCCGATGCACCACCGTCCTTTGCACGTTCACTTTAGATTAGACGTGGTGGTGGAAGGAGGTCTATAACTCAACTGTATTTAATTTTTTTTTTTTAGCTTTTTTTTTTCTTTTGGCCGTGCTGAGCCTTCGTGGCTGTGCAGGCTTTTCTGTAGCCGTGGAGAGCAGGGGACTCCTCTCTAGTTGCTGTGCGTGGGTTTCTCACTGAGGTGGCTTCTCTTATTGCGGCTCTTAGGGCACATAGGTTCAGTAGTTGCGGTTCCCGGGCCCTATAGCACAGGCCCAATAACTGTAATGCGTGGGCTTAGCCACTCTGAGGCACGTGGGATCTTCCCTGACCAGGGATCGGACCTGTGTCTCCTGCATGGGTGGGCAGATTCTTTACCACTGAGCCACCCAGGCAGCCCTTCTACTTAATTTCTATTGGCTGCTGTTCTTCCCCAAGTCCCTCCCTCCACTTTCCAAGGAAGATGGTAAATGAGGGGCACTAATCCAGATCCCATGGACAGAGGACCCTGGAAGGCTGCAGTCCATGGGGTCGCGAAAGTCGGACATGACTGAGCGACTTCCCATTCACTTTTCATTTTCCTTCATTGGAGAAGGAAATGGCAACCCACTCCAGTGTTCTTGCCTGGAGAATCCCGGGGACGGGGGAGCCTGGTGGGCTGCCGTCTGTGGGGTTGCATAGAGTCGGACATGACTGAAGTGACTTAGCATCGGCAGCAGCAATCCAGATCCATTTCATTTGAGAAAAATTTTAAAATACATGAAACATTCCGTGCTACAAAGAACTATATGTGATGTGCATGTACATTCTAAATAATAGTAGAAGAAAAAAAATACACTGCCCACCTTCCAACACTTGAAGGGAAATGCTGTCTTAAATTTTGTATTAACTATACTCCATTAATTTTCTTTTTAGGCTGGCCTCATGTGCCTATATATATACATGTATAGGCAATTCATATATACTTAATTTATATGCAGTTTATGTGTATATGCAGCTTATTTTTGCCTGTTTGGGAACTTAAACACATGTAATCATACCATATACATTCCTCCATAACTGACTCTGTGACTCCAGACTGACTCTGTCGTTTTGGAGCGTTATCCATATGGATGCGAATAGGTGCTGATAACTCATTTTCATGGCTGTAGAGCACTCTGTTGTGTAAACAAGTGACAGTCTATTTATCATCTCTATCAGTTGACAGTCCTAGGTCATTGCCAAAGATAAAGGTTCAAGAACCGTCTTCTCCGCTCATACACCATAGTGAAGTGAGTGAAGTCACTCAGTTGCTCACTCTTTGAGACCCCGTGGACTACTATAGCCCACCAGGCTCCTCCATCCATGGGATACTCCAGGCAAGAATACTGGAGTAGGTTGCCATTTTCTTCTCCAGGGGATCTTCCCAACCCAGGGATCGAACCCAGGTCTCCCGCATTGCAGGCAGACGCTTTAACCTCTGAGCCACCGGGGAAGCCCCAAGAATGACTGCAGGAAGGCATAATGCCTCCCAAATTTCTCCGTCTCATGTACACCTACCAGCAGAGGTATGAAGCAGCTTTGTTTTATGTTAGAAACTGGTTTTAACTGCGGATAACAGGTGAACGAACTAGGCACCTANCCCCAAGAATGACTGCAGGAAGGCATAATGCCTCCCAAATTTCTCCGTCTCATGTACACCTACCAGCAGAGGTATGAAGCAGCTTTGTTTTATGTTAGAAACTGGTTTTAACTGCGGATAACAGGTGAACGAACTAGGCACCTAAAAGCCAGAAGGAAAAAAACATCAAAGGACAGAAAGGGTCCTTAAATGAAAGGAAAGGAGAAATAGAAATGACCGGCATTGCCGTCACAAGGAGTCAAACACGACTGAACGACTGAGCCCACACCCACGGAGGGAAAGAGGAAATAGAACTGACTCCTGGAAGGAGAACTGTCCTGATTGTGGGCACGTTCAGGGAAGCTTTCACTCTCACTGTCCACTTCCCCTACCGCAGAAACCCTCAGTGCAAGGATCTGTGTGATACTTAGTTTTCAAAAACACCCTTTGCCAAAATCAGCAAACGGACACGGTGAGTCCTAACCACTCTGCTACATCCTGAAGAGTCCACTTTTCATACAAAACTCCCCCGGAGCCTTCCCACTAGCGTATTTTTAGATTCATCTTTTCCTTAGAGTATATGGGACTGTTTAGCACATAGTCATTGAATGGTACCATGTCCGTGAACCTCTCATAACCTTTTGGCTATTTCCATGACTCTGAAATTCCCCACCCACAGCTTCGCTCATAAGAAGTGGAAACATTTAGAGGAAGTGATACTATCAGTGGCTGAGCATCACCATGGGAAGTATTTTCCCCTAAAAGCGTGGTCACGAGCCTGCACCATCACAACACGGCTCTGGCAAGTGCAGCGTTCTCTCAGCACCTGTGTCTCTGGAGGGAAATGTGCCAGAGAAACACAGCACTGGGAGGCCGCGCGCTCTGTCCGTCCACAGAGTGGAGACGCTGAGGTCAATAGCTAGCGTCAGGGTTAGTGTTACTGGTCTGGCTGGAGGAACTGGCAGAGTGCTTACGAGGGCAGCTCTGGAGCCAGCGACCTGGGTTAGAAGCCCTCCTCCAGCAGCCAGCCACTGTGTGCTCCTGAGCAAGTTACTTTACCTTTCTGTTTCTCCATTTCTCATCTGCAGCGAGCAGTTAACAACAGTCCTGCCTCACTGGGTGGCTGTGAAAGTTATGAGTCAATACCTGGTTTTGAGTGTTCCGTAAATCAACATACACCAAATCCCTAAAGCAGTTATTTGACACATGTAATGCTCGATATTTATTAGCTGATAAGCGGAAGAGGGGGAGACAGAATAAGCTTTTTAAAAGAAGGAATCGAAAGAATGAGTGGGATTTGACAAGAAAAGAGCGTTCTGTAAGAGGAGAATATGGAAATATATATTTAGAGAGAGAGGTCTTCTAGGATGAATGAGTCAATCCAATTAAATTCAGCTCAACCACTGTAAAGAAAGTCAAAATGGTATACATTTCATTACCTAGGTGATAAACCAGATTACAGAGGTACAAGTATCAAAAGGAAATTTAGGAAGGATTTTTTAAAGTTAGTTTTCCTTTGTGATCATGCTGACCAATCTGCATATCAGCAAATATTAATGGAGTCCCTACGATGGTCCCTGCCAGCATGGATCTTTTTTTTCAAGTGAGTTAAAAGTCAGAAAATTATTGGGATCATTTGTTTCATTTGTGTTGGTTTGTAAGGTACCCAAGTATTAGAATAGTTTCCTCGTCATTAATAAACAGAAAGAAAAAAACTTATATATATATTTTTGGTCATACATTAGAGCTTGCAAGATCTTAGCTCCCTGACTAGGGATTGAACCTGCACCCTCAGCAGTGAAAGCTCAGAGTCCTAACCACTGGTCCACCAGGCAAGTCCCTGTATTACCTTTAAAGCATAGACAACTCTTGATTTTCTGTGTTAATGAGGACTCACAGGAATAAATATAGTTGATAGATTATGTTTATCTGTAAGTTAAATCATCATCGTTTGCCTCTTAAGTTCAATGCCTTCCCCCATCTGTTTGGATTTCTGGTTATCCTTCTTTCCTTCTCTCTCATTCTCAATTTGCAAACGGCCACCTGGGCCCAGGCGAGACAGGAGAAGCAGCTGTCTTATTCTCCCCATAAGTTCTAAGCAGCCTCTTGGTCACTGAACAAAGTGACCTTGGCAAACACCTTATCACCATCTCCCAAAAAAGAAATGCAATGGGTCCCTGAAACACCGGGCCTTCCCTGGCGGCTTAGTGGTAAAGAATCTGCCTGCTATGCAGGAGACTCGGGTTTGATCCCTGGGCTGAGAAGATCCCCTGGAGGAGGGCATGGCAACCCACCCTAGTATTCTTCCCTGGAGAATCCCATGCCCAGAGGATCCTGGTGGGCTATGGTCTGTGGGGTCGCAAAGAGTCAGACACGACTGATGCGACTAAGCAGAGCAGCCCCGAAACACAGGCTTGTGCTCATTACCCCTGACCACACAGCCCTGTGAGAGCCAAGATCCTGCCATGTATATCTCTGATTGTTCAGACAGGAAAGCCAGACATTTCATAGCTCGGCAGGATTAACTTGCAAGGGATGCTGTTTGGAAGGTGCCGAAACAGCTCGTGGTTAAATTGAAGTAACTATGATAATGAGTTGGTCCCAAAGGGTATTTTGCCAAGGACAAAGCTGAGGAGCTTGGTCTTCAGGGAAGTGTTAAAAAAAAAAAAATCAGACAGGAACATTACAAAAATTTCCACTGAAAAATAAGTTCCTCAGAAGAAAAGCTGAGAGATTTGCTAATTTGCAGCTTTCTCTGAGCCTAAGGATGGTCCTCAGCATTTGAGAAGAAAACACAGGGTGTTTGAATGATGGTGATAGGAGAGGGGCCTCCAGGCAGACAGAGGGGAATACAGCAGGGCAGGGTGAGTCCTTTAGAATAAGGATCTATTTTAGAGCGAACTGCACCGAGGGGATGAGTCCAATCTGCTTTCTCAAAGATTCTTACCGACAGGAGAGATTGATAAAACATATTTGTGCTGCTGTGTTTTTCAAAAGTTCAACCATCTAATAACTTTAGCAGGCACATCATACTAAGCTGCCTGAATTTCAAACATTTCCTTGCTGTAGGATGATCACAGTAGAGAGGAATGTTATTCTTATCCAGCCATTGGTAAGACTTTGTCTTCCTTAATCCCAGAACCTAAATCACTGGCTACTTCAGAGGCTCTGACCTAAATCTTAATTGATGCCATCGCCTGTTTAGACCACTGTGTGTGTGATTTCAGCCAGACAAACCCAGGAGGAAGGATTAAGGTGGCTGCAGTGGAGAACGGCTGACATTCTGACCAGTCACGCCGTGAGTTTATTGCAACACCCCTTACCTTTAGCTCTGTAAGTTTCTCCTCTTGAAGTAACCCTGCGGTCTTGACATCCAACATGGTAAAAACTAGGGTTTTGTTTCATGTTTTTGATTTTCCTCTTTAATCTTGGTGCTAGTTAGCATCACTGTATCAGAATGTTAATAGCTAACACATATTTAGATGTGTGCCATCATGTCTGACTCTTTGCAGCCCCATGGACTGTAGGCCACCAAGCTCTGCTGTCCATGGGATTCTCCAGGCAAGAATACTGAAGCAGGTTTCCTTTTCCTTCTCCAAGGGATCTCCCCGACCCAGGGATTAAGCCTGTGCCTCCTGCACTGGCAGGCGGATTCTTTACCACTGAGCCACCGGGGATGCCAACAGTAAGGGACTAACTTACAATCCCATCAGAGTATTGAGCCACAGCAACTGAATTCATGTTCACAGCAGTCCTGGGAGTGTTATTCTATCCTCCACTCTACAGAAAATGAAACTGAGGAGACCAAGGTGATATGAAGTGACTTATGTGAAGTCAGGCAAGTGATCACTTGAAAACTGCTAAAACTGAAACCCCAGTCTTTCAAATAAGGTATTTGCATAAAGATGTTCATCTAATGACTAAGCAACTCCTTTCAGTGGATCCTTACAGCGTAGATGCCTTTGGTGTGAAGACGCTGATTTTTCTTAGAGGAAAATGCATTATTTAAAGACAGGAGGCTTTCCTTTTATTCCCATCTCTCCCTTGTTGCTTATAAAGTGCTAGCCTTGAAGAGCCAAGCTTTCTTGTAGAAAAAGCCACCGTATTTCTGAAGTGATCCTTGAGTACCACCAGGTTTCCTTCTTAAATTCCATTTCCTTTTTCTGGTGCTTGTTATGACCAAGTCCTCTTTCCATATGCCTAATGTCCATGGGCTCCTTCCAATTTGACTTTTATCAAAAAATGTGCTCATTGGGAAAGATTTTATCTCATTGATTTTAATTGGTGGGATGTCAAGCTGTTACTCTCCTGCTAGTTCCATTTTAAGTCATATTCCTTGCTATGAAATGAGAAACTTGCTCCTCTAGTAAGGGGGGGTCTGGGGGAGTAGATGGAGATGAGGTTTTAAAACAAGGACAGCTTCCTTTACCCTCTAAATTCTACTACATATATATATGTACTCTGCTTACCCAGCCCCATCTCTAACTAGGGCATCTTGATCCATCAACTGAAGCATCATAACAACTTGCTACATGTTTGTTTTGACACATAGAAAACAGGCATTTAGAAGAAAGTTGTTTTTCTCTGGACTTCCCTGGCGGTCCCATGGTTAAGACTTCACACTTCCAGTGCACAGGGCACGGGTTCGATCCCTGGGATGGGAAGTTTTGTGTGGCATGGCCAGAAAAACATGAAGGTTGTTTTCCTTTCAAAGAAGTGCAAGAATGTTTGCGGAATGCTGGGGTCATTTAGTTTCCTCAGTGGAAAGAAACAGGATGTTTCTGCATTCATTAGAAGGTTTGAAAAGTAGGAAGCAGTAACCGTGATTGGGAAATCATTTCAGCAAACAGAATGTTAAGTATTCTGTTTTTAGACAATGTGTTCCGTTTAGAGAACAATAATAGAAACTATGGTCGCCATAATGAAAGGGGGTGAAATCACCCCTTCCTGTCCAGCTTCTGCCCCAGTTCTTCTGAACACTCAGCCTGCTGTACTGACTCCATCACCGATACCTCAGTGTCCAGTCTCCCGTGGCCACGAGGAGACCATGGAAGAGGGGAAGAAAAAGGAAAGAGTCGAGGCTCTAGTTAGCTGTCAGGAAAAAATGTTATAACAAATGTTGTTAAAATAGTGGGATGAGTTCCGTATCAGTCCCCTCCCTTTTCCTTCCTCCTAGATGTTTCAGCTTCTTGAAGACATTCTACTGGTCACTGAGCTGCAGGAAATGTCTGGTAGATTTCCTGAAGAGCACCTGGAAAGGATGGGTGGCTAAAGCGTAATAAAACAATAGTAGTTTTATTGAGCATTTAGTATATTCTGAGCAAACACTCCCCCCTTTAACTCACAATCTCCCAGTGAAGGAGACATTATTATTGTGATGCTGGAGCCTCCACAGGGGTTAGAAGCAAGGGCCCGGGAACCAGCCTGCCTGGGTCCAAATCCCAGTGCATCATGTGCCCGCTATGTGACCTTGGGGTAGTTACTTAACCTTTCCATGAATCAGCTTCCTCACCTTCGAAATTAAAGTAGTGATAATCTCACACACCTGTGTCAGGGTCCCCAGGCCCACCCGTGGGTTTGATGACTCGCTAGGAGGACACATAGGACTCAGCATATAACCACACTGAGATCTCTTACACCTATCCGTGGGATTCTCCAGGCAACAATACTGGAATGGGTTGCCATGCCCTCTTCCGGGGGATCTCCCTGACCCAGAGCTCCAACCTGAGGCTCCTGAATTGGCAGGCAGGTTCTTTACCACTAGCACCACCTGGGAAGCCCAACTATTGCATCAAATACACACAAATCAACCTCAGCAAAAGGAAAACAAATAGGGCAAAGCCCAGAGGAAACCAGGTGAAAACTACCAAGGTTCATCTCTCAGTGGAGTCACGTAGGACATGCTGAATTAACTCTCCTGCAACGAGGTATGGGAGGTGTGAAGCGCTGTCTACCAGGAGGCTCCTTGGAGACTCAGGGCTAGAGCACTGACCGAGCACTGGCTGCTTGGACGCCCTCTGTGTGACATATCAGAAGTCAGGAGTCCCAGGAGGGAGCAGCATAAGCCCCACGTTTATACAGTTACGTGCAGTGAATAATTCTCCTCGGAATGATAGGAACCCTCTTGAAATCCAAGTTCCAAGATGCTGCTAATGGTCAGCCTTGCAAGCAAGTCTTTTTAAGGATAGCAACCTCAGGCCCGCTATGTTAACTCTTTTTTGTACATCACCTCATTGGATTATTGTGAAATTAGATGAAGTAACATATATCCATTCCAGTATTCTTGCCTGGAGAATCCCATGGACAGAGGAGTCTGGTGGGCTACCGTCCATAAGGCTGCAAAGACTTGGACACCACTGAGTTAGCACAACATATACCTACTGCTTACTATATATTTACCTACTGGTCACATAGCGGGCACATGACACAACTGGGATTTGGACCCAGGCAGGCTGGTTCCAGAGCCCTTGCTTCTAACCCCTGTGGAGGCTCCAGAATTATAGTAAGGTAGGCTTTAGCAATATGTGAACTGTGAACTTCCAGATGTTCCAGCTAGTTTTAGAAAAGACAGAGGAACCAGAGATCAAATTGCCAACATCTGCTGGATCATCAAAAAAGCA
>SJYV01053957.1:214457-284844 GCA_006410875.1 Neotragus pygmaeus | reverse complement strand
AAAAAAAAAAAAAGATTTAGAAATGGGACAAGGCTAACAGAATACTTTGAATATTACCTCAGTAGTTCAATTCTAAAAGAGAAACTTTACAAGGAAAGAAATTTAAGTTAAAAGTATGCATTATCCCTGGGGATTGCAGTATGGCCATACAGTATGATGAAGTGAAGAGTCTAAGAGCAATAGTTTGACATTTAGTGCAGTTCATTGTCACTCATGTGCCTCTTCCAATAAATGAAATTTTTGTAAACTTCCTAGCCATTTTGTCCCCCATAGATCCGCATGTAAAATTTCCACATGGCAAATGGTCAATAAAGGTCTATTCCTTTAACATTCAATTCCTAATATCAGTTCAGTTCAGTCGCTCATTCGTGTCGAACTCTGCAACCCCATGGATTGCAGCACGCCAGGCTTCCCTGTCCGTCACCAACTCCCAGAGCTTGCACAAACTCACGTTTTTTGACTGTTGAGTTTTAAGCCAGCTTTTTGACTCTCCTCTTTCATTTTCATCAAGAGGCTCTTTAGTTCTTCTTCGCTTTCTGCCATAAAGGTGGTGTCATCTGCATATCTGAGGTTATTGATATTTCTCTAGGCAATCCTGATTCCAGCTTGTGCTGCATCCAGCCCATGGACTCTGCATATAAGTTAAATAAGCAGGGTGACAATATACAGCCTTGACATACTCCTTTCCCAATTTGGAACCAGTCTGTGCTTGCTTCTTGACCTGCTTCTAACTGTTGCTTCTTGACCTGCATACAGATTTCTCAAGAGGTAGGTCAGGTGGCCTGGTATTCCCATCTCTTGAAGAATTTCCCACAGTTTGTTGTGATCCACACAGGCAAAGTCTTTGGCATAGTCAATAAAGCAGATGTTTTTCTAAAATTCTCTTGCTTTTTCAATGATCTCTTGCTTTTTCAACGGATGTTGGCAATTTGATTTCTGGTTCTTGTGCCTTTTCTAAATCCAGCTTGAACATCTGGAAGTTCACATTTCATGTACTATTGAAGTCTGACTTGGAGAATTTTGAGAATTACTTTGCTAGTGTGTGAGATGAGTTCAACTGTGCGATAGTTTGAATATTCTTTGGCATTGCCTTTCTTTGGAATTGGAATGAAAATTTACCTTTTCCAGTCCTGTGGCCACTGCTGAGTTTTCCAAATTTGCTGGCATATTGAGTATAGCACTTTCATAGCATCATCTTTTAGGATTTGAAATAGCTCAGCTGGAATTACATCACCTCTACTAGCTTTGTTCATAGTGATGCTTCCTAAGGCCCACTTGACTTAACATTCCAGGATGTCTGGCTCTAGGTGAGTGATCACACCATTGTGGTTATCTGGGTCCTGAAGATCTTTTTTGTATAGTTCTTCTGTGTATTTTTGCCACCTCTTCTTGATATCTTCTTCTTCTGTTGGGTCCATACCATTTCTGTTGTTTATCGTGCCCATTTTTGCATGAAATATTCCCTTGGTATCTCTAATTTTCTTGAAGAGATCTCTAGTCTTTCCCATTCTATTGTTTTCCACTATTTCTTTGCATTGATCACTGAGGAAGGCTTTCTTATCTCTCCTTTCTATTCTTTGGAACTATGCATTCAGATGGGTATACGTTTCCTTTTCTCCTTTGCCTTTCACTTCTCTTCTTTTTTCAGCTATTTGTAAGGCTCCTCAGACAACCATTTTGCCTTTTTGCATTTCTTTTTCATTCTTTGACATTCAATTCCTAATATATTGCCACCTAATAAGAGATTCACCTCTGGGCATGGTGGCTTATGACTTATCCCACATGTGTAGGTGGGTACTTCCTGGATGAATGTAGTCAACCCAGGGCCAGATTTTTACACCTACACAAATCCTATCCTCCAGTGAGAAAAGCAAGATGAGAAGGGAACTAAAGTAAAAGAACAATGTGACTGGGATTGTTTAATGTTATAATTTGAGGAATGAATAATGGAACCTGGAAAAAAATAAATGAAACTCATAGAATACGGAGGTCAAAGTATTGACTGTGGCTCTGGTTGCTTGTAGCTGGGCCCAAGCGTGCTAGTGAAAGGCTTGACTTGCAGAAGAGAAGCACAAGGCAGAACATGCAAAAGAGGGAGACAGAAAAAGAGAAAGATGAAAAGGGAAGAAAGCCAGCATAGCACCATTCATTCGGATTTTTTTTTTTTCCTACACAGTCTCCTTTAAGTATTCCTTTAATAGGCCCTCTGCTGTTGTTCAGAGTAACTTCTTCCTGCCATGTACTAGGGTCACATTTAGATTTTATACACACACACACACACACACACACACACACACACACACACACACACACAGAGACATCTACAAGAGAAATACCCATTTTCCTCCTAAAGTAACTTGATTCTCCAAATGGAGAGTCTTTCTCTTCTCTCTAACTTTGTTTGGGGGCGTGTCTGAGTCTAGATGGGGTTGCAGCCACGCATAGATCTCTGTAGTCCATGAAACAGTTCTTGCACCAATGAAGATGTGTGGTTAGACAGTGCCAAGGTGCCCACCAGTATGCCAGCACCAACAGAGAAGCAACAGGCCAGCAGATGCGGGATGATTAGGGGCCCCACCTGGCCCCAGCAGGGACTGGAATCATTCATTCTGAGGCTTCCAGGGCAGGTAATGACAACTTTACCCACAGAAATGAAAAGCTATAGAATCCACTTGCCAGTGCAGGAGACATGGGTTCCGATCCCTGGGTCAGGAAGATCCCCTTGGAGAAGGAAATAGCAACCCACTCCAGCATTCTTGCCTGGGAAATCCCATGGGCAGAGGAGCCTGGTGGGCTACAGTCCATGGGGTCTCAAAGAGTCAGACACGACACAGCGACTGAACAACGTCTCAGCAAGTCAATTTAAAACTTAAATATGAGGAGAAGGAGTCAATGGGTGAAAAATAAATCAACCAGCCTTATAGAATGGAGTCTTTGAGAGCCCAGTGAGCGTGACTGGAGGCCCTGGGAGAGGCAGCAGACTTTATTGTATTCAGCACAAAGCCCTTAAAGCTGAGAGCAGGAAATCCTGTTGTTCCCGCCCGCGCCCTCAGCTGAGGTCCCCAGATACCATCAGTAGTCCTGAGCTAGCCAGCCAAGACCTCTCTGACATGCGAAGGGGTACAGGACACGATACGCTTTAGAAAATTGGTAGAAAAGTCACCGTTGTTGAGGCCAATAAAACGTTGATCCAAGGGTGCTGTCCTAGGGGGAGATGGGAGAGTTATAACGATTACAAGGAGTAAGGAGGTTAGAGTAGACCCTCAACTGAGCTTACTGTCTGCAAAGATGCTACAGAAGGTAGCTGATGGCAAATGAAGATTCCCTGTCAGCCCAGCCCTGTAACAAAAATAAATAAAATCATGGAACTCTTGAGGGTGGTCCCTCGGAGAGCAGGTTTCCCTACCCGCCATGAGTTTCCAACTTCTAAAACTTACAGAAGTGGAACTCTGATGCCTGAAGCACAAGAGATCACTTGGCACCCTCCCACCCCCGCAGGAGCTGCTATGACTGTAAAAACCTAGTACTCCCCTTGGTGTGACTGACCGTCCAAGGGCTAAGGAAGTCCTGAGAATGTAGGACTTCCAATTTTAAAACAGGGACAGTCCCTGTTTTGTCTAGGCTCTGATCTAGGCTACTCATCCAGGTTTGGCCAACGGGACTGTCCCTTCTTGCCTTTGGGATGGGATGATGGTGGTGGTGTTGGTGGTGATGATGCCATCTTACTGCAAGGATCCAAATTACCGGATTTTTGTTTTTGTTAACTTTCTCTTTATTCCCTGATTCCAGACGGATGTAAAGAAATACTACCATCATTTTGTGTGTTAAGATACTCTAAAAACTACCGCACAATTGCACTCATCTCACATGCTAGTAAAGTAATGCTCAAAATTCTCCAAGCCAGCCTTCAGCAATACATGAACCGTGAACTCCCTGATGGTCAAGCTGGTTTTAGAAAAGGCAGAGGAACCAGAGATCAAATTGGCAACATCTGCTGGATCATCAAAAAAGCAAGAGAGTTCCAGGAAAACATCTATTTCTGCTTTATTGACTATGCCAAAGCCTTTGACTGTGTGGATCACCACAAACTGTGGAAAATTCTGAAAGAGATGGGAATACCAGACCACCTAACCAGCCTCTTGAGAAATCTGTATGCAGCTCAGGAAGCAATAGAACTGGACATGGAACAACAGACTGGTTCCAAATAGGAAAAGGGGTATGTCAAGGCTGTGTATTGTCACCCTGCTTATTTAACTTNGTGGTGGGACTGCTCAGTCAACAGCCAGCCTGGATCCACTCCCCAGCGCTAACCTCCCCTCCCCAGCCCTAACCTCCCCTCCTCCCCGAAAAGAGTCCACGCCAGTCTTGGAGGAAAAGTCTGGAGATAAATACAAGGCAGAGCCAAGCCCTCCCTGCCTGCGAATTCTAGTGTGTGCCGCATAATAAGAATTATTCCAGCCAGCAAACAGAGAGGGCCTTTGAACTCACCTGGGGGCCTCTGAGCCTTCTCCTGACCACACAGCAAAAGTGAACCACAGATATCGACTTCCTCCTTAAAGAGCATTGCTCTTTGGGGTGGGTCTCTAACACCTATCACTGTTCTCTGATCTGCTGAGGACCGTCCTCATCTTTGTATTGGCTTCTCTGGGTGGCTCAGAGGGTAAAGAATCTGCCTGCAAGGCAGGAGACATTGGTTTGATTCCTGGGATAGGCAAGATCCTCCGGAGAAGGAAATGGCAACCCACTCCAGTTTTCTTGCCTGGAGAATTCCATGGACACAGGAACTTGGTGGGCGACAGTCCATGGGGGTCCCAAAGAGTTGGACACGATTGAGCGACTAACACTTTCACTTTCTTCTCATCATTGTATACAATGGTAGGGCTGGGGAGACTGCTGAATCAGTACCTAGTGGAGAAAATTACTTTCTTTGTAACATAAAAGATACAAACCCGACATCCATGGGCATGTTTATTCATTCAGTGAGTGCTTACTGAGAACTTCTATGAGCCAGACTGTCCTTGGTACAGAAGAGGATGGACAAGCTCTCTGTTCTCGTGGAGCTTGTGTTCCAGTGGAGGGGACACAAGGAAGCCAAGAAAGCAAGTAGAGACACTACTAGGCTGTAACCAGAGAGTACCGAGTGCCGTCAAGAGGCGAAAGTGGCTAAGGAGCTGGGACCCGGGGGGTCCAGGGGTCAGAGCCTTGGGGCAAAGAGAACGAGGGGCAGAATGGTGTTTAAGGAGCAGCGGAAGGCCTGTGGGCAGCAGGGCTTGAGCAGGAGGCAGGCTTGAGAGTTGTTAACACCCTCTTCTGTCACACTGAGCCGGCCTTTTGATCTCGGCCTAAGATACCTTTCGCCAGCACTGCTTTGCTGACTTCTAGATACTGGCATTTACAACCAGCTCGTGATGTTGTGTACTTTGAACACTCTACAAGTGCTCATGGGGTTGAAAAGATCCTCTCTCCTCCAGGAAGGCGGCTGGGAGACTTGGGGCAGGGCACGGGGACTCGGGGCGCCCTGAGTGTGGTTGGGCAGTCTGAGGTTCCCTGGACACGAAGCCGTGATGGCGGAGGGGAGGCAGCTCTGGTTCCTCGTGCAGAGCTAAAGTTGGTTCGACTACAGTGCGCGCACACACACACGCACACACACACACACACACACTCACACCTGCTACCTCGGGGTTGACTTTTCCATCTCCTCCGCCTCTGTGTTATACATGGAGACAAGCAAGGTAACACCACAAGTACAAGCTGAAACCCCAAAACTCCCTCACAGTGTCCCAGACTATGTACTGTTGAACTAAGTCATAAATGGTGTCTTGTTACCCCAGCCAACTTTTCTCCACTTGGTTCAAAGCACCGTTCAGCACATCTTCCACATCTGCCATCCCCGACCCCCAGCAACTCCCTGGTAAATCTTAGATATTCCCTGCGTGGGGGAGGGAGGACTTCTGGTCCCTCTTTCTTCTCTGAGAATCTTCAAGGTTATTTCATCCTCTCCCCACCCCTCTCCATCCAGTCTCACCCTGGTCCCTCAGGCCCCCTTTCCAACCACCCTGTCTCACACACAATCTTTCACACCATGCCTTTCTTTTCTGATGTCTTCTCTACTTTTACTCAATGGACACGAGTTTGAGCAAACTCCAGGAGATGGTGAAGGACAGGGAAGCCTCGCGTGCTGCAGACCATGAGGCCGCAAATAGACGTGACTGAGCGACTGAACAGCAAGTACTTTTACAAGAACCTCCCGGATTCCTTTTGTTTCCGTTGGAAGAGCTGACTCCTGGCGTTTGTAACTCTGACAGTCAGAAGGTCATGGAATGAGAAGTATGAGTTCTCCCCTCTTCTCCCCCATCCCTGAGTCTTAATCTCCAGTCTCTTTAAATATTCTCTAATGGGAGTGGGGGTCTGGCGTCAGGGAAGAAAGAAGGATGAAAAGGAAGAGAAGACTGTTGTTGTTGAACAACAAGAATACACAAAGGTACCTGCTTTCTGAACTTTGGAGCTGGAGAAGCTATAACCACGATGGCGGGTGGGAGGGGACCTCGGGACAGTATCCCTTAGAATGTGGTCCCTGTGGGAGAAGTCACCGTGAGGCGGCTGTTTGCCTTGGAGGAGGTACCGATGAGGGCGCATACTTCAGAACCATCCCGATGGTTCTGGGTGTTGGAATCTCATTTTATCAGCTGTGACCTGGAATAAACCTGCCCTTACTTGAAGCTTGGAATCCGGTTCGCTGTTTGCGTTGAACGAGTGTGACTCTTAGGACAGGAGCGTGAACGACGCTGTGGGATACTTCGCCCCATGCCCCTTCCAAATGTTCTTCTACCTTGAATGAGTCTCCTGTCTTCAACAGGGCGGAGCTTCCCATATGGTGGACCTGGTGGATTTTTCTCAATTGTCTGGAGTGTGACGCTAAATGAGGCGCCTACCTCTTGAGAACTGAGGCCACTCTCATATTCTAATATTATGCCCTCCACAAGTGCTTATCAGTACATAACCAGAGATATGTCAGGCCCAGGTGGCAAAATGTCCACAGTTTTAAGAGAGTTTATTCTTACTGATTTTCTAAAAGAACAAAAAGGGGCTTCGGGTGGTAGGTCTCGGGAAGATCAATAGCAGCCCACTCATCTGTATCTATCCCTTGCCAACTTCAGCTCCACTTCCCCCTGTTATTTTCCTAACTCCCAAGTTATACCTCTATTTTCTAGTGGGTAAAGTACAAAAAAAAGCTGAGGAAATATTTATTGTAAGCATCCGTAGTTCACCTGAAAGCCTGAAGTGTCTCACGTGCTGTGCTGTTTCCATGTTTAGTACATGTGACTTTTTTACTCGGGTGTCTTGCCTTTTAACTTGGAGTTAGACTAAAATATAATGTCCTGAGCTTCATATTTCAGTCTATCTTTATTTTAGCCTATCTACTCAGTTTTACATTTGATAACAGTAGAGGAAGTCAGTTCATTCACTCATTTATCCATCCATCCATCCATTCATTCAACATTTATTACATTGTTTATAATGTGAGTCGGCTGGATGGCATCACCAATGCAGTGGACGTGAACTTGGGCAAACTGGGAGATGGTGAGTGAAGAGAGGGCTTGTGCCAAGTGGTGTTCTTAGCACTGCTCATAGAAAAGAAATAAATGGGCAAAAGTCTCTGCCCACATGGAAGTTACTCTCTAGAAGGGAGAATAAAACAACACAAATAGAATATACAGTATGTTAGATCATGATATAAATATGGGACCGTGATATATATATATGGGAGAAAACTAAAAATTAATAGTGGGCTGCAGCTTTAAATAGAGGGGAAAACCTTGCTGAGAAGGTAGCTTAAAACTTTAACCCACCTTGTTCANGAATATACAGTATGTTAGATCATGATATAAATATGGGACCGTGATATATATATATGGGAGAAAACTAAAAATTAATAGTGGGCTGCAGCTTTAAATAGAGGGGAAAACCTTGCTGAGAAGGTAGCTTAAAACTTTAACCCACCTTGTTCATTTATCTGCTGTAAAATTCACGTATTTCAGTGAACAGATTGATGATTTTAACCACTGTACACACCCACTACCCTCATCAAGCCATGGAGAATTCCCATCTCCCTCCCCAGAAAGTGTCGCCCAACTGGTTTCTGACATTCTCCTATGCCCCACCCCCGATATACCATAGATTTTACTTGCATCTCTATAGATTAGTTTTCCCTGTTAGAATGTTATGTAAATGGAATCATATAGCAGCAAGTCTTTTGTCTGTGGCTTCTTTTTGTCAGCTTAATCCACGTTACTGTATTTATCAATAGTTCTGCTCTTTACTACTAAGTATTAATCCACTGTATGAGTATACCATAATTTATGTATTCAATTGTTTATCATTTCTCTTCCTTTTCATTCTTTCTGTGGTTTCCATCTGGTATTATTTCCCTTTGGACTGAAGGACATCCTTTACCATGGTCTGCTGGTGATGAATTTTCTCAGATTTTGTTTCTCTAAGAATGTCTTTATATTTTGAAGAATATTTTGGTTTTGTATAGGATTCTGGATGGGCAGGGTTTTTCATCCGATACCTGAAAAACGTTGCTTTATGGTCTTCTAGCCTCTATTGTTTCTGATGAAAAATTAGCAGTCATTTTTAACTTAGCTCCCCTGTATATAATTTGTCTTTTTTTTCCTACCTGCTTTCAAAAGTTTGTCTTTCTGTTCAATGTTGAGTAGTTCGACTTTGACGTTCCAATGTAGGATTTTCTTTATCTTTATTCTTGAGCTTCTTGGATTTGTAGGTCATTTTTTAAAAGTCTGGAAAGCTTGACCACTGTTACTTCAGATATTTTTTTTTCCATCCTTGCTCTCTACTCTTTCTGGGACACAAATCACACACTACACTGTTTGTTTGATACTCTTCTACAGTTTCCCAACACTCTGTTCATTTTCCCTTAATCTTTTTTCTCTCTTTGATGATTTCTACTGACCTGTTCCCAGCTTCACTGAGTCTTCTTCCATCTTCACTTTAAGCCCCTCCAGTGAGTGACTCATTTCAGGTATAGCACAGTTTTAGAATTTCCACATGACTCTTTTTCTGATACCTATTTCTCTACTAAGGTCCCTACATATTCATTCATTAGGACATTTTTTAAAAATTAATAAGTATAATTTTAATTTTTTGAAATTTTGTTTTGTTTTGTAAAACACATATGTTTTGGATTTTTTACCTTCTAAGTTCAACACTTGGTCCACCTTAAAATCAGGTGGGTTTTCTTTTTCTTATTTCTTTTATTGTCTACTGTGGATTACACAATCCTAGTTTGTTTGTGTTTTTGCACATCTACTGATCTATGATTGACTACTGGACATTGTGAATTTTGCATCATAGAGACTTGAGATCAGCAATAAAACGTCCTGCATCGAGGAAAGTACTCTATGTCTGCACCACACAATATAGTAGCAGCAGTTAAACACTTGAACATGACTGAGGAACTGAATTTTAAATTTCATTTAATTTTTNGAACAGAGATCATTCTGGCACATAGTAGATGTTCAAAAATATTTGTTGAGTGAATGAATGAGCCAGACAAAATTCCTAGCCTTGTGATCAAATGGGGAACACAGTTTACTAAGGGATGTAAATATGTAAATACACCAACTACAATCTGATATAAGTGGCATGGATATGAGCTGAGTGCTGTGAGAGCACAGAATAAATAATTCTTTTGTAATAACATCAGATTTTAGGTAGAGGCTATGGCAGCAGATGAGTCTGGAGAGATAAGCAGGATTCAGATCCTGAAGGACCTTGTTACCACGTTATCTCTCAGATCCAGTACTTTATGCCTCATGGTAGTTGAAATGCTTTTCATGCGTTGATTTAACGCTTACAGCACCCTGTAGTTAAGATNGCAGCAGATGAGTCTGGAGAGATAAGCAGGATTCAGATCCTGAAGGACCTTGTTACCACGTTATCTCTCAGATCCAGTACTTTATGCCTCATGGTAGTTGAAATGCTTTTCATGCGTTGATTTAACGCTTACAGCACCCTGTAGTTAAGATGGTAAAGACTCTGCCTGCAGTGCAGGAGACCCGGGTTCAATCCCCGAGTCAGGAAGATCCCCTGGAGAAGGGAATGACAACCCAGTCCAGTATTCTTGTGTGGAGAATTCCATGGACAGACCATAGTGTCACAAAGTGTTGGACATGACTGAGCAACTAACACACACCCTGTTACGATGTCTACAGTAAAGGTGCAGAAATCAAGACACTGATTGGTTAAGCAACTTGGCCAACGTCACACAGGCTGGTACGTGCCATACCTGAGCCTTCAACCTTGGCAATTTGACTGTGGAGTCCACTTCTTTAACCCCTATACTGTGCTGCTTCTTGGGCTTCCCTGGTAGCTTAGCTGGTAAAGAATCTGCCTACAATGCAGGGGACCCCAGTTCAATTCCTGGGTTGGGAAGACCCCTTGGAGAAAGGGGTAGGCTACCCACTCCAGAATTCTTGAGATTCTCTGGCAGCTCAGATGGTGAAGAATCCACCTGCAGTGTGGGAGACCTGAGTTCAATCCCTGGGTGGGGAAGATCTGCTGGAGGAGGGCACGGCAACCTACTCCAGTATTCTTGCCTGGAGAACCCCCATGGACAGAGGAGCCAGGAGGGCTAGAGTCCATGGGGTCACAAAGAGCTGGATGTGACTGAGCGACTAAGCACAGTGTGGTGCTTCTATTAGCATATATCATGGCCATACCTCCATACCAGTACATGCAGATCTACTGTAGCTGCGTTGTATTTCTCTGTATGGTTATACTGTCTTTCATTTAACTGTACTGGGGGATAGTCCAGCCCATCATAAGTCTTATACAGAAGCTTCTCCCACATCCTTTTGGAAAAATAATCATTCACTGTCCCTTAACCACTTTTACCAGAAAAGAGCAGTCAGAAGTTTTCCTTCTTCTGAATTAGAGCAGTGGTTCTCAAAGTGTGTTCCAGGATCAGTAGCATTGGCGCCACCTGGGAGCTTGTTAGACATATAGAATCTCAAGTCTCACCCTAGGCCCAGTGAGTCAGAATCTGCATTTGGGTGATTTGTATAAACTTTCAAGTTTAAGAAGCATTGGCTGTTAGGGAATGAACTAATGAGTACTTGACTGATAGAGTTTAATTNAGTTTAAATAGTCACATATTTACCTCCCAGAACTGCTCAACCTTTTTTATATTTGTTTCAGTTTCACCCCCATGGCAGCAGATGTTTGGTTCTGCCTGACACGTGAACAGTCCAGCTCTCAGCTATGAAATCATGAGCGACCATCCCACACACCTACGTAGACTTCCAGGGCTGTGTTTCCAGCAGCAGGGCTCCTCTCAGGTTCCCTTCTCCCAAGCATTAAATTCTTGTGCTGGTTATTTTCCATTGCCTGAAAAATCTCTTGTTGTTGCTTAGTCGCTAAGTTGTATCCGACTCTTTGTGACCCCATGGACTGTAGCCTGCCAGCAGCTATGAGGTCCTGGTCCTAGCCCTACTCCATGGGGTTTTACAGGCAAGATTATTAGAGGGGGTTGCCATTTCCT
Source organism: Neotragus pygmaeus (assembly GCA_006410875.1). Classification (NCBI taxonomy): domain Eukaryota; kingdom Metazoa; phylum Chordata; class Mammalia; order Artiodactyla; family Bovidae; genus Neotragus; species Neotragus pygmaeus. Next base: position 273,281 of record SJYV01053957.1, on the reverse strand, counting down.
ACTCCAGGGGATCTTCCCCAGCCAGTATTGAACCCATGTCTCCTGAACTGGTAAGCAGATTCTTTACCACTGAGCCAGCAGGGAAGCCCCCAAAATATCTTAACATACTTATCTTATCCAATTTCCTAATTATCTAACATATGAAGTAGCATGTAGTTATAGTACAGCTGAATGGCTTTATTAACTTACTTTGGGAAATTAGATGATTAATGCAAACAGAATCTTGTTGAACCAGAAGCATTTACCATTGTCTCTGTGAAAATGTAGAAAAAAGTCAAGAAATGCAGGGAGAGAGAAGTCAGGTGAGTCCTAAAATCCCAGGGCAGTAGCATTTGGGAAGTGAATGATGGCCCTTGAGCCCCAGAAAGGTAATGGATACATTACTCAAAGGTTTTGACTAATGCATGTGGTCTCACATTTCCTCTGGCCCAACATGTAACTAATTGGTCATTTCTATCAGAGCCCACTGGAGAGGAAAAACTTGTTGAAACAAGATATAGTGAGCCAAGACCAGTCAGTCCTACCCCAAACATAAGTTGCTGTGCTTTGGAGATACCTGTGTAAAAACATAAGGAAAGCCAGCTTTAAACCATAGGCTTTAAAGCACGTCTAACAACCCCTGGTGACAAAGAAAGGATCCATCTCTTTAATGGGATAAGAGCTGTGGGCAGGCTCAGTCCAGGCTGCAAAAAGAACTTTGGAAATGTTTTCTTCTTGTTTTGATTAAGAAAAGCTGGCTGAGAAGTTATTAAGAACAGGCAGAAAATATCCATCCAGGAAACAAAATGCAGTCCACAAAAAGAATGAGGGATATGTGTGTATTCTAATAAAGAATCCTNAGCACGTCTAACAACCCCTGGTGACAAAGAAAGGATCCATCTCTTTAATGGGATAAGAGCTGTGGGCAGGCTTAGTCCAGGCTGCAAAAAGAACTTTGGAAATGTTTTCTTCTTGTTTTGATTAAGAAAAGCTGGCTGAGAAGTTATTAAGAACAGGCAGAAAATATCCATCCAGGAAACAAAATGCAGTCCACAAAAAGAATGAGGGATATGTGTGTATTCTAATAAAGAATCCTCTCCAACAGTGAAAGCTCAACCATCAAATCAAGGTACAGCCAGAATGATATTTATAGTATAAGATCATTAGTGTAAAAAATGAAATATAAGTATGCACAAATGTAAAAGAGGCAGGCTCTGGGGAGGGGAGTTGAGTAGCTGAGAGTAAGCAAGGAGCTTATTTTTCAGTCTGTCCTTCAACTCTTGAATTTATTTCTACATGTACTTAAATTCAGATAGGTTGTTTTTCTCAATTGAAAATATTGAAAAGTTTAGGAAAGAAGAAAATAACATCCATAATGAAATTTTCAAAAGAGCTGGAATAGGTTCTTCTCTTTTCCATTTGCAAAACAAGCCATAATCATGCCGGATACTGGGACATAAATGAGCATTCGATAGAGGAGGTTTAGGATATAGTGCTTTTTTCTGACACTTCACTCAAGGGTCCCTGAGTGTATTCATTTGCTAGGATGCTGTAAAAAAGTACCACAAACTGAGTTGCTTAAACCACAGCAATTTATAATCTCACAGTTCTGGAGGCTTAAAGTCTGACATCAAGGTGTCAACCGGTTGGTTCTTTCTAAGAGCTCTGAAGAAAATCTGTGAGAGTGAGTAAAGTTACTCAGTCGTATCTGACTCTCTGCAGACTGTAGCCCTCCAGGCTCCTCTGTCCATGGGATTCTCCAGGCAGGAATACTGGAGTGGGTAGCCACTTCCTTCTCCAGGGCATCTTCCCAACCCAGGGATTGAACCCGGGTCTCCTGCATTTCATGCAGATTCTTTACCATCTGAGCCACAAAATCTGTGCCCCTCCTCTAACGTCTGGTGGTTTTCCGGTAATTCTTAGCGTTTCTTGGTTTGTAGAAGCGTCACCCCAGCTCTGCCTTCATCTTCGCATGGTGTTCTCCCTCTGAGTGTGTGTGTCCAAATTCTCCCTTCTGGAAGGACATCACTCATATTGGATTGGGATCCCACCCTAATGACTTTATTTTAACTTAACTAATTACATCAGCAAAAAGCGTATTTCCAAATAAGATCACACTCTGAGGCACGGGGAGCTAGGACTTCAACATATAAATTCAGTTCAGTTCAGTCACTCAGTTGTGTCTGACTCTTTGCGACCCCATGAACCGCAGCACGCCAGGCTTCCCTGCCCATCACCAACTCCTGGAGTCCACCCAAACCCATGTCCATCAAGTTGGTGATGCCATCCAACCATCTCATCCTCTGTCGTCCCCTTCTCCTCCCGCCCTCAATCTTTCCCAGAATCAGGGTCTTTTCCAATGAGTCAGTTCTTCACTCCAGGTAGCCAAAGTATTGGAGTTTCAGCTTCAACATTAGTCCTTCTAGTGAACACCCAGGACTGATCTCCTTTAGGATGGACTGGTCAGATCTCCTTGCAGTTCAAGGGACTCTCAAGAGTCTTCTCCAATACCACAGTTCAAAANTTATTTGGAACCGGTCTGTTGTTCCATGTCCAGTTCTAACGGTTGCTTCCTGACCTGCATATAAGTTTCTCAAGAGGCAGGTCAGGTGGTCTGGCATTCCCAACTCTTTCAGAATTTTCCATAGTTTATTGTGATCCACACAGTCAAAGGCTTTGGCATAGTCAATAAAGCAGAAATAGATGTTTTTCTGGAATTCTCTTGCTTTTTCCATGATCCAGCGGATGTTGGCAATTTGATCTCTGGTTCCTCTGCCTTTTCTAAAACCAGCTTGAACATCTGGAAGTTCACGGTTCACGTATTGCTGAAGCCTGGCTTGGGAAAATTTGAGCATTACTTTACTAGTGTGTGAGATTAGTGCAACTGTGCGGTAGTTTGAGCATTCTTTGGCATTGGAATGAAAACGGACCTTTTCCAGGCTTGTGGCCACTGCTGAGTTTTCCAAATTTGCTGGCATATTGAGTGTAGCATTTTCACAGCATCATCCTTCAGGATTTGAAATAGCTCAACTGGAATTCCATCCCATCCACTAGCTTTGTTCGTAGTGATGCTTTCTAAGGCCCACTTGACTTCACATTCCAGGATGTCTGGCTGTAGATGAGTGATCACACCATCGTGATTATCTTGGTCATGAAGCTCTTTTTTGTACAGTTCTTCTGTGTATTCTTGCCACCTCTTCTAAATATCTTCTGCTTCTGTTAGGTCCAGACCATTTCTGTCCTTTATCAAGCCCATCTTTGCATGAAATGTTCCCTTGGTATCTCTAATTTTCTTGAAGAGATCTCTAGTCTTTCCCATTCTGTTGTTTTCCTCTATTTCTTTGCATTGATCGCTGAAGAAGGCTTTCTTATCTCTTCTTGCTATTCTTTGGGGCTCTGCATTCAGATGCTTATATCTTTCATTTTCTCCTTTGCTTTTCGCTTCTCTTATTTTCAGATCACCCTAAATTTATCTAGAAATCTGGAGTTAATCCAGAAAGTGTAGGTGTGACACTATCTTCTTATTTTAGAAAAAGATTGATACTTATCTATCTCATTTCCCTAAAATGGCACTCATGTCCCACCCCAGCTGAGAGAATTGTTAGATAGTGATGAGGGAAGGGGTGGGGAACATCAAATCTTTCCCAGTTTACAACTGGATCAAGGCTCTTGTATTTAGAACAAAAACATTGGGCCACCTTGTTCCTCTAATTGTGCCATTCTGGGGCAATGGAGGACTTACACCCAAAGACCCCAAAGACCTGAATAAGGATGGTCATAGGACAAAAAACAGAAAAACTGTGAGGGGAAAACTAATATGTCACAATATATATTACCACATTTGTAACTATTGACTTTCTAAATGCACTTGATCATGAAAAAGGAGCACAAGCAAGAAAACTTTACAGTACGTCTCTGTGGATGCCATCAGTTAATGGACTATATCAGTTAGCATTTGATGAGGAGACATAAACCACACAGTAAGCCCAACAGGGAATGTTTCATAAAAATAGTTATTAACTATTACATGAGTGCATGCTAAGTTGCTTCAGTCATGTCTGACTCTTCGAGACCCTATCGACTGTAGCCCACCAGGCTCTTCAGTCCATGGGACTCTCTAGGCAAGAATACTGGAGTGGGTTGTCATGCCCTCCCCCAGGAGATCTTCCAGACTCAAGGATTGAAACCATGTCTCTTAATTCTTCTGCATTGACAGGTGGGTTCTTTACCACTAGCACCACCTGGGAAGTCCGATGATTACAGGTGATTAACAATAAAGGGAGAAAAGGAACTAGTAGGAAAACTCCCAAGACTTAGGGAGGGTAACCAAGGAAAGAGAAATTTGGAAGGGAAATCTCCTTTGAAAGGAGCTACTTTCAAAGGTGAGATTCAGACCTCATTGACTTGCTTTACATTGCTTTTGTTATTATAATCATACAGAGTGGTCTGCCTCAGAGAATCCTGCTCCTCTGCCTGACTGTTAAAGTGCTTATGTTCAGGACCCTGTCCACCAGTGGGTGGGAAAGAATAAATCAACACATCTCCTGCCCCAGGCTTGCCATTCTAGGAGATATTTGGAAGATTGATTTTTTTTTTTCACTTTGTTTCCTCACTTTTCCCCATCTCTGTTCTATAAAAGGTCTGGCATCCAGACCCCGATAAGATGGTTATTTTGAGACATGATTCTGTGATCTTCTTGGTCTTCTGGCTTTCCAAATAAAGTCATATTCATGGCCTTAGAACCTCATCTCTCATATTCACTGGTCTGTTGTGTGGTGAGCAGGGTGAGCTTGGACTGGGGAACCTTTGGGAGTGCCCACAGGAGACACATGGCCAGAACGCAGGGGCTGAGGCAGGGCAGCTGCCGCCTGAGATGCCTGCAAGGCTAACTGGGAATCTGTCTGCGTGGATGCTACCAAAACTCAATAGACGTGAACTCCACAGTATAAGCATCCCTTAGTATCCCGGAGGATTGCTCCTGGGACCCCTCTGCTCACCTCTCCCTGCCAAGATGCCAAAAGTTGGAGATGCTCAAGTCCCTTATATAAAATGGCACAGTATCTGCATATAATGTCCACACATCATCTTGTATACTTTAAACCATCTCTAGATTACTTACAATTCAATGTAAATGCTGTGCAAATAGAAGTAAATGCCATGTAAATGATATCTAAATAGTTGCCTGTGTACTGTAAATTCAAGTTTAGCTTTTTGGAATCTTTTTGATTTTTTAATATTTTTGATCTGCAGTTGGTTGAATCTGTGGATGTGGAACTCATGGATCCAGAGAGCCTGATATATGTTCCTCCCCCAAGCACCTGTGGTATCAATGGAAGAACTACAGCATGAACAACAGAAGAAACCAATATACCAAAACAGGAAGAGAAGACCCTTCCTCCTTTAGTTTCCCTCCAGCGCCCTCTACTGACAATGTTTTACGTGGCGCCAGTGGAGAAGGCAATGGCACCCCACTCCAGTACTTTTGCCTGGAGAATCCCAGGGACAGGGGAGCCTGGTGGGTTGCCGTCTATGGGGTCACACAGAGTTGGACACGACTGAAGTGACTTAGCAGCAGTAGCAGTGGAGAAGGTAATGGCACCCCACTCCAGTACTCCTGCCTGGAAAATCCCATGGACGGAGCAGCCTGGTGGGCTGCAGACCATGGGGTCGCTGAGGGTCGGACACTACTAAGCGACTTCACTTTCACTTTTCACTTTCATGCATTGGAGAAGGAAATGGCAACCCCTTCAGTACTCCTGTCTGGAGAATCCCAGGGACGGGGGAGCCTGGTGGCCTGCCGTCTATGGGGTCACACAGAGTTGGACACAACNGACCTTTGTTGGCAAAGTAATGTCTCTGCTTTTGAATATGCTGTCTAGGTTGGTCATAATTTTCCTTCCAAGGAGTAAGTGTCTTTTAATTTCATGGCTGCAATCACCATCTGCAATGATTTTGGAGCCCAGAAAAATAAAGTCTGACACTGTTTCCCCATCTATTTGCCATAAATGATGGTACTGGATGCCATGATCTTCGTTTTCTGAATGTTGAGCTTTAGGCCAACTTTTTCACTCTCCTCTTTCTCTTTCATCAAGAGGCTCTTTAGTTCTTCACTTTCTGCCATAAGGGTGGTGTCATCTGTGTATCTGAGGTTATTGATATTTCTCCCGGCAATTTTGATTCCAGCTTGTGCTTCTTCCAACCCAGCGTTTCTCATGATGTACCCTGCATAAAAATTAAATAAGCAGGGTGACAATATACAGCCTTGACGTACTCCTTTTCCTATTTGGAACCAGTCTGTTGTTCCATGTCCAGTTCTAACTGTTGCTTCATGACCTGCATACAGGTTTCTCAAGAGGCAGGTCAGGTGGTCAAGGGGGACACAATTCAACCCATTGCCCCAGGTAACCTTCACTTATCCAGACTTACGTTGCTGCAGATGGGAAGTGTATTGAAATGTGTCTATAAAGCATACCTCCTCACGCCCCAAATGGATAGAGTGGATAAATGCTGGCATGGTCGATTACCTTACCATTTTCGAGGGCATTACTATCCTCTGAGGAAACAGAAAGGCTAAACTTGGTTAATGAAGAATTAGTAGTTTCTGCAGTCCTTGGGGTTGCTAAGAGTCGGACACAGCTGAGCGACTTCACTTTCACGCATTGGAGAAGGACATGGCAACCCACTCCAGTGTTCTTGCCTGGAGAATCCCAGGGACAGGGGAGGCTGGTGGGCTGCCGTCTATGGGGTCGCACAGAGTCGGACACGACTGAAGTGACTTAGCAGCAGCAGCAGCACAGCCACAGCAGAAAATCAGTAGAACTGATTCCCTCACATGCTCACATCCCGTCCACACCAGCCAAGGGTACAGTCTATCTCTAATGTCTATTAAGCACCTACTGGTGCCTGACACTGCTCTGAGAGCTGAGTAGAGTTGGACAGAGGATCCCCCTTCCCTTCAGGTGTGGAAAAGAGACACCCAAAGTAATAATTACGAGATGTTGTAAGTGCTTGTATAGAGACATGAACAAGAAAAGACCCCTAACTCCAGGCAAGAAAGCCTTCCTGTGAGAGGTGATGCTGGAGTTGACTCTTGAGGGTTGGGTCAGAGATAATGGAGGTGGGTGAGGGCAAGGAGAGGTGAGAAGGAGGAGAAGGGGACGCTGCGTTCAAAGCAGAAAAGACTCAGCCTGCCTTCCAGTGACCACTGACCAGGACTGGAAACCCAGGAGTTGGCACTGACCCTCAGATGCTGCTGAGGCTCTGAAGCATTTCAACCATCAGCCTGAGGGCTTTGAACGGCCTTATTCTATAGCAGGGCTTCCCTGATAGCTCATTTGGTAAAGAACCCACCTGCAATGCAGGAGACCCTGGTTTAGTTTCTGGACCTGGAAGATCCCCTGGAGGAGGGATAGGCTACCCATTCCAGTATTCTTAGGCTTCCCTTGTGGCTAAGCTGGTACAGAATCTGCCTGCAGTGTGGGAGACCAGGGTTCAATCCCTGGGTTGGGAAGATCCCCCAAGAAGGCAAAGACTACCCACTCCAGTAATCTGGCCTGGAGAATTCCATAGACTGTATAGGCCCTGGGGTTGCAAAGAGTCGGACAGGACTGAGCGACTTTCACTCACTCACTCATTCTGCAGGAAACCCTGGAGCATTTAGTGGAATTACTTGGTCAGATTTCCTTTACAGAAAGACCTTTCTGAAAGAAAGTGAATAAAGGTGGAAGATTAAACGGAGGGTAACATGCAGAGAAATTTTTGTAGATGAGGGAAACAATGAACGATGAACCATGGTCGTGATGACAGGAAGAGAGAGGAGAAGGAAGACTTGTTTTCCCCTATTTCATTTCCTTAAATTTCTGCATTATTTTCCAGATTATGCAAGTTAATGCAAGCTCACTGGAAAAAACTTTAAATGTGTATGAGATAAAACAAACTTCCAGAATTCCCAAACTCCTTAATTCCAGTCCAAGAATAAGCATGATTGTTTTTGTGTGTATACTATTAAATTTTTTTTCAAGATCATATATGCAAACATATGTAATCATTTACTCAAACTATTTTTTGTAACCTGATTTTTCCACTCTATATATCTTATTTCCCTATTGCACTAAGTGAATTTGTATAACCTGATTTTTAACTGATGTGACATATTTATTTAGCCAACCCAGGGGACAGATTTGCAGACTGTTTAAGGACTACAAGTACTATGCTGAGGTGACTGATGAGCTGCTAAGGTGTGAAAAAAAAAAGGGAGAAAACCAGGAAACCCCAACTTCCGGGCAGAAACTTTTCTCCCTGCAGTTGTCTTTCTGTTCAGGTCTGAACTGGAGGGATGGTCAGAAAAAAAAAGACATCCAAAAGGAGTTCGTGAATACGTGTCCTAGTCAATCTCCACAACGGTGAAAATAAATACTCCTCGGGGCATGCAGCCCCATGTTCAGAAACCGCCAGAGCATTCATTAAGAGAGATAAAAATGGCCTGCCCTGAAATCCTCAAAGGATGTGGGTAGATAAGACAAATGCACCCCTAAACACAGCTGCTGGCAGTCCCAAATCCAGCCGCACCTGATGAGCTGTCTCAGAGAAATGCAAGCAGAGACAGCCTTCTCCATCACGCGGGCAAGCCTCCCCGGGCAGCGCGGCCCTGCCCGCTTCTGCACCGGTCATTCCCCTGACATCGTCCCAGCATCCTGGGAGGGCGGCTTGTCCTGGCTCCTCCTTCTCCACGGGGCTTTGTCTTTGCACCGCGAGAGGGGGAGGACAAGGAGCGGCCCTTTCCAAGAGGGGCCTTAGTCCCTGTGAGGCACAATAAGTCCAGTGGAGGCTAATAATACAGCTTATTCATTTCCAAAAAATGAAAAGCGGAGGTATTGGGCAACAGACTAATTAATCAAGCACTTCACAATAGGTGCAGCTTGGTTTCCATTGTCTAATGCAGCTCCTACCTACACTTCTGGGCTTCTTTAGAAAAGGTTTATGGTTGAAATATAACTTGTGTCTATTGACCAATGAGGAGCTGAAAGACTCCTTTTCATCTTATGAATGTAAAGTAATAAATTTCAATCACTTTCTTTCTTTATGTTCATGGGTCAAGTCTCCGAGCAGAATATAAATAATCTCTTCTCTTGCACCTGAGGTAGACTTTCAGAAGCCAAGGACCTTCCTTCCTTCCCTTCTTCTTTGTTCTTTTCCCAAAGTGTATGAGCAATTTCCCTTCTTACTTTCTTTTTGTCTTAAGGGAAACCAGGGGGTTTAGGACTATCCCTTATGTGGAGCTGATGACAAGGCAGTCTCATAGTATTCTGCCAAAGAGAAAATGTGGGATGCACCTTTATCAAAAAGCTCTCCATCATGCACAGTACTTGTTCCGTCACTGAGCATTTATGGACCTACTACTCCTTTTGTGCCTGGCATTGGATTAGGTGTTGGGAAAGTGTAGGGACCACTGCAACCTAGCCCCCAGCCCTGGCTTCAGGAAGCTCACAGTTGACTTGGGAGGTAATTTCAATAGAACTCGATGGATGCTATAATGAAATGTAGCACAGAGTGCAAAGGAGAAGCTAATTCAAGGGCTGTCGAGGTTGGTTTCGCAGGGAAGGTGCATATGACTGTGAGCTAACAGTGCATGCTAAGGGGTGGGATTACAAGAAAGCAAGAAGCGTTTGAAGAACTGGAAGAACCTCAGGGGGGTGGAAGCAAAGGCAAGAGTTGTAGGTACTAACCAGGAGACCCCCGCCCCCATCCTGCAGGTAATAGAGAATCTCTGATGAGTCTTAAGGGTCTTTGAAGGGTGATATGGTCAAATGTGCACTCAGTCAAATGTTCCCTGAACCTTTGTTCACTGCACCACCATATATGAGTGTCTTCATTTAAGCTACAAGCTGAAAGGCCCATTGGAAACCCTACCCTGCAGTTCCTGTAGTGGAAGCATGAGGTAACTCAGGGTTTACAACCCTGGACTGAGAAAAAGATCAAGGACATTTCATAGATCTTCTTGCTTTACTTTTTCTTTTAGGGCAAAACACGTGTGAACAAAGACCCTCAAATGGTGCTTACTGTGACCAAGATTTTCTGTTTTAATCTTAGATCTTTCATCCTTAAATGCTCGTGAAAGACATGTTGCTTCTGGTTCAAACTTGGGCCAGTGACAAAGCTTTTCATGTTTGTTGACCCAATAATCAGCCATTACACGCAAAGACTTAGAGTGGATCAGTGTAAAAACAGCTCTTAGTGCATTTGAACTCCAGCCCCCCATAGGCCTGGGCTTGCTGCTGCCATGGGGCCGTTGCCTCTTCTTCCCAGGGAGGTCTGTGTTTCTCAGCCTGTTTTAACACTAATGTGGAAAAACTCCTTGTGTCAAACGTGGATAAATGGCAAACTCACTTAGGAGATTAGCTCACCTCTGTTCCACAGCAAGAGTGGCTGAATGAGATAAACCCAAAGATCTGTGGCAAGACTGGTCTAGTGTTCCTTTTCAGAGGGGTCCTTATGGGAAGGAGGTGGAGCCCCTCTCTGCTTATCTCAGGAGATCAGCTTTAAACACCCTCGTTTCCTCCAGTCAACCATTCATTATGGAACTGTCATTTTCCGTTTAAACATCATTGAGCTCTTTAGTTCTGCACCCTTCCGCATGGAGATAAAAGGCTCTTAAATCATCCCACCTCACTGCTACCCTGTATTAAATAATCGCCACAGAATGAATGCTTTGTGGCTCCGCCATTCATATGTTGAAACCTAACCCTCAGCATGATGGTTTTAGGAAGTGGGACCTTTGAGAGGTGATTGGGTCGTGAAGGTGGGACCCTCAGGATTGGGGTTAGTGCTCCTTTAAGGACAACATAAGGTTGTGCCTTATGCCACTTGAGGACACAGCAGGAGGATGCCGTCTATGTACCAGGAAGAAGGTTCCCACTAGACAACAAATCTGCTGATGCCCTGACCTTGGAATTACCAGCCTCCAGGGCTGGTTCTTCCCTGGGTTCTTCCCTGGTGGCGCTAGGGGTAAAGAACCTGCCTGCCAATGCAACGTACGTGAAACATGGGTTCGATTCCCAGGTCAGGGAGGTCCTTTGGAAGAGGGCATGGCAACCCACTCCAGTATTCTTATCTGGAAAATCCTCCAGACAGAGGAGCCTGGTGGGCTACAGTCCATGGGTTTGCAAAGAATCAAACACAACTGAAATGACTCAGCATGCATGTAGAGCCATTTGAAATAGATGTTTGCTTATAAGCCACCCAGCCTATGGTATTTTTGTTATAGCAACCTGAACAGACTAAGACAGAAACTGCTACTGAGAAGTGGGATGCTGCTGTAGCTAGTATTTTAAAATGTGGTGTATAGGTGTGAAAGTTGTTCAGTCGTGTCCGACCCTTTGCGACCCCATGTAGCCTGCCAGGCTCCTCTGTCTGGGGAATTCTCCAGGCCAGAATACTGGAGTGGATAGCCATTCCCTTTTCCAAGGGATCTTCCCAACCCAGGGATTGAACCCAGGTCTCCCATATTGCAGGCACATTACCGTCTGAGCCACCAGGGAAGGCCAAGAATACTAGAGTTTAAGATGTGGAGGCATTGAGTAATGAGGATAATGGACAGGGGCTTGAAGAATTTTGAGGTGCATGCTAGAAAAATCCTCCATGGCAATAAATGGACCAGGTTCATGGGGTCCCAAAGGGTTGGACATGACTTAGCAATTAAAGCAATAACAAGGAGGATTCTGGTGAGAGTTCTGAAAGAAAAGAGAACTGTCGAGACAGCCTTAGTCTTCTTAAATAATACCCAACTAATCATGAGCAGAATGTTGGTAGAAATATGGACAGAAAAGGTCATTCTGAGAGGTCTTAGATGAAAATGAGGAATGTGTTACTGAAAACTAGAGAAAAGGCCATCCCTGTTATAAAGTGCCAAAGAACTTGGCTGAACTGTGTTTGTGTTTTAGTGTTTTGCAGAAAGTGAAACTAGTGAGTGATGAAATCAGATGCATAGCTGAAGCTGTTCTAAGTGTAGAAGGTACAGCTTGTCCACTCCCTACTGCATATAGTAAAATTTGAGAGGAGAGAAAAAAACTTAAAGATGGAATTGTTAAGCAAAAGGAAAGCAGAGTTTCAAGATTTGGAAGACTCTCAGCCAGTCCATATGGAAAAAAAATGAAGATGATGCCCAAGCGACTGTTTACTAGGAAATGACTATGGATCAGCCATCTGAGGCCAATCGCTACTCCTCAAGACTACGGAAGGATGACCCTGAAGGCAATTCAGAAGTCATCAAACACACCACTCCTATCACAGGCCCAGAGTGCAAGGGCCTAGGGAGCAGAGTGATTTCAAAGTGGCAGGGGGTGGGGGGGGAGGGCACCTTTCTGGGTCAGGTGAGGCAAAANTATGGGTGTGAGAGTTGGACTGTGAAGAAGGCTGAGCACTGAAGAATTGATGCTTTTGAACTGTGGTGTTGGAGAAGACTCTTGAGAGTCCCTTGGACTGCAAGGAGATCCAACCAGTCCATCCTAAAGGAAATCAGTCCTGAATATTCGTTGGAAGGACTGATGCTAAAGCTGAAACTCCAAAACTTTGGCCACATGATACGAAGAGGTGACTCATTGGAAAAGATCCTGATGCTGGGAAGGATTGAAGGTGGGAGGAGAAAGGGATGACAGTGGATGAAATGGTTGGATGGCATCACTGACTCGATGGACATGAGTTTGAGCAAGCTCTGCCAGTTGGTGATGGACAGGGAGGCCTGGTGTGCTGCAGTCCATGGGGTCGGAAAGAATCAGAGTGACTGAACTGAACTGAACTCCAAATTTCATAATCAGATCAAAGGGAAAAACCATTTTATGTTCTTTGGTTTATTACTGCTTCTATTTGGGCTACATGGGGCTTCCCTTGTGGCTCAGTGGTAAAAAATCCACCTGCCAATGTAGGAGATGTGGGTTCAATCCCCCCAGAGAAGAAAATGGCAAGCCACTCCAGTATTCTTGCCTGGGGAATCCCATGGACAGAGGAGCCTGGCAGGCTACCCACCATGGGTTTGCAAAGAGCGACCACTTAGCAACTAAATCACCACCACCATTTGGGCTACATCAGAGAAAGGACACCCTAACAACTCAGTGGTTTGGAGACTTGGCCTAAGAGCCAAAGGCAAACGGAGAAGGAACAGGAAACGGGCTCGGCTCTGTGTCATACTTGGTCTTTTCTGCTTGCCTTTGGCTCTCGTTTCTGCAGACGGTAAATATATCTGAATGGAAATTGTGAGTACAGTGCTTCCACCTCTGATTTTTGCTTCGATGGGCTCTGCTTCTGCGGGTTCCGCCCCCTCCACAACACAGTTCCAGTTTCCCGGGCATCCTCCTCCACCTTTCTACAGGCCAGCTATAGTACATCATGTCATATAAGGGCCTTGAGCATCCGTGAATTTCGGTATATGTAGAGGATCCTAGAACCGCAGTCCCCTCCAGATATTAAGAGATGACTGTATTTGACTGCTGTTCTCAGCAGAGTTTGAGTAAAGCAGTCCCAGGTGGCCTCTGCTACCTCTAGGCTGTCACCGCCCCCTCCCATTTCCTCTCCAGAGTCCCCCATCTCGTGGGGCCCTCTCCTTCATTTCAGGGCCCCACCCTCAGACATCTTTCAGATCCATTAGTCATATTAGCATCAGTGGTTGATAAGCTAAAGGTCGTCTCCCTCCCAGGATAATATATCAATAGGGGTCAAAGTCTTAGCGCAAGAAGGAGGGTCTAACTGTGGAATTTTAATTATAAGCTGGTAGAGTAGCGAACCAGCCAGGGCAGGCTATTCCAGGGCTTCTAAACTCCCATGATGTAGACTGGCACTGTCTAAAATAGAAGTCACTCGCTGCATGGGATGACTAATATTTAATTAATTAAAAGTAAATATAAATAATTTTTTTTTAATTTCCAAAGGGCTTCCCTGGTAGTTCAGTGATGGAGAGTCCACCTGCTAATGCAGGAGATACAAGTCCAATCCCTGATCTGGGAAGATCCCACATCCCTCGAAGCAAAAGCTATTGAGCCTGTGCTCTAGAGCCCACGAGCTGCAACTACTGAGCTCACGTGTCCCAGCTGCTGAAGCCTGCCCGCCCTAGAGCCTATGCTCTGCAGCAAGCGAAGCCACTTTAGTGAGGAGGCTGAGACCACAACGAGAGTAGTCCCCGCCGGTGACAACCAGAGAAAAGTCCATGCAGCAATGAAGACCCAGCACAGCCAACACTTAATTAATTTTTTTTTTAATGTAAGTAAAAATTCAGTTCCTTAGTCACACTGACCACATTTCAAGTGCTAAATAACCTCATGTGTCTCCTGACTAATACATTGGACAGCACAAGTACCAAACATTTCCATTCTCACAGAAAGTTCCATCAGACAGTGCAAGTTCAGAGGATGACTTTCCTGACCTGTGCAGACGTGATCTACCCTTACCTCAGCACTGGATTTCTCAGCCTTGGCACCACTGACATTTTGGACTGGATCTTTCTTTGTTTTTGGATGGGTGGAGGGGTTGTCCTGTGCATTGTAGGGTGTTTAGAAGCATCTCTGGCGTCTATCCCTGTCGTTGTTCAGTTGCTCAGTTGTGTCCAACTCTTGCACCCCATGGACTGCACACCAGGCCCTTCTGTCCTCCACTATCTCCGAGTCTGCTCAAACTCATGTCCATTGAGTCCATGATGCCCTCCAGCCATCTCATCCTCTGTTGTCCTCTTCTCCTCCTGCCCTCAGTCTTTTCCAGTGAGTTGGCTTTTTGCATCAGGTGGCCAAAATACTGGAGCTTCAGCTTCTGCATCGGTCCTTCAAATGAGTATTCAGTGTTGATTTCCTTTAGGATTGACTGGTTTGATCCCCTTACTGTTCAAGGGACTCTCAAGAGTCTTCTCCAGCATCACTATTCAAAAGTATCAATTCTTGGGCGCTCAGCCTTCTTTATCGACCAACTCTCACATCTATACGTGACTACTGGAAAGACCATAGCTTTGACTATAGAGACCTTTGTCAGCAAAGTGATGGCTCTGCTTTTTAATATGCTGCCTAGCTTTGTCATAGCTTTCCCTCCAAGGAGCGAGCATCTTTTAATTTCATGGCTGCATGCTGGTAACCCTTCTCATCCAGCTGTCATCATCAAAAATATGTCTAGGGACTCGCCCAGTGGTCATATGGTTACAACTCCGAGCTTCCATTGCAGGAGGCATGGGTTCGATCTCCTACACGCTGCTCGGTGTAGCCAAAAACAACAAGCAAAAGTCTCTAGACCTTACCGAACATCCCCCATGGGACAAAACTCCTCCATCTGAGAAGCACTGCAGGAAAGCTGGCTGACGTTTTGGGGATCAGAGAGGCCATCTATCAGCACACTTGTGCACAAGATGGGTTAAGGGAGTTGTGAGTGCTTGGAGGACAGGGACTCTGCAGGGGGCAAGCCATGCATGCTCCAAGCGCTCTTGAAACATTACAGAGGAGAAGAATTTCAGAGTGACGTTTATAGCCAAGAGAGAGATTCTTCCCCGGTCTTAGGAATTCCATTGATGCTGAACTGTCACGTGTGTCGGAGCTCTACAGGCTGCAGGGAGGGCTGTAAATCAAAGGAAGGCAAAGAAAAGGCCCCGGGGGATGGGGGGGGCAGGTTGTGGGGTGAGGACGCTTATCCCAGGGAGTGGGGGTTGCCCCCACTTCGCTCGGAGATTTTCAGCCTGGCGTGCTAAGCCGCCTGTCCCCAGAGTGGCCATTCATGCCCTAAATGGCCGTGACTGCCTCATCAGCAGCTTGTCAGCTGTAAATTCTAATCCCGGGCCGGGTCTCTCTTCCCAGGACCAAAGTCATAAAGATGTTTGCCCTTGCGCAGGTCTTTGACATGTGCTAGGCCGCCTCCGTTTATTTGTCTTAGGGCCCTCTCAAGAGTTTAGCGCTTCTCTGAAACCCAGCCGAGGCTTTCTGGGCTCGGCCTTCCTCCTGACATCATGCTTGCACCTCGCCTTTGGAGACAGAATCCAAAGACCGGAAAGAACTTTTAAACAAGCAAATGTTTTCCATTATTGAAGATGTTAAGGAAACCAAATTCTGAAATATTTACGGCCACAGCCTCCTCTGTGGATCGTCAGCAACCTCTTCCCTTTCAGGAGGCATCTTACAGAGGGGGAGCCCTGGCTGGCTCCCCCCAAGGCCACTGAGACTGCAGAGCTGAGTCAACCATTCCATGGGGAGACTGGTGAAAAGCGTATTCGCCACACACGCCGAGCTGAGATGACCGAAGCCAAACCCAGGAGAAGTCCAAGTTTACCGTAGAAGGCAAAGCAGAGACCCAGGACTGCCCTGTCGGCTGCATATCTGCATTCTAGAGTTAGCCCAAGTTGTTTTTCTGTTTTGAGGGACGATGTCAATCATCTCATGAGTAAATGAACACCATCATTCAACAGTTCTGTAAACATTGAGAGGTAAAGGAAACCGCCCCACGAAATACTTTGTGTACTTTAGACAGGGGTGGGAATGGGTTACTCGGGGACTTCTGGTGTCGCCTCTCCTCCTCCCTTTTTTTCAGGGTCTATCAGACCTAAGTGGCTCCATGCAAAGTCCTGCCCGATGCTCTGGCACCATGGGAAGCGGTGCAGCGTGGTCTGAGTCCTCTGTGTGTGCCATTCAGTCGTCCAGCTCTTTGTGGCCCCATGGACTGTAGCCCGCCAGGCTGCTCTGTCCATGGAACTTCCTAGGCAAGAATACTGGAGTAGGTTGCCATTTCCTCCCCCAGGGAACCTTCCCAACTGTACATAAAGGAGACTTCATTAATGTGCATTAGAGGATACCCCAGGTTATAGAAAACTGTCTCTGGAGTCTTTAAATTCTATACCAATTCTATACCTCTGGCTGGCCAATTGTTTGTTTCTTTATTTAGGTTTTAAGGTGGATGACCTGGGGATATTTGTCTCCATCAACCTGACTGCGAATCTAAAGGCACAGTTGAAATGTCTATTTTTCTTGCTATCCTCAGAAGAGATTGCTGCAAATCTACTCCATGATTCTCATTCTTTTCCACTTACAATACAAATAGCTTATTAGTTTTTACAACCTATGCCTTATAATAAAGCAGTGCTGAAAAATTAAATAGAAGAAAGTTCAGTTGCCATATAGGCTACGAAAATGACTTGCTGGTGGTGAATTTTAAGCTTGATTCTAAGTAGATTTATGAAGAATGGCACTTGGAAGTCGTGGTTCAAATTTTGCTATTTAAGGTATCTTGAAATTATAGGCTCACTCTCCCTAAAATTTCAAAAAAGCATAGAGCTTAGGCTCTTAAGGGTATAGCAGTGATAAAAGCTTTCATCAGTTCAGTTCAGTTCAGTCGCTCAGTCGTGTCCAACTCTTTGCGACCCCATCATTTCTAAAAAGCAACACTTCATAGTTTTCTCTCTCCAATGGTCCTCTAATATACTTGTAGAAGGAAGGCAGCAATTCTTTACAGGTAATGATTAAAAGCCCATTCTTTTATGCAGTGTTTCTCGGTGGGAGTGCTTCTAACTTGCAGGATAGGGTGACTCTTCATTACACAAATGTCTCTGGCTCATTGCAGGGCATCTAGCGCCCCAAGCTTCTTGGCACAAAATGCTAGTGATGTCTACCTTCCTCTGAAGTCTAGACAGCTAGTCAGTGTCCTGGCACCATGGCGACCACGCCACACCAGGAATGCCTACTGTTCCAGTTAAGTTTTCAGCAGTAATATCTTTGTGACCCCGTGGACTGCAGCCCAGTAGACTCCTCTGTCCATAGAATTCTCCAGACAAGAATACTGAAGTGGGTAGATTCCCTTCTCCAGGGGATCTACCTAACCCAGGGATCAAACCCAGGTCTCCTGCATGGCAGGCAGATGCTTTACCATCTGCGCCACCAGGGAAGTCCTCACCCCAAAAAGAGTCCCAGTTTGGATAATAAATACTGTGATCATCCTACCTCATACCCAAGTCCCTCTAACCATCAGTTTATCACTTTTACCACTCCACAACCCTTCCCCTTTCTCTTTTTATTGATTCTCAAAACCTCTCCTCCTCTCTGAGTCCATTTCTCATGTTTTCGTAACTTGGTCATCCTCGAAGTTTGGGCGGCTGTAAATGACAACTCCAGGTCCAGACTGCCTGAACTATGGAGCCTTTGGCTCCTGAGTGGGCGAGGAAGCCAGACACCCCAGGAGAAGGATCAGTGGGGCCCAGGCAAGTCCTCGGCCTTGACCAAAGCCTTGGAAAGCCCCTCGTGTGCTCCGACATCCACAGTGAACAAGGCTGGAGGTGGATGGGGGGCAGGAAGTCTGGTGAACGTCCGTGATTTTTTTTTTTTTTTAATGAATCTGAAATGAACTGAAAAGAAATACACTGTGAGACACCACCGATTAGGTTGTGAGAGTCCAGTATGTCCAGATGACTCAAGTGTGGTGTTCATACTCCGTGGTAATGCTTTGAAATCCTTTGTGAATAATAAAAGTTAAGTATAAGCAAGAAAGTGTTTCTCATAACAAGATAAAATCCCCTTTCCTTGTCTGCCCCACGGGGCCAAAATACCAGTGCCTGTAATTGGTATATCAGTACCACCCTCAAGAATTTCTTAAATGTCCTAAACACACAGTGCCGTTCTGGTGGAGGCCCCCGGCAAGCTGTAATCGTGAGCTGTGAGGAGCCTGGTTCTGCAGCTGTGCTTGCTCTCCGTATTGCTATTAAATCTGCTACAGAACTAAATATCTGTGCCATGAGACCTTCCCATACCAGAGCGCAACAGACCCGGGAAACACTGGTTAAAATGAAAGCTGGTTCCATGGAGAGTTGGGAGATGAAAACGGCTTCTTTTTTAATGTAAGGAATTTTGCTCTTCTATTTAATTAAGAGGCCATTGCACAGACAAGCCTGCCTTCTAATGAGCTCTCTTCCTGACAACCTTGGAAAATACCTACTCACCAACATCGTTTACTCCGTGGCAAACAACACGGGCTCTGTTAGCTCGAGGAGCTGTGCGATATTAGGCAAGATCTTACCTAACCTTCCTGGGCCTCAGTTTCCCCAGTTATGAAACAAGGACACCAGTGCCTGCCTTATAGGTGCCAATGTGCTGCCGTGAAGAGGGAAGGCCATACTGCGTGTAGAGTGCTCAGCATCGTGCTCGGTCAGTCACTCACACAGTCATGTCCTACTTTTTGTGACCCATGGACTGTAGCCCGCCAGGCTCCTCTGTCCATGAGATTTTCCAGGTAAGAATACTGGAGTGGGTTGCCATGCCCTCCTCCAGAGGATCTTTCCCTATCCAGGGATCCAACCCACATCTCCTGCATAGGCAGGCGGGTTCTTTACCACTGAGCCACCTGGGAAGCCCGCAACTATAAATACAGACAAGTACTGTGAAACAGTCTGTAGATATTGTACTGTGTTTTGAAGCATGGAGAAAATTTTTCCCAGCAGTGAAGGTGAAAAGACTTCCCAAGATTGCTCAGGATAGGTAACCACGTACCTGGATGAATGGAAAAAGGTGATACAAATGTTTGCTTTGGCACTGGCCTGATTTTTACAGAATACGTTATGACTAATTTTTTCTAACATATTTATTTCTGTATTATTTTGGGTCGTGCTGGGTCTTCGTTGCTGGGCGGGCTTTTCTCTGGTTGCGGCAGGCGGGGGCTACTCTCCGGTTGCGCGGTGCAGGCTTCTCGCTGCCGTGGCTTCTCTTGCTGCAGAGCACAGGCGCTTCCGCAGTCACGGCTCCTGGGCTCCAGAACGCGAGCTCAGTGCTTGCAGCCCACAGGCCTCGCTGCACTGAGGCCTAGCACATTGGTATCTATAAGGCGGGTACCAGTATCCTGGTTTCACAACTGGGAGAACTAGCTGCTTCCCAGACCAGGGATGGAACCCAGGTCTCCTGGAATGGCAGGTGGATTCTTTACCTCTGCACCACCAGGGAAGCCCCAGCTATGACTAATTTAAAAAGATAAAGCCCGCTGTTTACAAGTTTTCTTTTTCCTTTCCCTCAGCCAAGCAAGCAGAGCTGGGGACACTGGGACATCAAGCCTCGTTAGGTAAATAGAACACATTTCCCTGAGGTCCAGGTCATTGGGTCTTCTCTGACTGGGGGCTTGGCCCAGGCCTACCGAGAACAACACTACTTGTAACTCCCAATGGAGCCCCCTCTCCAAAGGACTCTCCAGGTTCCCTCTGACCTGCACGGAAAGATTGCTGCCTAAAAAGTCGCAGTGTAAACCTTAAGACTCGGTGTTTCCAGAAGAGCGCTTTGGGGAGGTCCACAGTGTTGAGGTCACAAAGAAGTAGACAAAACTTCACAACTGAACGACATTAGTGTTGGGGTTCCTACCCCACGTCCTAATTGCCAGAAACACTGGCCTTGTCAGAGGCAGATCACAGAACTGAGAAGGACAGGTGAGTTCGTCCACAGACCCTCAGAAGCTTCAGCTGGCTGGGGCCCAGATTTTCAGAGATATGGACGTGATGTTTCCGGTTGAATGAAATGGATCATTGCAGAAATCTCCCCAGGAAAACTAGAAGGAGTGAGAAAGTGGGACTTTGAAGGTGAAGGGCAAGGAAAGATACACTGCCAGGAGCCAAGCTGGATAGAGGGTGACGAGGATCAAGCCCATGGGGGGCTGCTCCAGGCCAGGGCTGGAGGGGAACACAGGAGCTGCGGTGATTCTATCTGCTCCTCCGCCGTCACTGGTTTAGTGCCGCTGCCGGGGGACTTCAGNGGACGTGATGTTTCCGGTTGAATGAAATGGATCATTGCAGAAATCTCCCCAGGAAAACTAGAAGGAGTGAGAAAGTGGGACTTTGAAGGTGAAGGGCAAGGAAAGATACACTGCCAGGAGCCAAGCTGGATAGAGGGTGACGAGGATCAAGCCCATGGGGGGCTGCTCCAGGCCAGGGCTGGAGGGGAACACAGGAGCTGCGGTGATTCTATCTGCTCCTCCGCCGTCACTGGTTTAGTGCCGCTGCCGGGGGACTTCAGACCCTTGGCACTGCCTGTGTGCACGGATGGATGGATTCTACAGCCAGAAGGCCGTCCTCTGTCACTGTAGGCAGAAAAGTGTACAGGCAGGGCCTAGGGCAAAATGAAAATGTCGGAGCCCCTTTTTAAAAAGCAGGGAAAGAGATGTCATTAGAGGTGCTAAAAGAAAAGCTTCTCCTTTCTTCCACAGTCTCCCTCTCCACTTGTCATGTTTTTATTTTTAAAATGCCGCTATTGAATGCCACTCTGAGTCAAGGAAAATTTAAATTTTAAATCGTTAGCGTAAATTCTACCCCTTTCATTTCAATATTGTGCAGTGCCTGTTTAAATGCAAATAGAAGAGCATTTAACACGCATGCTAATCAACAAAATTATACAATTTGCATATTCCATTCTTATCCAAACAGTGGAAAGACTGCACCCAGCTAAGTCACCTGCTTTTATTTCCTGTCTTGACGCGTGCTCGTTGTACGAGCAGTGTCTCTACCTTCTGCTTACTGATGAGTAAGGAGGGATTGAAAGGGTAGAGATGGTGAGTGGCCATCTTGCTGCTTTAGGCCATGATTTCTGGTGAGCTGTTGAGGAGGGGTGAAGAGGAAAGAGGGAAAGAGAGGAAAAGAGTTGAGAGAGAGTAAAAGCCTCTGGGGTCCCTCTCACATCCCTGGAGGCTCAACCAGGTGTCTGTTGTTGTTTAATTGTTAACCCACGTCCGATTCTTTTGCAACCCCATGTAGCCCGCCAGGCTCCTCGGTCCTTGGGATTTCCCAGGCAAGAATACTGGAGTGGGTTGCCAGTTCCTCCTTCAGATGATCTACCCCATCCAGGGATCGAACCCGTGTCTCCTGCATTGGCAGGCAGATTCTTTACTATTGAGCCATCCAGGAAGCCCCTACTTGGCAATACTGTGTCCAAAAATCTAGTCCCCACTGGATGGCCATTGACTTAACCTGCTGCTCTGCAGTGAGAGAGCATCTGAAGGACTGGCGGGTTCCCCCAACTCAGGCCTTAGGTGCCGGGACCCAGGCCATGGTCAGCCTACCTGCCAGTCATCTGCAAAGTGCTTCCATCGCTTTAGCTGAATTATGGGAATGAGCTCAGTAATATTGCATCTGTTTGTCCACAGACACTTTCAGAAATCTTTGGCCTTCCCGGGAGAGTTTTCCTGAAATCTTTGCCTGCCCTGGCTTGATCATGAAAAATCTGGATCAGCCCGGAAGTTGGATGTCTGCTCACTTGAGCTTTCAAACAGTCTGGCAAAGGGAAGGGGTCCAAGCCGCCTTGGTATGATGTGTTTCCAGCAAAAAATATCAGCACACCAGAATAAGAATAATATCTGGAGGGCTTGGTTCCCATTAGAATTCGGCAAATAAAGCCAGAAGAGCCCCCAGGTTCAGGTCTAGTTTAAGGGAGCATCTTGGCCAAGGCAGGTTTGAATTTCAGACCCGGGTTTCTCCCAGCTCCCTCGAGACACCAAAGAGAAAACCTGCAGAGAAACACAAAACGCTGCTCACTGTACCTGCTACTCGTTTGCAAGCAACTGTGTGTCTGCCCTAAAAACCCCACTTGCATCCACCACACTCTGAAATCAGCCTCTGTGATGCCACACAGCCGGCTGTTTGCCCACACTGCCTGCAATGTTCGGCATCTCCTGAGAGTGGTGGCTGCCCTTCTCTGATCAAACTGTGGCTGCTGGTACCTCTGGCTTTTATTCAATGAGCTGCAGCTTCAAGAAAGAGCCAGTCCTCTCCTGTGGCCCCGATCTAGCATGGCTATTGTCTCTCACTGTTCTTCTGTGCACCCACCTTTTTCAGAAAGATAAACCCTATTCGTGGTGGTGCCACCAATCCTATGGACTGTTCAGAAGACAGGCTGTCGATTTCCTCCTTCCCTTCCTCCCTCCCTCCCTCCTTCCCTGCCTTCCTTCCCTTTTCTCACTCTCTTTTTTTTAAATAGTTGACAACACACTGTGTGTGTGTATACATATATACATACAAAAAAGTGAAGTCGCTCAGTCGTGTGTGACTCTTTCCAACCCCAACCCCCTGGACTATAGCCCACCAAGCTCCTCCATCCATGGGATTCTCCAGGCAAGAATACTGGAGTGGGTTGCCATTTCCTTCTCCAGGAGATTTTCCCAACCCAGGAATTGAATCCAGGTCTCCCAAATTGTAGGCAGACGCTTTACTGTCTGATCCACCAGGGAAGCCATATATATATATATATATATATATATATATGTATGTATATATTTATACTGGAGAAGGCAATGGCACCCTCCTCCAGTACTCTTGCCTGGAAAATCCCATGGACGGAGGAGCCTGGTAGGCTGCAGTCCATGGGGTCGCTAAGAGTCAGACCTGACTGAGTGACTTCACTTTCTCTTTTCACCTTCATGCATTGGAGAAGGAAATGGCAACCCACTCCAGTGTTCTTGCCTGGAGAATCCCAGGGACAGGGGAGCCTGGTGGGCTGTCATCTATGGGGTCGCACAGAGTCGGGCACAACTGAAGTGACTTAGCAGCTTAGCAGCATATATTTATATATATAAAGTCTCTCTCTATATATATAAAGTTGCTCAGTCATGTCTGACTCTTTGATACTCCAAGGACTATAGCCTGCCAGGCTCCTCTGTCCAAGAGGATTTTCCAGGGAAGAATACCAAATAGGTTGCCATGCCCTTCTCCAGGGGATCTTCCCAACCCAGGGATCAAACCCAGGCCTCCTGCATGGCAGGCAGATTCTTTACCATCTGAGCCACCAGGGAAGCCCAGTATAACATTGTTGAAAACCAAGAGTTTGAGTAAACTCTGGGAGATGGTGATGGAGGCCTGGCGTGCTGCGATTCATGGGGTCATAAAGAGTCAGACACGACTGAGCGACTGGACTGAACTGAACTGAACTGATATTAATAGAAATGCAGGTTGTTTCTGATATTCTGCTCTTACCAACAGTGCCTTACCAACTGACTTTCTACTATGTATTTTTTGAACCTGTGCAATTTTATCTTTTTGCCTTTTCACACTGTTCACGGGGTTCTCAAGGCAAGAATGCATGGGATCACAAAGAGTCAGACACAGTTTAGCAACTGAACAACAATTTTATCTGCATATCATTTTCCCTGCAACTATACAAGCTTATCTGTAACACAAATTCCTGCAAATGCTCTTTCTGGGTCAACAGGGATGTGCATGTGTAATCCTGTCATACACACTGCACTGGCCACACTTCCTCCAAGGGTGCGGCAGTGTTGGCTGTGGCTCGTCCCTGAGGCTTTCTTGGGATGAGAAAGGGGTTAGAGAGTATAGGTGGTTATTTAACTGGAGAACTGGGCTCCCCCATTGCAGCGTTCCCAGCTGTAACCGTTGAAATTCTTAGTTCAACTCAAATAAGGAATATTTTTATGTTTTACATTATAACTAAATAAATTAAGACTCCTTTGGCTGCAAGTAATAAAATACAGTTCAACTCAGCCCCATGGGGGGTGGGGCAGTGAGAAAGGAAGGAGGTAGTCATCATCGTAAGGACGAGGTCCCCAAAGCAGACAGGCAGCCCTGCTCCCAAGCTCGCACTTGGAGAGGGCCTGCATGAGTGACTCAGTGGGCGCGTGAAGGACTTTGAACTTGGGTCAGCCACCCACCCCAGGTCCAGGCAGCTGTGACCAATAAAGCATGTTGTTGTCCAAACCGAAATCTGGAACCTGCCTCTGAGTGAGCAGAGCGACTGAGCAGATATTCCAAGTGGCATCGGCTACCACCACAAATGACGTGATTTATCTTAGTCACTTGAATCGTATAACAAAGGAATTTACAAAAGTCGAGCAGACATGGAATGAGCTCTGAATGCCCAATAAATCTCTCATTTAAATCACCCCAACGGTTTCTGAGGTTATCCTATCACTGTGGCAAAAATGAGTCAGGTATAAAGAGGCCAGATCCTCACTTCTGCTACTGCTTCTGTTCAGCAGGTAGTTGCCTAATAACTGGGTTATCAGAGAAGATTTTTAGAATAAAAATTTTTTCTAACATTTTTAAAAACAGAAGTTTCTCTTTCATGAGTTAAAAAAAAAAAAGAAGACCATAGATTTCAGGCCGGCCTATAGAGCACAGTTATTTCAAAGTGACGTGTGATGTCACTTTAGGAAAGTGAGCTGTTTCTTTTTTTCAGCCTAAAGACCAAATGGCCAGGGAGAAAGCAGCCAAGAGTCTGAGTAATCTTATTGAGGGTTCAGTTTTCTAAGTATGACCTTATGCTAGCAACAGCGCCTAAGGAACAAGAAAACAAGCCGAGCGAGGAAGTCTCACGTCTATGAGACAAGAGCCTCCAAGACAGCAACGTCTGAAGGCGAATCCTAATTACGTAACCGGAGTGAGTCATCAATGCCACCAGAGATTACAGACAGCTAAGCGGTCACCCGCCCTCTCCCTGCAATTTTGAAGCAGGCTCTCAGGAACCTCATCCATTCCACACCTGACCTTCATTCTCCCTTCCTTCCTTATTTTCTTTTGTCCCCCTTTTATTTTCCATTTTATGTTGTGTTAGTCAGGGTTCTCCATAGAAACAGACACAATAACACGAACACACACATAAATATATATATATATATATATGTTTTATTATAAGGAAGTGGCTCATGTAATTATAGAGATGGGCAGGTCCTAAGAATCTGCAGGGTGGGTAGGCAAGCTGGAGACCCAGGAAGGCCAGCGATCTAGTTCCAGTCCAAGTCTGATGGCCTGAGAATGAGAAAGACTGAGGGTGGAGTCTGAAGCTTTTCCAAAAGCTGAGAGGCCCAGAAAGAGCCAGTGTCTTCAGTCAAAAAGCAGGAAAACACCAATATCCCAGTTCAAAGACATTCAGGCAGGAGGGATTCGCTCATCCTCGGGGAGAGTCAGTGTTTTTGCTCTACTCAGACCTTCATCTGGTTGGCTAGGGCCCACCTACATTAGGGAGAGCAATCTGCTTTACTCTGTCTACTTATTTAAATCTTTTAATTTACTTTAAATACATTCCCTGATGTATGTTATTTGTGTTACAAATTATGCTGAAGCTGAAACTCCAATACTTGGGCCACAGAAGAACTGACTCATTGGAAAAGACCTTAATGCTGGGCAAGATTGAAAGCAGGAGGAGAAGGGGATGACAGAGGATGAGATGGTTGGACGGCATCACTGACTCAATGGACATGAGTTTGAGTGAACTCTGGGAGCTGGTGATGGACAGGAAAGCCTGGTGTGCTGCAGTCCATGGGGTCACAAAGAGTTGGACACAACTGAACGAGTGAACTAAACTGATATTATATATCCATTAGTGTAGATTTATAATTACCTTTTCAGTTTTTGTCTTTGGGGCACTATAAAAGAATCAAGAGTGGAGTTATGAACCAACATCATAGTGATACCGGTTTTTAGATTTTTTTTTTTGTATTGACCTTAGCTGCAGAAATGTATGCTTCATATGGCTTTGAGCTAGTGTTCTATCTCTTTGTTTCAATCTGAAATACTACTCCCTTTATCAAAATAAATTACTTAAATGTTAATCTCATCCAAAAATATTCTTGCAGAATAGTGTTTGACTGAGTATATGGACACTCTGTGGCCCGGGCAAGGTGACACATAAAACTCAGCGTCGCAGGCGCCTCTCTGTTCTCTTGCGTACAGGCCACTGCTACATGCTCCCCAAACAGCGACCTTGCACGTCGTCAGGTTCTGTGTCCCACTTCTCCTCTGGATTTTATAGTAAAGTTTCTAGAAAGGGAAATCTAGATTCACTGTCTGAAATGTCTCAGCTCTCACTCACTGTTCAACCCAGATGTCATTTGTCTTCTGTTCCTATCACTGTTTTCTTAAGAACATCCACGGGGCTTTAGAGTTGGTAAACAATCCACCTGGAATGCAGGAGACACTGATTCAATCCCTGGGTCGGGAAGATCCCCTGGAGAAGGAAATAGCAGCCCACTCCAGTGCTCTTGCCTGGAGAATCACATGGACAGAGGAGCCTGGCAGGCAACAGTCCATGGGGTCGCAAGAGTCGGGCATGACTTAGCAACTAAACCACCACCACCAAGAATGCCAATAATCTAATGTGAAATTCTTTGCTCTCTTGCTCTCTGAATTTCCTCCTACCTCTCCAGCTCCTTCCCCTCGGTGGTGTTCCCCAGGCGACGCACCATCTTCCTTTTTTACTTTATAATCTCTGTCCATTAGTGTTATATATTCCGTGACTTTACCAGCTCTAAGCCCAGACTCAAAGCCTATCTTCAACATTACAGTAAAGTCGCTCAGTCGTGTCTGACTCTTTGTGACCCTGTGGACTGTAGCCCACCAGGCTCCTCTGTCCATGAGATTCTCCAGGCAGGAATACTGGAGTGGGTTGCCATTTCCTTCTCCAGGGGATCTTCCCAATCCAGGGATCGAACCCAGGTCTCCTGCGTTGCAGGCAGACGCTTTAACCTCTGAGCCACCAGGGAAGCCCTCTTCAACACTGACTTCTCTCTGAATCCCAGACTTGTATGTTACTGCTCATGGATTCTTTCTCCACATGACATTCCCCACATGAAACTGGAACTTAACACATCACCTTAAATTCATCATTTTCTCACAGACTTAATTGCTTCTTTCTCATAATGACACTGTCATCCACTCCTCCTAAGCTTCTAGCAATACCGTGGGAGACATCATGATAAACATTCCTTCTCCTTCACCTTCTAATTCCAATCCGTTACCATGCTCTATCCATTTTGCATGCTAAATACCTGCCTCTTTGCCTCTCCTTAGGCTTAACCCGGGCCCTCCTAATTTCTCACCTAGATCCCAGCAGAGCTCTGCATTGGATTTCTCTCTGTCACCATTCCAGCTGCCTTTCCAGTTTATCCATTAGATTCAGTGTGATTCTCCATGACAACAGAATCTGATCAAGTTACTTTTTCCAGTTAAAACTTTTCAAAGTCTTCCCCATTGTTTTGAGGTTGAAATGTGAAGATTGTTCAACAGTCCAGGAGAGACGCCATGAGCTAAGACAGTGGCAGCTGAGATGGAGAGTTGGAGGAGGGGAAGCCACAGGGCCTCGGGGGTGAGGAGGATCCCACTACTGATTAGATGTGGGAAGTGGGAATCAAGGAAGTGCTAAGGAAAGCTTTCTACTTGTGCCTTGGATAACTGAGCGATCATGGCCTGGTTCTCTGAGACTGGGGACCCAGCCCTTCCTTTCCTGGTAGACAGCAGCCAGTTGAGTTACCTGGGTGGAGCCCCACGTCTGGGGAAGCAAAGCCTCCAGGAAACCTGTCAGTCTGGGCTGAGATGAGTCAGAACCTAGAAAAGAAGAAGAAATAAAAATTAATACCAGATGGGAGAAGGAGGCAGTTGAAAGTCCCTATAAATAGCCAGCAACTGAGAACTCTACGGGAGTAGAAGATGCAGTGAACTGGGTCTTCTCTTCTGCCAGGAGGTTCCTAAAAGTTTGCTGGCAAAGGCCAGGAACCAGGGCCATGCACTCAGCAAGACATTACCTAAGTGCAAAAAGGCTTAAAGGACTGAGAACTCTGACTTCCATCCTCATTTATTTCACGAGCATTGTCGTTCCCTTTGTTCTTGCTTGGGGTTTGGCTGTAGTTTGGAGCATCTTGCTATTTGCAGAACATTCTTAAACATGAATTGTTCAGTTGCCATGCCTCCAGGGTGCACATTTAGACGTGCACACAGATAAACTAACAGCTCTTCTCATCTCACCCTCTTCACTGAGTCTTACCGAGTGAAAACAAAGGAAAGGCTTGTCTCATAGACCTTTGAAACATACCTGAGCATTTCCAATTCACGTAACAGTCAGTCCCCTCCAGGGATGACTCTGAAAGAGACAAAGTCATCTGCGAGTCTATATATTAACAATATTTAAACTGGCTAAATTGAGCCAAATCACCAATTTGACTGTTTTGTCGAATTTAAGTACGTCTAATGCATTAGGGTATTAAATCCTCAACAAATTCTTCTTTAGCATAGGCAGAAAGAGATCAGTGGTATTTATTTATTGTTTTTACACAAATGGAAATATATATATGTGTGTGTATACCATATATATATATGGTGTATATATATATACACATATTTAAGAAGAAATTTTTATAGATAACCTAGTTAGAATCCCAAATGGGACGCAAGAGAAGACTGATCTTTCTGGCAAAGAGCAATAAAACATTTAACTTTTTGCTCCATGAGCAGGTGGCTGATGGACTGTTTCATGGAGGGTATAATTAATTCTTTCTGTCTTAGTTACCAAAATAAACTGTGCAAATCCGAACATGATAGAAGGACTCTATCATCAGCTGACAAGGCTCCGCAGCCCAGGGACATGAAATTACTAAGGAAGACAAGTCAGGAAGTGTGTAATTTCAAGAGGCTTCTGCTTCAGATACTATCAGTGGCCGGACAGTGAAGAACCAGCATGCTCAGCTGGCTGATCAGTCAGGGCCCAGAGCTGTCCTCAAGCTATAAGGGGGACTCAGCTGGTTTCAGCCCTTGGGCTCTGCTCCTCCCCCTCTTGGTGTCCCCCTCTAGGGAACATTACCTGGCCCCCTGAGGAGGGGCTTTCTGACACCTTGGCCCATACATCTGACTCAGGCCAACCCTCGAGCCCTCAGGACACTGTCCCGGTGATGAAAGGGGGACCAGATAAATGCACTCAACTTATGATGTCACTACTGATAGCTGCTTGGGGCTTCCCAGGTGGCTCAGTGGTAAAGAATCCGCCTGCCAACGCAGGAGACATGCGTTCAATCCCTGGGTCAGGAAGATCCCCTGGAGGGAGGAAATGGCAACCCACTCCAATATTCTTGCCTGGAGAATTCCATGGACAGAGGAGCCCAGCAGGCCACAGTCCATGGGGTTGCAAAAGAGCTGGACATGACTTAGCAACTCAACAATAACAACAACTGATAAATGTTCGGCTTCTGTGCCTTTTAATTAAATAGCACTGCATTTTCACCATCACCTTCAAGATCTTACATCAAAGGCACAAGCAAAATGGAAGCATCGCACAGTGTGACAGGGTCAGAGACAGACGGAGAGTCAGAGAGAGAAAGAGACAGGAAGATACTGTCTTTGGTTAGTAGCACCTTTTTTGGTAGCTCACCAGTTACATATCCAAGTGACTTGTATTCAGTCCTACATCTAACAAGACATGGAATTAAGGACACAGTTTTGTCTGAGCCCTTCAGCTCACACATAAGGAAACTAGGGCCTGGAGCTGACTGAGCTGCCCACAGTCACACACCTGGGACCAGAGGCCAGCTCTCCTGATTTCAGCCCACTGGTCTTCCTACCGCATTCCCAGTCGTGGATGGCGAAATGGAAGAGGAGGAAAGCTGGAGAACCTGGCTTATCTTAGTAGCTACCCAGGACCCTTCCCATCGAGGATTTAAATATAAGGGTCAGATACCCGACTAGAGACACATCCAGGAAGAAACGGGGAAGATACAGACTCCGCGGTCCACTGGCCTCAGTGTGGGAAATGAAATAAGTTGCCAGGAAACCAGGAACTCAGACTGTCCTAGGCGCGCTGTGAAGGCTGCCTTCCTTAACTGCATGTATCCCAGCCCACAGAAATAGCCATCCTGCATGCAGAAGTCCCGAATGTTCACCCAGGCCTGGGCCGGGGACACTGCCCCTCCTCTGGCTTCCAGTCCACCCACCCCTTCCTTTAGAAAGTTCTTTCCTGTTACCAAGAATTCTCACCAAGCTCCAGGCAAAGAGTCTATGTCATCGTATGTTTTCATTCAACAAACATTTATTAAGCACCTACTGGGTACCAGATGGGGCTTCCCAGGTGGCACAGTGATAAAGGACCTGACTGTCAATGCAGGAGATGCAAGAGATGTGGGTCAGGAAGATCCTCTGGATTAGGAAATGGCAACCCACTTCAGTATTCTTGCCTAGAAAATTCCATGGTTAGAGGAGCCTGGTGGGCTACAGTCCACAGGGTCGCAAAGAGTCGGGCGTGACTGAGCATGCATGCGCATAGCATGCAGTGTACCAGATACTAAGCCAGGTCCTGAGGAAATAAAGATGGAACAGACACAGTGATTCTTCTCAAGAGCTCATCATCTGAAGGTCCTGTTCATGTGCAACTGCTTGCTCATGGGTCTGATAGCCTCATGTGGACAATGGGCATATTTCTAAACCCCAAATCCCAACATATGGTCCCCCAAAAATAGCTTTTCTAGTTTGCAACTGTTCTATATGAACATCTTTAAAAGGCTTGAAAGTTAAATTGCTTTCATAAGTCCTTTAACAAATTCCCTTTACTGAAAAGAAATAAAATATATTAAATCAGGCTTTTTTGAGAAAACTCTACATTATACGTTCATCAGACCCATATGTGTTAACTTGTAAAACCGTATAATCATAGGTTATTGCAGTTGGAAAGGATCTGAAATAACACCTAAGCCAGTAGCTTTGAATTTTTTAATTTTATTTTTTAAACAATGAAACACGTTTTAAGCCAAATATCACCCAAAGTTCCCAAATACAAAACAGTTAAAACTGGACCTGCTTTGGTCAGAAGAGAGATGGAGAGCTCAGGAGAGTCTTCTTTTCTAAACTCCCTCACCCCTCCCACCACCTCTGTTCCCTCAGATGTTGGAACTGCACTCCACAAAAAGGACTGTCTAACCACCCATTATGTCCCAAAATGGGGACACTGAGATCCAAAGAGAATATGACCTCCTTCTGATGAATTATCTCTATGAAAGAGTCTTATCTAATGAAAGAGGCCTGTCCTCCAATAAGGTCACGTTCTGAGATACTAGGAGCTAGGACTTCAACATATGAACTGGGGAATCGGGGTAGAGGGAATACAATTCAACCCACAGCGCTGCTTCCTGTCCTCTCCAGATGAAGGTCCCGGTCAAGCCAAGGAAGTCCCCAATACCAGGCCCTTAAGGGAGAGTCATGAGCACAGAGAGATGGGGAGGCTAGGGAGGGTGGCTCCATGGCCGGGGAGAGGGATTAGCCTTAACGCGAGGGAAGATACTTCCTGTTTTGTCACAAGGATGTAGGGAGGAGAAAGGGATGATTGTGCATTCAGAATGATATACAAATATGGAGGAGGGAAGTCAAGGGAGTGGCTTCAGATGGCCCAGCTTTCTTCATGAAGCAGGAGGAGAGACTGCCTGTGGAGACTGGCAATGGGGCTCAGGGGACAGACGGGAAGTGGAACCAGAGACTTGAGGAAGGTAGAGGCAGTTCGAAAGAGCCTTGTGCATAACGGACAGTAGTCAGCTCTGTCTTCAGTAGAGGCCCAGCACATCGTTGAGGAAGGACCAGTATCATTGCATCAGGAAAATGGTAGACAGGGCAGCGAGCGGAGCAGGGGAAGAGAAGAGGGCTGCCGGGCAGTAACCGTGGTCCAGATGGCATCATGACCAAAGTTTACAGAGGCACCATCTGCAGGGTATGAGGTTTTTCCAGCCATGCTTCAACAGCTGGGAGATTGATGTAGAGAAAGTAAACAACTGCGTTGATCCAGACCTAGGCTTTGCCCAGGAGGCTGCGATAGCAAGACAAGGGCAAGGAGAGGGAGGAGATCGGCTCGAGGAGGGTGCAGTGGCGGGGGAAGCTCAGAGGCCAGGTCGGTAGAGAAGCCAGTGGGCAGTGAGCGGGCTGTGCTGTTTCTGTGGAAGAGCCTTGTACGTGCCCCTTGCTCTCTGTTGACCAGAGGGTGTGGTCTCTACTGCCTGCTGGAGGCGCAGACGCTGCCAGATGTGACCGCTAACGAGCTGTAAGCTGACAGGCTCCTCAGCTGACCTTCCTCCTCTAAGGTGGTCCTGACTGGTCCCAGCTGGGTATTCAGCGACTTGCACCCAGCCACGAGGGGTAGGGTGTGCCCTCGGGACACACATACCCCTATGAAAGGATGAGAGGTCAACACCAGCTGGTGTCTTGATTCAATCCCTACGTCAGTTTTCTAATCTCAGTGTTATTTTTAAATGCTATATGGGTCAATTCTGTTCATTGGGATTTTTATTACTGTGAATCTGCTAAGGCCACATATCTTCTCTTAATGTACATCTACTGATATTATTAACAGTCAACTCAGGACTCCAAGTTACTAGAATCACTTTAGTATCTTTAGATACAAAATAATGAGGGTGGGGGGCAGGAGGGGAGAAACTTTTTAGTGTTATATGGAAAATACTCCTAATGCAGCATGATTAAAACTAAAAAACAAGTACCAAACTTTGTTAGAAGCAGTGGAGACTCTCATACCCTGCCAGTAAGAATATAAGTTGGTGCAACCACTCTGGAAAACAGGTTGGTATTTTTCCATTAAAATTGAAGATATGCATATCCATCGTCCAGCAGTTCCTGTCTTGGGTATATGCACAGAAGAAATAGATAAAGATCTACTTAACATAAATTGTCGATAATGGTCTAACACCGGTGACAACTCAGTTGTCCATCAACATTAAAATGGAAGGATACTCACGATGGAATACTATACAGCAATGAAACTGAGAGGCTACAGCTGCAGGCAGCAGCATCAGTGCATTTCACATCCGTAATGCCTAGTGGAAGAAACCAACATAAATACATACTGTGTGATATGTCCTGCCTTTAAAGGAAAAGACAGTCATATTAGGAAAGGCACTGGACAGCTTCTGGGGCCCTGGCAGTGTTCTGTCTTGACCCGGGTGTGGTTACATTCATGATAATTTATTAAGCTCTACATTGTTTTATACAGTTTTCCGCACATGTGTCATATTTCACAATAAAGAATTAATGGAATTTCTCTATATACATTCTATCCATGGTGCTGCAGTTTATGGGATCCCCATAGACAGATCAGCTCTGAGTGGCCGCCTTTAAGCTCAGACACCTTGGGCAGCTGAAATGCCTCTGGGGGCGAAGACCTCAGTGAGATGTGGACCCTCTCACGGCTGATTGTATCCACTGTCCAGACTGAGATCCTTGAGCGACATGGATGGGTGCAGGCAGAGCCTGCAAGTTACAGGCCTGTGTCCTCCTGCCTGGCCCCTGCAAGCGCCCCAGAGAGAAGTCTTCTTCTTCTTAACTGAGATTACAAATATCATGTTTATCAAACAAACTATAGGATGACGTTCCCATCCTAAGAGAAGTGAGAGGTGGCCAGCTCCCTGTTACCCTCCAGTTTGAAAGCACTGCTAGGAAGACTTCTCTGCCTTGAGGGAGCTGATAGGTTCGTTACACAGTTCACCAAGCTTCTACAATGTCTTAGACGCAATCCTTATTTTTCTGCTCCACAGTTTAAAACATCCATTTAGTTGTTATTTTTCATTCTTGATGGGAAAAACACTTTCCTTTCACAAAGATTCAGATTCCTGATTCTCAAAAAGACTTCCAAATCCCCACATGGTTTAAGTATCAAGAGTTTTTCTAAAAATACATATTTCAACTATGGCCTATAAAGATACACATATACCTCATACCAAAACTGAACCTTATGGCTGAGAGATGATGAACGGGAAGTGAAAAACTGGCCAGTACTAACCAACCAAAAGCCCAGACAATTTTTTTTTTTTTTTTTGCAAAAAGTCAAATTCCGGGCTTTGTATCTGAGCTGTTTAAAAGGCTCATCGCCAAAGTACCCGTTCTCCTCATTTTGGAGAAACAAGAAAAGCATATGGCTCCAGGGACCTTCACAAGTCGATGCCAAAAAGTGGAGCCAGGCACATTTCAAGATCATCAAAGGAACAGTATGTTGGATTAGTTTAAAGGGGAATGGGGGCATCTCAGGTGGCTCAATGGTGAAGAATCTGCCTGCCAAGCAGAAGACGCAGGTTCAAACCCTGGGTCAGGAAGATCCCCTAGAGAAGGAAATGGCAACCCAGTCCAGTATCCTTGCCTGGAGAATTCCATGGACAGAGGAGCCTTGCAGGCTACAGTCCACGGGGTCACAAAGTGTCAGACTTGCCTGAGCGACTGAACAGTAGCAGCAGCAAGTGAGGCAGGGAGGTCGAGGTGCAGAAAAAGAAGGGAAATCAATGACAGTTGATTTCCTACAACGAAAGTTGTAGGTTACAGACAATGAAGGATCACTCATTTCTGCCATTTTAGCCCAGTAAGAAATGCCTGGCTAACATCTACCCACTGCACAAGACTCCAGCCAACGTTTACTTTTTCCCTCCATGGTGCCCTTACCAGATCCGCTTTGCATTCTGCCAGAATTGCTGTAACATTTTATAGGACCGGATTGTTTCGTTTGTCCTCCTAGACTGTGAGCTCTTTGAGAACAGGACCATACATTGTGCATCTCTAAGGTTTCAGTTCATGCATAATAAAAAATATATTTACCGTAATATATTTTCCATAAATATTACCCTTGACTGCATGAATGAATGATGGGTTCCATTAATGAGGCAACTCTATTACAGAGACTATGGATTCTATTAACAAGATTTCCAGCCCCTGTGATGCCAAGCTTAAGTGATGAAAAGCATCTTGGCCTCTGCCAGAGTTTACCCACTCTTTTTAACTTCTCTTTTCAGGCCCAGGAAGCTGTGAGCTCCCTAATGTCGTACACCCGCATGAGAACACGGTGTGTTCTTTAAGCAGAGCAATGAAAACGAAGAACCTGATCAGCCAACTAAAACACTGGGATCATCATTTTCAAGACCCAGAGCTCCAGCATTCTTTGGCGTAAGAGACAGAGAGGCACCTGGGGAAATGTGGGCAAGGGTGAGTACTGTTGAAAAAACCACGCATTATGTGTGGTCCAACTCAGGCGAATGCATTTGAAACAGTAATAGAAATGGTATTCCATTTCCCACCCAGAACTGCAACCAATACTTGAAATTGAAAGGCTGATGTTAGGCCCCCGGGTTTTGCTCTGTTTGGTGAATCTTTTTACATGGATGTGCTGATACCCACAGAAAGTCCTCTTCCATTCAGAAATCTCAGGGGAAGAATCTTCTGGGACAAAAGAGAATATTCCACCTCGTGTACTAGTGCCCTCGCAAGTCTGGAGGTTACACTTCTGAACTGATCAGAAGCTGGTCACCTGGGTCATTGGCCCCCAACCTTTTTGGCACCAGGCGCCAGTCTCATGGAAAACAATTTTTCCACGGACCAGAGGTGGGGGATGGGGATGGCATCAGGGTGATTCAAGGACATTATTTATTTATTGTGCACTTTATTTCTATTATCATTAAATCAGCTCCACCTCAGATCATCAGGCATTAGATCCTGAAGGTTGGGGACCCCTGACCTAGGTTACCAATTAGCCAGTCCTCTGGCGTCTCCTCTCTCTGTCTGCCAGTCATCTCTAAACCAGTCCTTTTCCATTCAGCAGTTCCATAAGAAAACATGTTGGCCTAGGGTGGAGGTTAGGATTAAAAGAATCCATCCTCCTATTGAACCAAGGCTTGCTAAGGTTTTATGGAAACTAAGTAAAAGCAGTGATGTGTAATTTCACCTATTAATTCACTTCTCGTGGAGGCAGGCAGCATGCTCTTGCGTGGTACCCTTGGAGGCAGACCTGGATTTCAGCCTCACTCCACTAACTTGAGAATTTTGAATCTGTTTTCAAGTTTGTAAAATGGTGATAGAAGGACTGTCTTGAGGATGAAATGAGAAAGTGTACATAAAGTAACTTATACTCAATGGAAAAAAAAAGTTAATTCCTTTATGGGTTGGGATCAGTAATCTGTTATCTCTATCACGTAAGAACTAACCATCAACACAAGAAAACTCCAGGCAGCCATGGGAGTCCATATGCAGGTCAACGGCTGTCAGTTAAGCAAAATGACAAATACATTCTTAAAATATTTTAAGTAACAAAAGGATTTCTTTTATTCAACCAGCAAGGTTGTCATATGACTGTACTGTTTGAAAGTTAAAGGCCTATTAAAAATCTTCCGAATCCTAGGGTTCTATGACAAAAATCTGTGACAGAATTGGACATTTGGAGGCCTCCACCCAAGTATGAATTCAAACTGGAGCAAATTACGTTTGTGATTCCTCAAGGCATTCAGCGTGAATTAATTTCCTAATGAAGAGTGAAATAAAAATCACCTCTTCTCATTTTTTTCTATCTGCTCAGCCAGTTTTCCTAAAGTGAGACAAAAGCAGAGGAAGGAAAGAAGAAAGAAAGAGAGGTGAAAAAGAAAGAAAGGGAGAAAGAAGAGGAGGGAAGAAGGGGAGATCACCTTCTCCAAAGCAAGGTGTATTTCATTTCATTTCAGTCCCTGCAGTGAATATTAGTTCTGGGGTATTTCAAATACAGGTTGCTTCTCAACTTTTGGTACCCTCGACTTGAAAACCAGACACTCCTACCACCTGGAATCCTCAATTTGCTTATCTACATTCAGAGTCCACAGGTCCNGGTGTATTTCATTTCATTTCAGTCCCTGCAGTGAATATTAGTTCTGGGGTATTTCAAATACAGGTTGCTTCTCAACTTTTGGTACCCTCGACTTGAAAACCAGACACTCCTACCACCTGGAATCCTCAATTTGCTTATCTACATTCAGAGTCCACAGGTCCTTTGATATCATTAATTTCACAACTTTGGAGTGATTTTTTTTTCTCATCATTGAAATTTATTTAAAATACTCCATACACACACACACACACACACACACACACACACACACACACACACACTCTTACATGACAGTAGACTATGTAGAATGTAATTCTTTGGCAGTTCTCAGCATCACCTGTTAACAAGGAGCATTCATTCCCGGCTGTCAGGGCTTCCTAAGGATATATTCCTGCTGCTCTTCGGGGAGAAGGGAAGTCGGTGTGCGGCTGCACAAACGGTCGTGAAGTCAGACCACCCGATCTGAATCCCAGCGCCGCCACTGACAAGTAGCAGGACTTTGAACAAGTTATTTAACCTCTCCTTGCCTCAGTTTATTCATCTATAAAATGGGGGTGAGAATAGTATCTACCTCAAGGGGTTCTCTTGACGATTATGTATGTAAGTTGCCTAGAATTGCATTTGGCAAGCCCTTCAATCAGACCTGGCCGCTTCCCAGGTGGCGCTAGTGGTAAAGAACCCACCTGCCCACACGAGAAACGCAAGAGACACAGGTTCGATCCCTGAGTTGGGAGATCCCCTGGAGCAGGAAAAGGCAACCCACTCCAGTCCTCCTGCCTGGAGAATCCCGGTGCATAGAGGAGCCTGGCGGGCTACAGCCCACAGGGAGGCAAAGAGTCGGACACGACTGAGCTACTGAGCGCACCCAACAACCAGTGGGGCCTGGAGTCCTAGAGCACAGATGAAGTAAAGTCCATGCAGCTAAACTAAACCACTAAAGGGGAAGGTGGGAGAAGCAGAGTGTGAGGACAGGCCGGAGAGGCGACAAGCCTCTGGGAGTCAGGCTTACGCTGACGTGGCTGATCTCCTGGGACCCCTCAGGCTGCGGTTTTCTGGCTCCAAGAGCAACAGTGAAGACCCCATGAAAAAAGCTTCTTGGGCGGGTGGCCCAAAAAGGTTGTTTGGGGAGACCTGTGCTAAATCCATAAACACTCTTAAAAGGAAGCACTTACCAAACAGCTCAGCAAACACCAGCAGGCCCTGAAGCACATATCAGTGCAAATATCAGCTTCAGGAGAAAGTGGAGGGACTCCCCTGGTGGTCCGGTGGCTAAGACTCTGTGCTGCCAGCGCAGGGGGCCCGGGTTCTATCCCCGGTCAGGGAACCAGATCCTGCCTGCCACAACTAAGACCCGTGTTTTCAAATAAATCAATATCAGTTCAGTTCAGTTCAGTCGCTCAGTCATGTCCGACTCTTTGCGACCCAAAGAAAGTGGAGAACGCAGCTCCCACCTGGAGGGCTAGCTGAGGGCTGCAGAGAGGCCAGCGAGCAGCCTTCTGCGTCCAGCTGGAGTCAGCGTGTGGGGGGGCAGCTGGTCAAACCCCCAGACCTACTTCGCGCTCTTCCCCAGTCTCTTGATGTCAGCCATGGTGGGGTATTTACAGCACAGAAATCGGCAGAAACTGCTTCATGTTGTTTTGCGTTTAGAAAGCCGGGAGTTAAACATTCCCCAACACACTGCTGGGGGAGAGTCAAAGGCTGGCTTGGAAAAAAACTGAAGGGAAAAGCTCTTTAAACTGCAAAGCTTTTTCTCTGGCGTCCCTGCCTCTTGTCCTTTGTATGAAGGCAGGAAGCTGGCAGGTGGACATGGTCTGTTAGGGTTTCTCTGAAGAAGAAAGCCAGACTGAATCTTTGCTTCACAGAGGCCAGCGCTGACTGACAGAACTTGAAAATGGTGTCCTTTTTTCCCATTAAATATAAGTTCACTCCCGGTCCAAACTAGTTGTCAGACGGTGGATTTACAGGCTTGTGATAAATGTCCTAAAAAGGAGAAAATATTGAAGTGGGGGTAGTTCACATACTTTTTTTCACCTCTTTAAAAATATGATTATCTTGATATATTTTAGAGAATATGAAAGCTGTCTACTGGGAATTATTACCTTACCTCCTCCCATTTAAAAAGACTGTTTAAGTTGTTCAGATTTCTGAGTTGTTCCTTGAGAGTAAAGATGAAAGAAGAGGGACAGAAATGAAGTACCTCGAAATCTGCCTTTATTAGTCCACAGGGGCTGTCATTACGGACTCCTCCAGCCCAGGAGACTTCACAGAAACGTATGTTCTCGCGGTTCTGGAGGCAGGAAGTCCAAGTCAAGCTGGCAGCGATCGGCTTCTCCTGAGGCCCTCTCCTTGGCTTGTAGGCGGCCGTCTTTTCTCCGTGTCCTACGCGGGCCTGGGCGCTCATCTCTTCTTACAAGGACACCGGTCCTATTGGAGCAGCATCTGCTCTGCTGACCTCACTGACCCTTCATCACCTCTTCAGAGACCTCATCTCCAGGCCAAGTCACGTTCTGAGACGTGGGGGGCTGGGACCTCAACATCTGAGTTTGGAAAGGCACGCGAGCCCAGAACACTGACTAAACACACGCGACACGAATCCACAGGGAAATTTTGGTTTAGCAGCCTCACAGGTCGCGTTCCCAGGGGAGCAAACTCTGGAAAGACGGAGAATGGCGTGCAGGGGGTGATGGGGAGCCGTCTCAGGAATATGTACAAGCAGTGAAGGAAGCAGGATTCGGAAGCAGGATTAGGAAGCAGGATTAGGCGGAGAGAGGGCTGACCACAGCGCAGTCACAGTAAAGGCCCCAGCGCTTAGCCCTTCGGAGGGTCTGAAACTGAAGCCAATGGGTGGACCAGCCGCAGGGAGAGGACTGCCCCAGGGAGGAGGCATGACCTTCCTGAGACCAGCCTGAGATGCTGTCTTTGGTTAAGGACGGTCTCAGGGGGACTCAGCTGGGAGCTGCCAGTGGCTGAGTCTCCGGGCGCTGACAGGATGATTGCTCTGTCTCAAGTGGGGCCCCCGGGCAGTGCTCTAAAGTGTCCACAACGACACACGTGAATGGACGTCCCCTATGCAGATGGAAGGATTCACCATCATCTTCTTGAGAAATTTCTCATCATGGCTCTCAGTAGGTTAAAAGGTGACTAATTCTGAACCGTGAAACATGGAACCCAATTCAGCATACATAAAGAAAGCTCAGCAGGATGGTGACGGAGTGGCTTAGTGGGGAAAGGATGCTCTCTGGAGCCAAAAAGATAGGATGCAAATCTCTACCCCAGTCTTCACTAACATTTCTTACCCGCTCTCCACCTCTGATTCCTCCTCTGCAAAGCGAGGAGTATAATGCCAACTTACGTTAGACTGTTGAAAGATTTAAATAAAAAAATATGTACTTAGAGCAGCTAGCACTATGCTTCATGCAAAGAAGCCCTCCAAAAAAGAATTAGCTGCCTTCCCTTTCTTTCAGCAAATGGAAAAGAGACGATTCATCTCCTAACTCGAAGGAGGACATTTCTAGATTCTAGGGTGATCTAAAGATGTCTGGGGACATTTCTTTCCGCTGTCCTTCTCTGTCACCAGCTCTGTCGATATGAAAATACACCTCCCATCATAAAGACCTCACCCCCTTGCATAAATACCAAGTTTATTCCAAAACTCAGACATGCATAAATTATGTTGGTGTACAATCAAATCAACTCTCCGTTTCAATATGTAGTTTTATTGGGGTATAAATCACTACTCTGGGGCAATTTAGTGCAGACGGAGATTGTATCGGGGGACGCAGATCCCCTGAGCTTGTCTGGAAAATCGGAAGCATATTCCAGGATGAAGTGTCCTGCACGGGTAAAAGTTGCTGCACCTACAAAGAAACACATCTGGACAGAGGTTGAACTCTCATCTAAATCAAGTCAGGTTGAGCTCCCCTGGGTGGGAACGCTGAGGGCTGACTATGTTCGATTGTGGATCACAAAGCCCTGAGGAAGCGACACTGTCCAAGNCTCACCCCACGCCCCCTCAGCTCGGTCGTGCTCCAGTTCTAGCCACACTGGCTCCTGCATGGGCCTCCTCATGTTGGCACCCTCTTGCCCCAGGGCCTCTGCACCTGCTGTTCCCACTGCCTGGACCTTCTTCCCCCAGTGTCTCTGAGGCTTGACCTACGGCTCCTTTTGGGTCTCTGCCCAGATGTCCCTGGACCGTGGGTGCTCCTGACCCTCCTGTATGAAACAGCCAGTTGGGCCTTTGCCAGCCAGCTCTCCCTGACCTGACCTCGTACAAATCCACTCAGGTTCAGAGGCCCTGTCTCCCCGCTTGGGCACAGGCTCCCTGTCTTGTCCATGGCCCTGGCCCTGACCTGCGGGGTACCCGGCACGGACCAGATGCTCAAGGCCATCTGTGGGGTGCGAGCCCGAGGGACTGGACACCCCCACCACCTGCCTGAGTTCTCGGTGCCGCTTTCCTGTCCTCAGAGGGTCCAGGGAACCCAGTCAGCAGAAAGGGAAGCAGCAGGTGGGGACGCCAGGCCAGAACCTTGGCTGGGAACCGCGGGGCTGAGCACAGACTCCATCGTAATCAGCAGAGTGAGGAAGCAGGTCCTGCCGGCTGCCTCGCGTGGGAGCCACAGCCGTGACAGCACCCGGTCCGGGCCGGGCAGGCAGCGGGGACCGGCCTGTGCCTCCTGCCTGACCTCTGTCAGCAGCACACGGAGGAGCCCCGGCGGGCACGGCCAGCGTGTGCCTTCTCAGGGGAGCCTCCAGGTCTGTGGCAGGGGGGCCACCTGACTTCCTGTCCAGTCCCCCCTCGGAAGCTGCACCCACGCAGGGGCTTCCCAGGCGGTCGTGGGGAGGGGCCCGTGGAGGGTTTTCCTGCAACTCTCAGAGCAGCGTTCCCAGCAGAGGCTCAGGCAGCAGAGACCCCTCCCCAGGGCAGGCGGCTGTCAGGACAGCCGAGCGGCCCCCTTCCCGGCTCCGAGCGGGGCCCTGGCCGCCCCGTTAGCGGCCGCGTGCCAGCAGTCCACAAAGTGCCTCTTTGTTGGGCCCCTGCTCCGTGCCAACCAGGCCAGCCACTCGCAGGCCGGCTTTGAGCAGGGTCCCCGCCCNCCCCCATCTCACTGCTCACTCAGAGCGCAGGCCTGAGTCCTGGCAGTGGCTGGGACCCGGCATCTCACCCCACGCCCCCTCAGCTCGGTCGTGCTCCAGTTCTAGCCACACTGGCTCCTGCATGGGCCTCCTCATGTTGGCACCCTCTTGCCCCAGGGCCTCTGCACCTGCTGTTCCCACTGCCTGGACCTTCTTCCCCCAGTGTCTCTGAGGCTTGACCTACGGCTCCTTTTGGGTCTCTGCCCAGATGTCCCTGGACCGTGGGTGCTCCTGACCCTCCTGTATGAAACAGCCAGTTGGGCCTTTGCCAGCCAGCTCTCCCTGACCTGACCTCGTACAAATCCACTCAGGTTCAGAGGCCCTGTCTCCCCGCTTGGGCACAGGCTCCCTGTCTTGTCCACGGCCCTGGCCCTGACCTGCGGGGTACCCGGCACGGACCAGATGCTCAAGGCCATCTGTGGGGTGCGAGC
Source organism: Neotragus pygmaeus (assembly GCA_006410875.1). Classification (NCBI taxonomy): domain Eukaryota; kingdom Metazoa; phylum Chordata; class Mammalia; order Artiodactyla; family Bovidae; genus Neotragus; species Neotragus pygmaeus. The sequence continues at coordinate 230,404 of SJYV01053957.1, read as the reverse complement.
CCGAGGGACTGGACACCCCCACCACCTGCCTGAGTTCTCGGTGCCGCTTTCCTGTCCTCAGAGGGTCCAGGGAACCCAGTCAGCAGAAAGGGAAGCAGCAGGTGGGGACGCCAGGCCAGAACCTTGGCTGGGAACCGCGGGGCTGAGCACAGACTCCATCGTAATCAGCAGGGTGAGGAAGCAGGTCCTGCCGGCTGCCTTGCGTGGGAGCCACAGCCGTGATAGCGCCCGGTCCAGGCAGGGAGCGGGGACCGGCCTGTGCCTCCTGCCTGACCTCTGTCAGCAGCACACGGAGGAGCCCCGGCTGGCACGGCCAGTGTGTGCCTTCTCAGGGGAGCCTCCAGGTCTGTGGCAGGGGGGCCACCTGACTTCCTGTCCAGTCCCCCCTCGGAAGCTGCACCCACGCAGGGGCTTCCCAGGCGGTCGTGGGGAGGGGCCCGTGGAGGGTTTTCCTGCAACTCTCAGAGCAGCGTTCCCAGCAGAGGCTCAGGCAGCAGAGACCCCTCCCCAGGGCAGGCGGCTGTCAGGACAGCCGAGCGGCCCCCTTCCCGGCTCCGAGCGGGGCCCTGGCCGCCCCGTTAGCGGCCGCGTGCCAGCAGTCCACAAAGTGCCTCTTTGTTGGGCCCCTGCTCCGTGCCAACCAGGCCAGCCACTCGCAGGCCNGAACATGATAAGAGTGTTTGCCTCAGAGAGTCCTCAAATGCCCCTTGCTTTCCATCCCTTCAAGTTTTTTGTTACTTTTTTTTTTTCAGTTGAGGCAACAGAGACCCAAAGAGCCTAAGTTACACACAACTTATCACACAGCTAATCAGCAGCAGTTCAGTCTGGCCAAGAGGCTCCTGCCCATTCCTGTTGCTTCCAATTAGTGTATAAAAGGGCTCATAAAAATCTCAAGATACAGTTGGAGTATTGTTTCTAGAACTTTCTATCCAGGACTCCAGGGCGAGAAGGACTATGACTGCTCCTGCTCTGAACCCACAATTCCGGCACAGTTCTCAGCCTGGGAGCTGGACAGATGAGTGTTTCAGGGAGCAAGTGCCAGTAGCAAACCCTAATTACAGGAAATGCCTCTTGGCTCCCAAGGGATATGAAATTACTTTGCGGAAAGTCAAGGAAAATAGAAACAGAATACCCTGTAATGCTTTATTCAGAGGCCAGAGTCACCTATTAGGGCTTGTGTTTTGTGCTCGATTCAGCTTAAAGGGTGGAGACAGTTTATGGAGAGAGAAAGTCTGGATGGTGTCAGCCCCATTCCCAACCATCACACTGTCCTGTGAAAAAGACGCCCGGACGTCCTCCTCACAGTTGAAGTCAAATGTGAGGGGGAAAAAAAACAAAAAACACAGAGGTTTCCTAAAAATCCCTGATAAAGAATGAGGAAGTGGGCCAGGGAAGGCTGGTCTCCTTGTCAGGTTCTGAAAATTGCCTGGAGAAACCTCGGCCACATCTCTTGACTGTCTCCATCAGTGTCTACTGAACATTCAGTTATGTATCTATTTTTTTAAACTCACTTGATCATCATGAAGCTTCTATATCTGGACTGTTTTGCCTGGATTTTAACTTTCTCATCTGGAGATGTGACGTTCAGTAAAGGCTGCATGTTAGTTCTGTTAGGTTTAAGAATCTTTCTCAAACTAGTTAATATTCTGAGGTCTCCCCTCCACCACCGTAACAATGAAACCGGGAAAAGAAAGAAAAATAATAACTGCCACTTGGCTGGAAATTAAGGTGCTGATCTAATCCAAACATTATCACATAAAATCAAGTAACAGTAATAATAGAATTAGATATATAGCAGGGCCAAATTATATTTTTAGCCAAAGGACAATCACATTTTCATGTTTACAGATCAGATTTTAAAAATAGTACAGAATTTAATTACATGTCCCTTTATTCTGCAGTCTTTCTACCTCATTCTCTTCTTTCCATGCCCACTGCACCCCTTCTTCTTTTCTTTTTTCAGCTGCACCACACAGGCATAGGAGATTTTAGTTCCCTGACCAGGGATTGAACCCTTGCCCCCCTGCAGTGGGAACAGGGAGCTCAGAGTCTTAAGAAAGTGAAGTCGTTCAGTAATGTCCGACTCTTTGCGGCCCCATGGACTGTAGCCCACCAGACTCCTCCATCCACGAAATTTTCCAGGCAAGAGTACTGGAGTGGGTTGCCATTTCCTTCTCCAGGGGAGCTTCCTGACCCAGGGATCGAACGCAGGTCTCCTGCCATGCAGGCAAACGCTTTACAGTCTGAGCCACCAGAGTCTTAACCACCAGGAAAATCCCTCCCCTTCTTCAAAAAAATTTTTTTCTTGTAAGTTGGGGAAATAGAGTGACAGCTTATTAAGACAGCAAGATGGATGGATTCATTGAACTCAGGTTAATCTATGGCAAAGCTTGAGCTCAAAACAAGGGTCAGTATAGGAAGTAGGAGAGGTGGAGGCTGGCTGGTTAAGAGTCTTTACAGAACTTGGAAATAAGGTTGCTTTCAGACTGGAACTAGTGAAATGCATAGATCAAATGCATACTAAATGGCAAAAGCAGGATGGATATAAATAGCCCACTGTGGAAGTAAGCCAAATAGAAGTATACGGGAGCATCTCAGACTTCAGCCCCACAGATCTAGGGGTACAGTAACAAGGAGGGGATATATTTGATTTTAAGTTCATGGGTAGAAAACAGAGCGGTTGTTTGGATGAAGGCTGTGTAAGCAGGAGCTGGGTGGCCAAGGGGGAAGTTAAAACAGTCAGAGGATCACAGAAGCCCTCTGGATGGCAGAGCCCGACAGCGTGAAACCATCTAGGGAAGACACAGTCCTGGGAGTGTTGAACATGGCGGTATGGCTGTTTTACTGAGAGCATCCCTGCTGTGGGCCGAAGTGCCTCAAACCACTGTCACTAACCATGACTCTTTGGACACCACTCGACCTTGTTATGATGTGGCTCCTCGTTCAGCCAGCCTCGTGGCAGAGCTGTCTCACACCTTTCTGGTCCACTAGCTGGTCGCATTCACTTTCAATTACTCTAACTCTATCTGATGCTGTGAGCCCGTTCCACCTTGAGCATGCCAACAAAGTCAGTTTTATGAAGCTAACAGACCTTAGACCATGCTATATACTTGGAAAACATCACTTTATGGGGTGCACCTGGGCAGGAAGTAGTATTACTCAGCAACAGCTCAGGCTCGTTCCATACTCTTCTCGAACTGCAGCTGACCAGCCTTACTCAGTTTTGACTGAATCATATCTATAAAGTCAAGATCAACATGTTTTGATAATATGACTGTCTTTCGTGATCTGACAAAACAATTGCCATATTATAAGCCAGAAGCAGTACATAGAATGAAGGGACATAAAGAACCTAAACCATTTTAACAGGCTGTGGGCTGACTTTCAATTACATTTGGGACCCTACCATAGACAGCTTCATCAAAGATACCACGATCATTGACAACTAATGTTTTCCAGGTTTTCTTCACACCTTATTTAATTGCAGTAATTGTTAGGTGATAAATACAGTGACAGCTCATTGTAAAATGGAGCTTCCAGAAGCTGAACGGGTAAGTGGCACCTCTCACCTACCAGGGATGGGTTAGCATCTTAGTTCTGTCCCTTCTCCCTTCTGCTCTACAGGTACGTCCTTCTCCACTCTCCTTCCTACAACTTCGTCTGAAATCTTGTACACTGAAGGCTTCAGTGTTCACTCAATCCTTTTTAAGTGAAAATAAGCTCAGAAAGCTCTACCACAGAACCTCAGGAGTTTGTAGGACAGTACATAAAGGATAGTCAGCTCTGAATATTCATTGGAAGGACTAATGCTGAAGCTGAAGCTCCGAGACTTTGGACCTGATGCGAAGAGCCGACTCTTCAGAAAAGACCTTGATGCTGGGAAAGATTGAAAGCAGGAGAAGGGGGCGACAGAGGATGAGGTGGTTGGATGGCCTCACCAATTCAATGGACGTGAGTTTGAACAAACTCTGGGAGATAGTGAAGGACAGGGAAGCCTGGTGTGCTTCAATCCGTGGGGTCACAAAGAGACACGACTGAGTGACTGAACAACAATAAAGGGCAGAGACAGTGGAGATAAAGAATATAGCCTGAAAACTCGAGGATATTGTTTCTAGTCTCTAGGTGTTCTTATTAATATGTGTACATGTTTGTGTCTATCTGCCTGTCTCCTTGTGTGTCTAGGGAGAGGGTCTGTATACTCTGTGACTTCATGCCAGCTTGTCACACACACATAAACCTATGTCCACAGATTTAATTACTTGGTTTTTTTAAAGTAGCTTTATTGAATTATATTTGGAATACAATAAACTGCACATATTTAAACTGTAAATTTTGATAGTGTTGACATACATGTACACCTGTAAAACCATTACTACGACCAAGATACTGAATATATTCATCACCTGCTCCCTAATTTTCTCTTGTTCCTTTATAATCCCACCTTCTGCCCCTTTCTACGCCTGTCCCAGGAAACCATTGATCTCCTTTCTGCCATTGCATTTTCAATTCCTAGAAATTAATATATTAATAAATGAAGCCTACAGTACGTACCTTCTTTCTGACTCCTTCTACTGAGGAAAATTAAAAGTCTTTGCATGGATAGATGTTCTCTTTTCTTTTGGTTAAATAAATACCTAGGAATGAATGAATAGGTCATATGATAGTTCTAATGCCTAGCTTTCTAAGAAACTGACAAACTGGGTTCCAAAGCAGTTGTCCCATTTTACTTTCCCATCAGCGGTGTATGAGAGTTCCATTTCCTCCATATGCTTGCTGACACTTGGCATGGTCAAATTCTTCTTTTAATTTTCAGTTCAGTTCAGTTCATTTGCTCAGTCGTGTCCTACTCTTTGCAACCCCATGGCCTTCAACACGCCAGGCCTTCCTGTCCATCACCAGCTCCTGGAGTTTACCCAAACTCATGTCCATTGAGTCAGTGATGCCATCCAACCATCTCATCCTCTGTCATCCACTTTTCCTCCTGCCCTCAATCTTTCCCAGCATCAAGGTCTTCTTAGATGAGATGGCTCTTCACATCAGGTGGCCAAAGTATTAGAGTTTCAGCTTCAACATCAGTCCTTCCAATGAACACCCAGGGCTGATCTCCTTTAGGATGAACTGGTTGGATCTCCTTGCAGTCCAAGGGACTCTCAAGAGTCTGGAAGGCTCCTCTGTCCATGGGATTTTCCATGTGNACAGGCCATATTTTGTATATGAGTATAATCTGTAAAAATTGTTGAATCACTATGTTGTATACCTGAAACCAATATAATATTGTAAATCAATTCTACCTCAAAAAAAAAAAAAAATTAGTGATGTGACATGAGGCTTGTTGCTAGAACATTCCAGACATGGGGAGTGGTCAGTGCAAAGGTCATAAGGTAGACTTGTGCTTGAGGGAAAGAAAGTATGTTCAAGGAAAATGCATGAGGCCCATAGGGTTGCAGTAAAGAGATCACGGGAGGGGACCAAACCCAGTGGGGCCATGTAGGCCAGCATAGTGACTTTTGAGTGTATTCTAAGTGAGGTGGGAAACCACAGGGTTTTTGAGCAGGGAAATAACAAGATCTGACTTATTCTGGAAAAAATCCCTGAGGCTCATGTGCTGAGGGCTGATGGTAGGGTGGCCGGAGAAGCAGGAAGAACCAGAAGCTGTCACTGTGGTGCAGGACAGAGAGATCTGTGTGGCTCAGACCAGCGGTGGTGAAAGAGATAAGAAATAAATGGAACACTTGTTAAACAAGTAGATGTAGGGTATGGCTTCTGTGGGCTTCCCAGGTGGCTCAGTGGCAAAGAATCTGCCTACCAATGCGGGAGATGTTAGTTCGATCCCTAGGTCGGGAGGATCCCCTGGAGGGGGAAATGGCAACCCCCTCCAGTATTTTTACCTGGGAAATCCCATGGACAGAGGAGTCTGGCGGGCTACAGTCCATGGGGTCTCAAAGGGACACAGCTGAGCTACCGGGCATGCATGGGTTCCATGTCGTGGGATAAGAAAGGAGGAAAGGATGACTCAGATATTTTGGCCTGTGCGAAAAGAGGATGCCATTGACTGAGATATAGAAGGCTGGAGAAGTCTGCGGGGGTGGGGGGACACCCCAAGGATTTGTTTGGGATGTGTGAAGTTGGGGTGGTCTATCAGCTAGTCAGTCGAACAGGCAGTTGCATAGTCAGGGCTGAACGACAGGGGGGCAGTCTGGAGATATACTTGTGGAGCCATCAGTGCCCGCATGGGGATGAGATTTAGGGCACTGGCTGAGGGCACCCAGGTGGTGACTGTCACTGGGAAAAAAGAGTCCCCACAAGAAGAGGAGACTCCCAGAAAGAGGGAAATGGGCAGCCAGTGGGGCCAAGGAAAACCCTGGAGAGCTTGCGAACGTGGGAGCCAGATTTTCAGATTTCCAAGAAGAGAGTGGGCAAACGCTGCTTCGAGGCTTAGATTGACATTTTTAATCCCTGCAGTTCATTACCGGATTAAATGAGGTGCACACCAGACAGCAGCATATGAGGGTACTTTGGGCTCCTGGCGCAGTACCAGAAATGACAGGTAGAAGTAGCTTAAACAATAAGAACATCTACTGTGTCACATGGTATAACTCTGAAGAAGAGTAGCTCTAAGTTTGGTCAATTCATTGACTCAAAGATGGCATCAAGGGCCAAGATCCCTTCATCTTTGAGCTCCACTTTCCTCCTGGTGGCAAGAAGGCTGCTGCAGCTGTGAAATCCAGAGCTGTGATATACTCACAGTGTCCAGAGGTGGGATAAAGGGAAGAGCCTTTACTTGTGTGTCTTTCTATGAGTGAGGACACTTTACCAGTAGCCACTCTGAGGAACTCCCTTTCCGACTAAATCTGAATGCATCACACACCCATGCCGAAGCTCATCTTAGCAGGAAGAGTAAAGTAATCAGTACTCACGACCCTTCAGGGTCTCTTGAAGGACATGGCCACTCCAAGGAGGGTGATAACAGCCAGGATTCTGAGCGAGAAAGAAGGGCCTATTGCAGTGGTTCCTGATCCAATGACCGATACCGTCTGCAACACGAGTGCCTGGCATTATGAATATGCCTGCCATTCCTCCACGGCAATGACACAAATATAGACACTTCTGAGTAAATATGCATTATCTCTCAGCCAAGATAAAAGAGTTTTTCTCCTTAAAGTAGTGTTCAAGTGACCACGGAAACTCTCACCAGTGCCTACCATAGCCTCTTAGATCTGGGACTCAGAAGAGGCCTTGAAGATCCATGGACCCTCAATATAAAGTCCCTGTTGGTGTATGACAGAAGCCATCACAATATTATAAAGTAATTATCTTCCAATTAAAAATAAAAATTTAAATATATACATATATAAAGTCCCCACAACTTTGTGTACTACACAAGGTCCCAGCAAGAAATATATGATATACTTGGATTGTCCTACTTTAACAGGAACTCAGAGGATTTGGTGCTCCCATTGGGGGCTGGGCAGAGCAAAACCACAGGTTGGTGCAGTCGCCGGGGCTGGTGCAGAGAGGCCCCCCCACTATCCGTGGGCCCGAGGAGGCCGAGCATGCAGAAGGGGGCACAGCCAGCCCTCAGCGACCCTGCAGGATGAGGGAACATGAGGAATCAACAGCCTGACCTCACCTGCTCCTTCCCTACAACTAAAAGCCAGAGGGCAAGGAAGCCCATCCCTGGAGTCCCTGCAGATGAGAGTCTGGGCCACAGAGAAAGGGGAAGAAGAGTGGAGATGCTTCTGGAAGAGCAAAGAGAAGATACGAGCCTATTCTGGAAGGGAAGACCAGGGTCTTCCTGGAAGCCAGCCGGAAGCCACTCATTTCACTTTGGGACACCTCTGACTGCTGGAAAGTTCCCCATCAGCCGGGGGGTCCACAGCAGCAGGAGTCACCAGGACGAGGCTTTTGATAGAGGACTGCAGCCTGCACACCTCACAGCCAACTTCTGGTGCAAAACTTGTCCAGACTGCAGTCCTTGACCCCAGCATCCAGTGGGAGTCGACATTTGGGGTCTATACATGTGGTCCTCAACCAGGGATGTTAGTCCCCCACGCCCACCCCAGGCAATGTCTGCAGACATTTTTCACTGTCACAGCCTGGAGGAAGAGATACCACTGGTACCTGGTAGGTAGAGGCCAGGGATGCTGGGAAACATCCTACAGTGCACAGGACCACCCCCAGGACGATGTGACCCCAAATGTCACCAGCGCCCAGGATGAAACCTTCAGCAAGGCCTGTCTGTGCAAGGCTATCCCTGTAAGACAGTCCCCAGGAGCCACACCCCAAAGTTCCCCTAGTGAACGGGGCTGGATCTGTATTTTCATTGTGAGCTAATTAAAAAAAAAAAAAAAAAGCACCAGGGCCCTTTGAGAGCAAGGGGGTGCCAGGGAGGCATTAGTGGGAGCAGAGATACAGGGGTGAGGCAGGTGAAAGGAGAACAGGGTCCTCTTTGGGTATGGAATGGCCACTGTCGAATATCCCCTTGGTCAGTGGCCCTGCTTCTGAGCTCGGGGTGGGCAGCATGGGGAGGGGGGGAGAAGCGAGCCATCGGGACGCAGCAAGTGGACCAGAGCCAGCTGCTCAGCAGCGTGCAAACCATCACCACATCCCACATCAGTTTTGTGCAGCCAAGCATGTAAACAAGAAGACCAGCCACGAGAAACATAAGAAAGGAATAAACGTTGTTTGGTCTGCCATCAGGAACAGACTGGTGGAATATTCCAACCCCAGTCCAAAAGGAACAACCAACAACAACAACTAGGAGACCGCATCCGACATTTAGACACACGAAGCCTGCATTTTCCCTGTACCGACCATCCCCAGGAGGACCGGCCGCTGGCAGCAGCCTCTGTTTCCACCAAGGCCAAACACCACGTTAGGACCAAAAAATGTAAAAATGTCAACCGTGACCACGAATCAAGAGCAGGTGAGCTAAGCTTCTGCTGAAGGTCAACAAGTGCATTTTGATAAATGTTTGTTGTCAAATACCGATTCCTTCTTTATTTGGCATCTACAGATCAATCTGAAATATTGTATTTTAAGCGTATCTTCCAGATACTTCGGTTAAGAATAACTTCACTGATGTAATCTTTAGGGTTAAGTTTTCTGAAAGGTATACCTGTCTCTTTGCTTTATTAAGCAAAGTATATGGACAATAACTCTACCTTTTAAAGTGACTCCAGACCATTACTAGAACGTAATAGCAAGAAAACAACGTCTTCAGACATAGGAGCAGTTTGCACTAAATGAACCCAGGTCTTGCCTTATTTTTTATTTGTCGTTGGTTCTTGTGCACACTCTCCGTGGCTCCTCTCCATTCTCCACTTGGACCGCTGCCAGCTGCTGCCCCTTGTTTGTATCACCAGGCCTGCCCACTCATAACCCTGTCTTCCAGTAACTGCCACTGTGGGTCAGGACCGTGGTTCTCAGATTTTGGCGGCATGCTGAAATCTCCTGGGAGCTTAATAAATTATCCATGCCTGGGCTCCATCTGCAGCATTGTGGAAGCATTCAGTCGAGGGCACGGCCTGGGCATAGGGACGGATTAAAACTCCCCAGATGATTCTCTTGTACAACCAAAGCTGAGAACCACTGTGATGGGAAATTTGATAGCCTGTCATAATTAGGCATAAAACAAGAGTGAATTGTGATCTGAGAGATTTTCCTATGAGTAAGCTTTAGTATATGAATCTCTGGGGCATGTATTTTTAGAGGTCTTTGAGTCCATGCTCTCATTTTTTCAGCTGTGCTCCAAGGAAGTGACTCAAGCTAGGGAAAGAGCTAGGATGAATCAGTGGTTAAGTACTCGGGAGCCGAGAGTTCAGATACCTGGGTCTGGACTTGACTCTGCCACTTACTGTGCGGCCTTGGGCAAATGTCTTAACCTTTCTGTGCTGTGGCCTCGTGAATAAAGTTCGGAAGGCTGAAGTGGGTCAGTGCGCACAGAGGGCTGAGAATAGAGCCTGGCCCAAAGCAGCACTCAGCAGAGTTAGTGTTTGCAGTTCGGGGTTTGGTCAAGGTGTTGAGCCGGAGGTGTGGGCAGGGCTAAGCGAGCAAACCAGGGGTGTCGTGGCTCCCAGAGACTGGCAACGGTGGGAGGGTGTTCCCAGTCTAGTCTGGAAGGGCAAGGGCAGCGGAGGTGATACCAGGATCCAGTGAAAGCTCAGGCTGGAGAGAGGCATGGGGCGGCTGCAGAAGATACAGAGTGAGGAAGGGGCAGGGCAGAAACACTGGCCTCTCTCTCTCTCCTTCCAGCCTCTGAACCCACTGCGAAGCCAGCCAGCGAAGGGGAGGCAGCCCTCGCGGTCAGCCTCCCAGGGCGCGAAGCTGGGCCCAAAGCGGAGGAGAGGGAACCTGAGTGGGTGGCGAGGCCAACGGAGCAGAGCCAGCGCACGTAGCTGGCATTCATGACCACACCGACTGCAGGTCGCTGGAGAAAGTCCCTGTTGCCCTGGCGCGGGTTTAGCTTCAGCTGTAGAATCAGAGTTGCCCCTCAAACCACTCTTATCCTGGGAGAAAGGTGCCAATCCCCACAGACCTTTCGCAGCAAACTAAGATGGTTATGAATGGCTGTGAGCAAAAGAGAGAAAGTGAAGTCGCTCAATCGTGTCCGACTCTTTGCAGCCCCATGGACTGTCGCCCACCAGACTCCTCCATCCATGAAATTTTCCAGGCAAGAGTACTGGAGGGGGTCGCCATTTCCTTCTCCAGGGCATCTTCCTGACCCAGGGATCGAGCCCAGGTCTCCCGCCATGCAGGCAGACGCTTTACCATCTGAGCCACCAGGGAAGCCTTAAGCAAAAGTGAGCAGAAGTCCGGTTGGATTTTTTTTTAATGTCCTAAGCTCCTTGGGTCTTTCAGGGCTCGCCCCCGTGGACTGGTTCATGCTCCTGGCCGAGCCCATCTCTCACGCGCTCACCAGGGCCTCTTTCCCAGCCCCTGCCCCTGGGCTTCAGAAAGCAAGAGTCCTGGCTTCCTTCCTTTGCTAACTGGGCAGCGTACTTTGGAATGTCCTCTTCCATCACTTCCCCACCCCCAGACACCACCTCTTTCTTCTCACCCATGAATGCTGACCTTTCATCCAATAGAGACTGTAGTCTTTCCCCATCGCCCACTTTCTACTTAAGCTGCCCTTCTGGGGTGTGTTTGCATTTGACCTAAAAGACTGCCCTTGGAGTCTCACTCCCTGTGAGTTCTGAGCTGCTTAAGCAGAAGCGCCCGTGTGTAAGGGGTGAGAGCGGGTGCTCAGGGCAACAGTGGCTTTCCCTGTAGACATCCACATGGCGTGACATTTCCTCCCTGTGTTTTGCCACCGCCCCACATTGCAAATGAAAATGATTAACTTGTAGCTTCACGCCCGGGCGCGTCTGGCCGTTCTCGTAGGGCGCTGATACACAGGCTCGCTGCACTGGAGCCCCGGCCACGACCCTGGCCTCATTTCCCATCATCATCAGGGCTTTTTGTTTTTTTTTTCCAGATCCTATAACTAGATATTCCTCAACTAGACTTAATGGAACTATTCATCCTCATTACTCCATTATGTTCATTTCAAATTCCTTTGGATTCTTGCCTTCCATCACATACACACTGCATGCACACACTGTGTTATTATACTGCGTATACCACTGTTTGGCTCCACTCCCCCTCGGGAGACTGTCACATGCACACTGAGCGCACACCCTGTGTTATTATACGGCATATACCGCTGTTTGGCTTCGCTCCCCCTCAGGACCCTGGCAGATGTTACTACTCGGTTCTTCTGAGTAAAGAGAGAGAGAAGACAAAATCCTTCCTGTTCCTCTCTCAGATTGTAAGTGCCCTAAAGCAGAAGTATCACAGCAGTGGTGCCAATGCCTCTAAAAGAAGCATTGAAGTTAAAAGATGCCTGGTGAGGTGTGAGTTGGCAGGATTTTGATCACTGATTTGGGGTAAGTGGGCCAGAAGCATTAGCAGCAGAAATAGCAGCGCTCATGGACACATAGGTCCCGGGGGTTGAATAAATCCTTACCTGTAAGGAGCTTTCAGGGCTTCCCTGGTGGGTCAGCTGTAATGAACCTGCCTGCAATGGAGGAGACATGGGTTCGATCCCTGAGTCAGGAAGATCCCCTGGGGAAAGGAATGGCAAACCCACTCCAGTGGTTTTCTTGCCTGAAAAATCCATGGACAGAGAAGCCTGGCAGGCCACAGTCCAAGGGATTGCAAAGACTAAACAACAAGGAGCTTACATTTTAGAGAAGGAGGGAGGACCCAGCACACACACACACACACACACACACACACACACACACACTCCTAATAACACAGGCCAGAATAGAATGAATGTAAATTAGCATATAAATAATACTAACTGGATTGCATTTTAAACTCTATAATTTAGGCATTTCCCTTAGTTGAGGCTGGTTTTCTCTCCAGGTAATTTCCATTTCATTGGTATTGGTAGGGTTGTTTCTTTTTAATTATACTTATTAATTCATTTCTGTGTTTATACACATAACTCTGATGGCCAAAAGATGTCTCCAAATCTAGTTCATTGATTAACATTTTGAATTCATGTCACATCCACAAATATATTCGAGATGTATCCGTCAGTATCTGAAGATTTGTCTTGAGGTGATGTCAAGATAAGAATGTGCTGTGCTAAGTTGCTTCAGTCGTGTCCGACTTTTGCAACCCCATGGACTATAGCCCGCAGGGCTCCTCAGTCCACGGGATTCTCCAGGCAGGAATACTAGAGTGGGTTGCCATTTCCTTCTCTAGGCGATCATCCTGAGATGATGTCAAGATAAGGACACTTTAAAGTGAAAGTGATTATTATGCAGGGAGGAAGCACATTTGGATATGGAAGTGTCATTGGACATTAGTGCAGGCAAGTCCTCTCTGGGCCCCACTTGAGAAAATGCTACTAAAGAAGGAACAGGCCCAGCACAAGGGGTCAGAGCCATTGGACACAGATTTCTAATCAGAGTGACATCCCTGGAGGGGGCAGTTTGTCCAAGAGAGACAGTCGTTTTCCAGGGAACAACTCCATATTGAACTACGTGCTGAGAACTGCTGACAGGTACTCTGCCGGTCACGGGGTGTTGATCCTGCCTGCAGTTGTAGCAACAAGCCCTAGAACCCTTCCCGCCTTGATAACGTTGATGCGAATGACGTCATACTGAGTCACTGGCAGAATGGAATTTGCCAGCAGGAAAAGGAGCCTCGGGTTGGCACCCAGCGGGGATCACGTCAAGGGCAGTCCAAGTGAGCAGACAGAGATTGAGTATGCACGCCTCAGCCTCAGGGGCTCTGTGTGACACGTGGCACAGTGCAGCCTGCCCTTGCTTTAACTCAACCTTTGGTGTACTGGGCTTCCCTAGTAGCTCAGCTGGTAAAGAATCTGCCTGCAATGCAGGAGACCCAGGTTAGATCCCTGGGTCAGGAAGATCCCCTGGAGATGGAAATGGCAACCCATGCCAGTACTCTTGCCTGGAGAATCCCATGGACAGAGGAGCCTGGCAGGCTGCAGTCCATGGGGTCACAAANCAATGCAGGAGACCCAGGTTAGATCCCTGGGTCAGGAAGATCCCCTGGAGATGGAAATGGCAACCCATGCCAGTACTCTTGCCTGGAGAATCCCATGGACAGAGGAGCCTGGCAGGCTGCAGTCCATGGGGTCACAAAGAGTCTAATACGACTGTGCAACTAACTTTCACTTTTGGTGTACTTATTTTTATAGAAACTAAATGAAAGGAGAATTATTCACTTACTAACAACTTTTTCATTTCACCAGAGTCTTAAATAACACCTCTGCACTAGTAGTTACCATAATTTTTTTTTTAATTTCAACTTCATATATACACTTTTGACACTATAAACACCACTGACATATGTACAGTATTGATAGAACGGATAAAACTGATAACTAATGAGAACCTCCTGCATGGCTCAAGGAACTCTACTCAGTCGTTTGTGGTAACCTAAATGGGAAGGAAATCCAAAAAAGAGGGGATATATGTAAACAGAGAGCTGATGCAGTTTGCTATATAATACATATATCACCATAGAAACTAACACATTACAAAGCAACTAAACTCCGATTAAAAAATTAATAAATAAAATAAAATTTTAACATCAATACCTATTTTCAAGAGTATAGCTATTATAAAATACACTCATAAGGAAAGGTAAATAGGTAATCATATGGCTGTTTGATGTACAACATCATCATCTCAGACACCCCTTTCAACAAAACTTCACCTTGTCAAGAAACCACAACTTTGGCTGAGTTAAAGTAGGCAACAATTAAGCAACAGGGCTATCTTTCCATACCCCAGCACAAGGCCAATCATCCTTCTGATGATCTGTTAATAACGAAGACTGGAAAACAAAGAGCCCTGTGTGACTGATCCATTCATTCCCCAGGCCCCACGGCTGTGGGAGTCAGCCTGCTGGCTTGGACAGACCAACAACTTCAGGGTCAAGAGAGAAGCGATTAAGCAAACCGGGAGGGAAGAGAAATGAAAATCAAGCAGACAGTTCTGAAGACCAGATAAGCAGCATAGCAATCCAGTATCTGTGTGGATCAACAGTGCTCTCCTTGGCATGCTGCAGATGTGAAATGAAGCGCGGACAGGGTGAGGCTAGGAAGAAAGAAACATCGCTTCCAACTGCAGCTCCCAGGCATAGCTTTTCCCACCTTCACTTGGAGAACCCTCCCCAAGCCTCCTTCTTGGGGCTCTTACACCTAGATCACACATCTCGAGGGTCTGTGGGAGCCAAGGCCAGGGCAAGGAAGAGCCGAAGATCCAGCCCGGGGTTGGGAGGGACCAGTTCATGACCTCGAGCTAAACACCACCTCATCAGACGGTGGGGTGTTCGTTTTCCATCTGGTGCTCTCACATCCTTGCTGTTGATGTTCGGTCTTCTAGTCTTATCCGACTCTTTGCGACCCCTTGGACTGCAACACGCCAGGCCTCCTTGTCCCGCACCATCTCCCGAAGTTTGCCCAGGTTCACGTCTGTTGCATCAGTGATGCCGTCCAGCCATCTCATCCTCCGACGCCCTCTTTTCTTTCTGCCCTCAATCTTTCCCAGCATCAGGGACNGACTGCAACACGCCAGGCCTCCTTGTCCCGCACCATCTCCCGAAGTTTGCCCAGGTTCACGTCTGTTGCATCAGTGATGCCGTCCAGCCATCTCATCCTCCGACGCCCTCTTTTCTTTCTGCCCTCAATCTTTCCCAGCATCAGGGACTTTTCCAGGGAGTCAGCCATTCACATCAGGTGGCCAAAATGTTGGAGCCTCAGCTCCATCACACATCCTGCCTTAATTTAAAACGTTGCAGGGATTTCCCTGGTGGTCCCCTGGTTAAGACTTCGTGTTTCCAATGCAGGAGGCACAGGTTTGATTCCTGGTGTGGGAACTAAGATCCCACATGGTGTACAGTGCCTCCAATAAAAAATCAACATAAAACATTACAAACTACGGAGACATATCTAGGTCAACCTGTGCTCAACTATAGCACGAAATCTGAAAAGCAGGAGGTGATCACTTTGTTTCATTTATTGAAAAAGCAATCACAGCTTTGGGAAGTGCTGAATGTTAAAAGATCATGTCGTATCATCACCCCTGCCCCCAGTTCCTTCCATGGGACTTCCCCCGTGGCTCAGGGGTAAAGAATCTGCCTGAGGTGTAGGAGATGTGGGTAGATGTGTGTTCGATCCCTGGGTCAGGAAGAGTCCCCGGAGGAGGAAATGGCAAACCGCCCTAGTATTCTTGCCTGGAGAATCCCAGGGACAGAGGAGCCTGGCTGGCCACAGTCCGTGGGGTCGCAGAGTCAGACACGACTGCGCAACTGAGCACATGTTGAGAAAACAATCATAGTTTTGGGAAATGCTGAGTGTTAAAAGGTCATGTCACATCAGCCACGCCCTGCGATCCTTCCACCCCACTGCTCCCCCCTCTCCA
>SJYV01053957.1:193710-214426 GCA_006410875.1 Neotragus pygmaeus | reverse complement strand
TTCCTTCCACGGGGCTTGGGCAGGTGGGAGGAGTCACAGATTGTGACCAGTGTAGACAGAGGTGAGAATGGAGGGCGTGCCCAGATCTGGCTTGTTGCATTAGCAGAAGGGGTCAACTGTGTGATGTGGGGAGGCCGTGTCTTCAGCTTGGAGAGAGGGAGGTGAGCTGAGCGCCCAGCTCAGGGCCAGTGGAGGAAGCAGGTGGGGAGTGGGTCCTGACTGGGCTCTCCAGGTCTTCCCTGGGCTGCCCTTTGCCGGGACAGCTGCCTTCTGCAGTGCGGCCGCCTAAGATGAGAGTGGCGAAGTGTCTCAGCATGAGAACTAGACGGAAACAGGCTTTAAGGGCAGGGATGCTCGTTGCGGTTTTGCGATACACGAGCCTGGTTTACACAGCAGCAGAGGCCCAGACGCAGCTCTGTATGGTATTGTCATACTTAAACTATACGCGTGTTTATTATTTCCTTCCAAGGACAGCTGGAAAGACTGGTTCAGTGAGGTTGGGGAGGAGGGAAGGAAGATGGAGGGAGAATTAAAGCGTTGGAACAGATGACTTACAACTGCCTTGATGAATGAAGCTCCAGATCCAGTCGTGACATGACCGGTGTCAAAGTGTCCTGCCTCTGCCTTTTTCTTCCAAACACAGAAGTACAGATGAACATAAAACAGGGCTGGAAATAAGTCAGATGACTTTCTACCATGACTTCTTACCGTTCTAGGGTGTGCTGACCCTCTCTCCACACTGGGCCCCTTTTTCTGCAGGCACCTATGGGCCTTCTCTTGGGGGACTAGTTTTCCCCCCAGAAGCCCGAGAGCTTGGATTTCATCTGCTAATTGTTAAGATTCAGATCCAGCTCTGCCACCAGATCACACTGCAACCCCAGACGGGCCCGCATGGCCCACGTAGGCCTTCCTGCCCTGCCGGTGACTCCACAGCGCGGAAAAGGCATCAGTCAAGGATTCTACCATTTTAGGAATATGTCAGCCACGAGCACTGCTCAGCTGCTGTTTGCTCAACAGCTTGTCTTGGCTTCTGCCATCACCAGCTTCTGGTCTCAAAAGGCTCTCTCCCCCCACCTCCCCCCAATTCCCTTCTGTCATCTAACTCATATTTTCTCTTTTCACCAATATTCAGCCAAGGTATTACCTCCTAGAAGCCTTCCCTGAAATCCTCAAATGAGTCTCTTAAATTGACTGCCTTTTTTGGATTCCTAAGTATCTCTTTCGGTTTGTCTATCCAACTAGATAGAAAACCTTTCGGAGGCAAGAGCGATGTTCTTTTCATCTTCGTGTTTCCAAAACCAGTCACCATGGAATGTGTGTGTTAGTCGCTCAGTCGTGTCTGACTCTTTGCGACCCCATGGACTGTAGCCTGCCAGGCTCCTCTGTCCATGGAACTCTCCAGGCAAGAATACTGGACTGGGTTGCCATTCCCTTCTCCAAGGGATCTNGGAATGTGTGTGTTAGTCGCTCAGTCGTGTCTGACTCTTTGCGACCCCATGGACTGTAGCCTGCCAGGCTCCTCTGTCCATGGAACTCTCCAGGCAAGAATACTGGACTGGGTTGCCATTCCCTTCTCCAAGGGATCTTCCCCACCCAGGGATTGAACCTAGGTCTCTCGCGCTGCAGGTGGATTCTTTACTGTCTTAGCCACCAGGAAAACCCAGTCACCACGGTAGGCCCCCAGCTTATGAATAAATGAGTAGCACTAAAACATATCTGTAGCCACTTAACCCCCAGGAGTTTCAGCTTGTGAAACATAGGCTTGACACTGCCAGGGCTGTTGAAGCTCAGGATGAAGTGAAGTGCTCAAGACTTTCCTGGAGGCTGATAAACTGGCCAAGACAGTTCAAGGTCTCCAACTGTCCTGAAAGTGTCTGCTTGCTTGTTTTAGGGAGAAAACTTGTTGCTATATTCCTGGGACAGTAAGAAATGCCGGGGGATGGAGAGATCACTGGAGACTTTTTTGATTAGAACAGCGTGAAGATATGTGTTGGCCTCCCTGGCACTTTTGAAGGGGGAGGGAGAGAAAGCCTGTACTCTACATTTGGTGATGCTGTAATTATGGCTTCCCCTTAAGAGCAGCTAAATAACTATCTACTGGGTTGTAACCTCAGGGTAATGAGCACTGGAGCTTTGCTTGTTAGCTGAAGTTGACAGAAGGCTAGAAGGAGCCTCATGGCACACCTCTTATCTCTTACCTCATTTTCTCCTTGTTTATCAATGGGGTGTGTTTGTTTATTTTTTACAGCTTACTCCAGGCTTGCAGCTGAGGAAGTAAAGAGATTATTCTCAGGAACATCCTTAGGGGGGAAAGTCTAGTTATTTGTCCTGAGTATCACCTCCATATTTGGCCTGGCACACACCAGTAATAAGTGATCCATTTTGTCATCGTAATATGAATGTATCCCTGGGAATAAAAACAAACCCAGACAAGCAGGATAGTCTCTCAATCTTCTTCCCAAAGCTCTCACCAGCTCTCTAAATAGCCTAAGGCTTCAGAGAAGGTAAAAAATCAGTTGTTCACGTTGTTCCCAGCAACGAGAATGCCCCATGGCCTAACCAACTGGAGCACAGAGCAGAACTCTGGGGGCAGGGCTTCCGGAAAGCATATCCTGCAATGTTATCACCAAACTTCTCCCCCAGCCCCAAAGCCTCATCAGATATCTGTTTGTGAATCTGCCCACCATGGGTTAGATTCACTGAGTACAGTTAAATTCAGACTCCTGGGCTTGCATTAAATAGTTTAAAACTAAAAGAGAACAGCACTTTTTCAAGGTAAGGAATCTTAAGAATTTGGGCCCTTTCTTTAAGTTCACAAACTCTAATTTCAATGTTCAACCTTATTGAACTTTCTTATAAATAAGTAAAATTCTTCCTCCTAATTTCGGTCAGATTTAAATATCTCTGAAACTAGGTAAGGAGCTGAGATGAAATAAAAATAAATGTAATCCTTTTTTGCCAAACACTGGAAAATTCTTTATTGTCATTAAAAGCCAACAACTCTAACTCAGTCTTATTTTATATAACTGCTCTTTTATTCCTCTTGTGTTAACAAATGAATGCCTTTTATAAGTATACAGGGCTTCCCTGGTGCCTTAGAGGATAAAGCATCTGCCCACATTGCGGGAGACTTGGGTTCGATCCATGGGTAGGGCATATCCCCTGGAGAAGGAAATGGCAACCCACTCCAGTACTCTTGCTTGGAAAATCCCATGAACGGAGGAGACTGATAGGCTATAGTCCATGGGGTCGCAAAGAGTCAGGCACGACTGAGCAACTTCACTTCACTATAAGTGTACTGACTTTATTGTTTACCTTGATTGCTAGACATCCAATATTAAAATCACTACCTTATAGTTTTCAAATCAGAAATTAATTTGATGTAAATTAACTGAAGATCAGTTTTCATTTTCTACCTTGTTATAGCAAACAGAATAGCAACTAATTCCACTGTTATGAATTTTCCAGAAAATATTAATACCTTCTTTTGTATTTTTTCATTAGAAGTCTGTTTCAGCTGGAGGTCAAGGAAACAGAGCTGCTAATGAGGGGAAACCAGCCAGGCAGTTAAACCACTTGCCTTGTATCGCCGCATTCCAAGATTTGCTCCTAGAAGTCAAAATAAATAAGTAGATTTTCTCTTTGTGCCAGAACTAGTCAGACTTTCAGGAGCTGATTCAGCTCGATCACACAGAAGAGACTGATGTACAACCTGTAGAGATCAGATGAAGATGAGGTGGGAAAGGCAATGGAGCCAGGGCTAGGCGGCATCCCACAGGTTGGTCCTTCTAGGAGCTTCATGCTCTGCTTTGGGATCCCAGAAACTTACTCTTATCTGTGTCCAGGGGTGTCCAAGGTTAATCTGTGTCCATCAACCAAAATGCTGATGTGCTTAGGGTATCCCCTGGAATACCTAATCTATTCAAAATGCAATGGGCCAGACTAAGCAGTTATGCAGGCGTGATACCCACCTAGTTCTCAGGCCTTGTGGGAAACTCTGTCCTAGTCTGGAGCCACTGTGTTGGTTCATCTTGAGGAACTATTCTCATAAGAAACAGAATGCTGACATCTCATGCCATCCCTACCAGAAAACTTGTGGAGAAAGCCGAATAATAACCAGAAGGGGACACTGGAAGGGTGTCTTGTCAACTCAGGAGTTTTTCACCGAATTTTTCAAAGCCTAAGGCCAAATACCTCTCCAAATGTGAATTCAAGTTCATTTTCTCTAATATCGCACTTATTCCTGATGCACACATGTCCTGCTCTGAAAAAGGGGTGTCCCAGACAGCAGACAAGTCACAGAGAAAGAATAAATGCACCGTAATTGGCATTAGGAAACTGACATATCTGCTCATGTCTTGAGTACGCGGGAGCTCCTAAAAGCTGCCGTAGAATAATTGAGAAACTGGAAAAATAAGCTTTTCAGTTGAGAGTTAAATTGTAAGATCAATATATAGAATACTTCAAAGTATGCTTACTTCTGTGTCCTCCAGAGACTCACAAGAATGGTTCAAACATGTCGTGTAAGACTGCCTTTCTTCCCAGTGGCCAGGGAAAGAGACTAGAATAGAGGTGAGGCTGTGACTGCCTGATCCCAGGGCAGGTGTATGAGCTGGGTAGGCACACCAGGGCTGATGGAGACAGTAAGTATCGTTCTCCCTCCTCCCCTGATTCCTTGTACCCAATAGAAAATCGAATGGCAAAATAGCCTTCCTGTGAAAGATTCATGCACAGCGTGGTGCCATTCAAATGTTTTGGGTTGGCCAAAAATTTCATTCCGGTTTTTCCATAATGAGTATTTATAGCCAACCCAATAATATGATAACTGAAATCTCTATTATTGGTAATATAAAACACCTAAGGTTCCAAACATTACAAATGCTCCAAAGAATTGGAGCTTCAGCTTCAACATCAGCCCTTCTAATGATTATTCAGGACTGATTTCCTTTAAGGTAGACTGGTTTGACCTTTAGTGTTAAATTAACACTTCTTGGAGAGTCAGGCCATAGAAGATGCTGCTGCTGCTGCTGCTACTAAGTCGCTTCAGTTGCGTCTGATTCTGTGCAACCCCATAGACAGCAGCCCACCAAGCTCCCCCGTCCCTGGGATTCTCCAGGCAAGAACACTNCACCACAACTCAGGTGGACTCAATTCCAGGGCCACCGCTGCCTCTGCCTTTTCCCCAGAGGCTACAGGGATGCAGTCTGTCCCAGCTGGCCCGGGCTCAGGCTCCAGCAGGTTGGGGTGGGGGTGCGGACCCCCTGCCTCTAGGTTCTTATTGGGTCCTGTCTGGGCACAGCCTTCAGTTCAGTTCAGCTCAGTCGCTAAGTCGTGTCTGACTCTGTGACCCCGTGGACTGCAGCATGCCAGGCCTCCCTGTCCATCACCAGCTCCCAGAGTCTACCCAAACTCATGTCCATTGAGTCGGTGATGCCATCCAACCATCTCATCCTCTGTCATCCCCTTCTCCTCCTGTCTTCAACCTTGCCCAGCTTCAGGGTCTTTTCCAATGAGTCAGCTCTTCACATGAGGTGGCCAAAGTACTGGAGTTTCAGCCTCAGCATCAGTCCTTCCAATGAACACCCAGGACTGATCTCCTTTAGGATGGACTGACTGGTTGGATCTCCTTGCAGTCCATGGGACTCTCAAGTGTCTTCTCCAACACCACAGTTCAAAAGCATTAATTCTTCAGTGCTCAGCTTTCTTTATAGTCCAAAGCTCACATCCATACATGACTCCTGGAAAATCCATAGCCTTGACTAGACGGACCTTTGTTGGAAAAGTAATGTCTCTGCTTTTTAATATGCTCTCTGGGTTGGTCATAACTTTCCTTCCAAGGAGCAAGCGTCTTTTAATTCCATGCCTTGGCCATGTCTAAATCTGACTTTTCTTCCCCAGAGAGGGCTTTTTGGAGCACAATGTCATCCAAGCCCTGTCCTTCCTGCTGAGTGACCCCCAGCTGGCCTGCCGGGAGAACCTCTACACAGCTTTCAAGCACCTGGCCCAGGTGCCTGCAGGTAAGCTCGCCATGGGCACACAGGCGGCCCAGGGGCCCTTCTCCTGACAGGCACCTGCTGTGCCCATCACAGTTTACGGCATGTCATGCTTTTATTGAGATACAACATACCAGTTAAATGGGACTTCCCTGGTGGCTCAGACGGTAGTGCGTCTGCCTACAGTGTGGGAGACCCGGGTTCGATCCCTGGGTCGGAAAGATCCTCTGGAGAAGGCAATGGCAACCCACTCCAGTACTCTTGCCTGGAAAANTAGACAGCAGCCCACCAGGCTCCTCCGTCCCTGGGATTCTCCAGGCAAGAGCACTGGAGTGGGCTGCCATAGCCATTCTCCAGAAGATGACGATAAATGAATCCAAATTAAGGATAAAATCAGGAACATTGATCCCTTAGAAAATCTAGTGAAAAGCAACACCAAATGCACAGATTCATCCACAGCCAGAAATAACAGTCTTTGAAGTGCTTTTGAAATGTGTGCTGAGAGACATAGGAAATACATAAATCCCTGTCAAGGAAGTATCATTTTGCAATAATTGGCAGCTTGCATGGGGAAAGTCTGGTCTGCAAAAGACTGGTAGACCACGTGGAGTCTGTCTAGATAAAGGTGCTAAAGAATGCGTCCCCATGTGGACAAAGGACATACACTGAGCCCTAGGATTCTTATTAAGCTTCTTTTCTGAAATATGACTAGAGAACAGTATCCTAGTGGTTTTCATACTTTCTAAGTATGGGAGGAATTATCATGGGAGGCAGGGCTTTATTTTGGAACTAAGTAAGCTCTAAGATTCTCCCATATGTAATATAACTTGTTCCTAAAAATTGCATGCAAAATTTCCAACCTCAGACCTGCTGAGACCCGCCTGCTGTGGTCAAAGGCATTGTTGGGAGAAGGCTCAGGGGTCAAACGGTTCCCTTTTTACACCTCTCTACTTAAATCCAATCTATTGTTATGGCATTTGCTTAGAAATAAACCTTATTATAAGCCTTAGATATAATATTCAAATATAATTAGTTGATGGAATATAGAAAACAGGCGATTCTTCTCCCCAGATAAGATCCATATTTCAATAGATACTGTAATAGTTTTATTTTTTCACACTAGCTCATTAGTGTTACTAATCCCCATACTCTCCCCCCACCCCAAGATCTCTGTTGTAAATTAACAATATATGCTGCAATCAGCATACTTCACTGAAAGCCAGTACCTCTAACAGCCCTCGATGCCCAACTTGCTCTCCAGTACCAAAAGATTCTCTGCTACCATAAAGCCATAAAGAGTTTTCCTTGGTGGCTCAGATGGTAAAGAATCTGCCCGCAATGCAGGAGAACCGGCTTGGATCGCTGAGTTGGGAAGATCCGCTGGAGAAGGGAATGGCAACGCACTCCAGTATTCTTGCCTGGAGAATTCCATGGATAGACCATACGGTCACAAAGAGTCAGACACGACTGAGCAACTAACTCTTTCACCATAAAGCTCAGGCTTCCCCAGTGGCTCATCTGTAAAGAACCCACCTGCAATGCAGGAGATGCTGGTTTGATCCCTGGGTCAGGAAGACCCCCTGGAGGTGGGCATGGCAACCCACTCCAGTATTCTTGCCTGGAGAATCCCGTTGGACAGAGGATCCTGGCAGGCTACAACGCATAGGGTCGCGAAGAGGAGAACACGACTGAAGTGACTGAGCACACAGGCATATAAAGCCAGTTCTACACTTTTAAAATATGTACATTGGAGTCAAGTCAAAGGACAAGTATCAAGGCATTATTATTAATAAAAGGTATTGGGAAACTACACCCCTGCCACCAAGGAAGTGGTAGCTTCTTATTTTTGCAGAGGCGTCAGACCTCATTAAAGCTTCGGCCCAAGAATTCAGCTCATCAGCTCATCTGGCATCTAATAAACTTGAGAGTCATTTGTTCTTGGCCAGATAAAGTCGGATGGCATGTCACAAGCCATTTCCAGCTTTAGTTTTCTTGAAAAGACACGTTTTCAGGAAGCACTGCCAGAGAAATGACTGTGCCTGAAATAAAATAATTGACATCAAGGGATACTGACTTCAGAAAGAGCCGCTGCAGGCAGCAGCTACAGATGCTGAGATTTTCATAGGAGGGCTGTTTATAATTATAAGACAGACAGGTAATGCCAGCACGTCCAGATTTTCTTTGGTGTGAATGCTGTAGACACTGCTGGGCTGAAAGCAAAATTGCTCCTCCATGGAAGCTATCTCTGCTCCCATCTCTTGATGCTCTTGATCCACAGTGATGGACAGTCCTTACAATGAGTGAGGAGAAGGTGGTTCATTCCATACCAAGATGGCCCAATCTTCCTGCACTAACTTCCCGCTTAATGCAACTGATCTGGGCCATCACCTGGCTCCTCAGAGACTTCAGATGGTCTGATTGGGCTTGTAGGAATGAGATCAGAGGCCAGCTCAGTCAAGGTTGTTGAGTCACTAAGTTGTGTTCAACTCTTTATGACCCTATGGACTGCAGCATGCCAGGCTCCTCTGTCCCCCACTATCTCCTGGAG
This sequence comes from Neotragus pygmaeus, assembly GCA_006410875.1. Classification (NCBI taxonomy): domain Eukaryota; kingdom Metazoa; phylum Chordata; class Mammalia; order Artiodactyla; family Bovidae; genus Neotragus; species Neotragus pygmaeus. Next base: position 205,885 of record SJYV01053957.1, on the reverse strand, counting down.
TTTGTTTACATTCATGTCCATTAAGTAAGTGATGTTCTCTAACCATCTCATTCCCCATTGCCCCCTTATTTTTGCCTTCAGTCTTTCCTAGCATCAGGGTCTTTTCCAATGAGTCAGTTCTTCGAATCTGGTGGCCAAAATATTGGAGCTTCAGTTTCAGCATCAGTCCTTCCAATTAATATTCAAGGTTGGTTTACTTTAGGATTGACTGGTTTGATCTCCTTGCAGTCCAAGGAGTTCTCAAGAGTTTTCTCCAGCACCACAGTTAGAAAGCATCAATTCTTCGGCGCTCAGCCTTCTTTATGGTCCAACTCTCACATCCATACATGACTACTGGNGTTAATCATCATTCTTTTTAGTGCAGGTTTCAGGGGAGTCGTGAATAATGTGCTTTTGTGCCTTTTGTTGTTAATCTGGTCATTAGTCTTTAACTTGTGAAGGGTAAAGGAAAGTTGAAGATTCTTAAGGCTGGTGTAGGATTAAATTTTAATTGTTAATGTAGGTAGTCTTTCTGTCGTCCTTGTAATGTGGAAACATTTTCTTCACCTTTTAAGAAACCTACTTACTGTGGTATGTGAAATTAGATGAGTTAGTGTTGCTTTAGAGAAATCTGCAAGCATTAGGTATTTTTAGATAAATGCTGTGAAGGCCCTTTTTTTCAGTATCTGGTCAGAGCATTGACAATAAATTATTTCAGTAAAAATTGAATGTCAAGAGTGTGAAACAAAGAATGCGGACTGATTTTGATTTTAGAATCTTACATAATTCTTTTGGATGTATTTTAGAGAAAATTCTTTGGATACCAGGGTATGTGCATGACCACTTAAGATAATGTTTATTCTTAAAGGTTTTTGAGGGGTTTCATAACCCATATTTTTTGTAGCTATTGACATTTTCTTCAGATACACTATGATTTGTTTAAGGCTTTAATATTGCTCAACCCTGAGAGTATAAAATTTAAGAAGTTGAAAGTCGTTAGAGGGGGACTTCAGTCCTAGTAGTGGAGATAGGCATCTTTTAAAAAGTAAGAAACTTTTCATAGTGTAATATACATAGTGAAATAGAAGCATTTTCAACATGCAGAGGTCGTGGTGATTTGGTTTGGGGGTGTTAACTGCAGTTTGGGGGAGGCACAGAGAGATGGTGGCTTGATTTGGGGAAAACGGGGATGTGGAGATTGGGCGTAAGTGCACAGGAGGCAAGTCTTCCTGAAGACTATTTTATTCATGCATCAAGTTGTATGCCTTCAGTGAGTTCAGATACTGTACTCTACTAGATTGAAGAAATACCTAGATAGATAGAGTGGGAATTTCTGTTTTTCACTGGTTGGTTGGGAAAGGCCACTAAGGTTTGGTGACATAAGAGCAGAAATCTGAAGTGAGGTGGGGAGTTGTGCAAATGTTACAAGAGGGAGCAGTACTTGCAGAGGCTCCTGTTTGCATATTTGGCCTGTTTAAGGAATAGCAAGAAGGTTTACTTGGCTGAAGGTAGTGTGTGTGTAGTAGTGTCAAGAGTGGCATAGTAGGGGCAGGGCAGATTGTGTAGGGGTCCTGGTAAGTTAAGAAATTCAGGTTTTACTCTTGGGTGCTATAGAAGTCTGTATATAGACTTGTGTCTTTTAAGATCTTGCCTGTGAATATTAATGAATGTTGGTTTTTCTTTAATATAAAAACAGGTTAAATAATGGTTATCGACATGGATTTCTAAATGAGGCTTAATTAAGGTTGGCACATGCTACTTCAGATAATTTCTAGAGCAGATAATGTAAAAAAGTAAAACTTGGGAAAGATCACTCATATCTGACAAAACTAGAAATGTAAAAGTTATGAAGGATTTGTACGCAATTTTCTTCGTTTCCCTCTTTTGGCCTTCATCTGCGCCTTAATATGCCTACTCACTGTGTAAAAGGTTGTGGTTATGGTAATTTTCTTAGCACAGATTGAGAGGTCAGAAAGGAATTAGAAACTGTCCATTTGAAAATGCCTCTTGTAACGTAAACATGTGCTGTGTTCGTTCTTTTTCTCCCTCCAATAGGGAACTGCTCGCAGAAAGAAGAAGGTGGTTCATAGAACAGCCACAGCAGATGACAAAAAACTTCAGTTCTCTTTAAAGAAGTTAGGGGTAAACAATATCTCTGGTATTGAAGAGGTAAGTGTCAAATTTTATTTCTTCACAAAATTAAGATTTGGCTAAAAACTATTGTTTGTGCATTTATGACTTTTGACTCTACTTCCAGCAGAGAATTTCATCTCTAAAATATTTGTTTGTACTCAATTAATAATTATCAGGGAGATTACTAAGGGTAAAGTGATTAGGTCATACTTTCCATTTCAGGCAGAATTTTGCTTCTGCAGTACAGTGAAATACAGGTTACTTAGACTTCTGCTTAATAAAATGTTCAGTTTTAAAGAGATTTTGATGGGTGTTGCTAATTTAACTTTTTTTTTTTCCTCTTTTTAGGTGAATATGTTCACAAATCAAGGAACAGTGATCCACTTTAACAACCCTAAAGTTCAGGCATCTCTGGCAGCAAACACTTTCACCATTACGGGCCACGCTGAGACAAAGCAACTGACAGAAATGCTCCCCAGCATCTTAAACCAGCTTGGTGCCGACAGTCTCACCAGTTTAAGGAGACTGGCTGAAGCTCTGCCCAAACAATGTGAGTTTGCTAGTAGCGGTTTTTGCCCAGGGTTACTGACTTATCAGTAGAGTTCTAAAATTTATGATGCAAATAGATATGAGTATCTTTAAATTTGGAAATGAAAACTTTCCTCTAAAGAATATCAGTTTTTATATTGANTGTGAGTTTGCTAGTAGCGGTTTTTGCCCAGGGTTACTGACTTATCAGTAGAGTTCTAAAATTTATGATGCAAATAGATATGAGTATCTTTAAATTTGGAAATGAAAACTTTCCTCTAAAGAATATCAGTTTTTATATTGATTTTATAGTGTGTTCAGTAGTTTATCTAGTATGCTTTGATCATTATACTTGATTAAATGAAATGTTTTTTATACTAGCTTTCTCTTTTGGATCAGAGACTAAAAATTTTACCTTTTTTAGCTAGAAACGAGGACTTTTAAAAAATGAATGGCAGTTTAGATTAAAATATATTCTTTAGTTTTACAAATTCAACTGATATTGCCAATAGTCTTGAAGAATTGGCTTGCCACTATTCTGGATTATGGTGTAATGAGGATTCTGTTTAGAGCAGAAAGTTGTGTGGTTGAATAGGAGTACANCCTCTTCACTTTCTGCCATAAGGGTGGTGTCATCTGCATATCTGAGGTTATTGATATTTCTCCCAGCTTATGGACCTTAGTTAGCAAAATGATGCCTCTGCTTTTAAGTATGTTTGTCACAGCTTTCCTTCCAAGGAGCAAGCATCTTTTAATTTCACGGCTGCAGTCACTGTCTAGTCATTTTGGAGCCCAAGACATTAAAATCTGTCACTGCTTTCACTTTTTCCCTTCTATTTACTGTGAATACTGGATGACATGATCTTGGGTTTTTAATGCTGAATTTCAAGCCAGTTTTTTCACTCTCCTGTTTCATCCTCATCAAGAGTACCACTGACTCAGTCAAGGTACTGCTGGAAACTACATCTGCCCTTGACCAGATTTCACTGGCAGTTTTTCATTCCTCAGTGACAAATGAATCAATCCCATAACTGAAGACTAATTAAAGACCAGTAAAAAGCAGAAACTTTGTTTTTAAAGACATATTTGGCTAAAAGCCCTAGTGGCCAGAGAGACTAAACCCAACTTCTTTTATCTCCAAAATAGAATCCTCTGCCTCCAGACTCCCTCTTGTGAGTGAATTAGTTGTCTCTAGAGAAGCTACTTTTCTAAGCCTTAGGGCAGGGTTTCTCAACTCTGGCACTGTTAACATTTGGGGCCAGATAGCTCTTTATTGTTGGTGCTGTCTGTGTGTTTAATATGTTAACCAATATCCTTGGACCCCACCCACTAGATGTCACGAGCACTTTCCCCACCTTATTTGCGACAAAAATGTCCCCGGAAGAAATACTCAAATGTCCCTTAAGGCGAGGGTGGGGAGGGTGAGGGGAATGCACCATCACCCCTAGTTGAAAACTGCTGGTTTAGGCCATTCTTTAATAAACACATTTCATCTGTACCCATGACACCTCTCTCCCAACTCCTCACTCCCAAGCCCTACAAAAGAATTGCCTCTCATTCTGTAAAACATAACCGACTTTTGTTTCTAGGACTTTCCCACCAGTGTTACTGGTTAAGAATAATACATGCATCTATTCAATTGTTATCCCAGGGCAGAGCTCTTAGAGAAAAGTGTTTCCATTCACACATCCTGGAAAACTAAAATTGAAAACTCTAAATGCAGAGTCACTGAAAGAACAGGTTAAAGCCCAAAATGTACTCTCCAAAAATTCAAGGGATAGAGAAAATTTTTTGGAAACAATTTTTAAATGTATTGTTGGCGGCGCTGGGTCTCGCCGCTGCATGCGCTTTTCTCTCGGTGCGGCGAGCGGGGACTACCCTCTAGCTGTGGTGCGCGGGCTTCTCACTGCAGAGGGTTCCTTTGTTGCGGAGCGCAGGCCCTAGGGCACGCGAGGGCCTGCGCGTCACATGGGATCAATGGTTGTGATGCCCGGGCTTAGCTGCTCCACGGCGTGAGGGATCTTGCTAGACCAGGAAGCAAGCCGGCGTCTCCTGCGTTGGCAGGTGTAGTCTTTACCGCTGAGCCACCAGGGAAACCCTTACACTAACATTTAAAAATCACCCCAAACCTCGCCATGCAGAAATAACTATTCCTGATCTTTGGTGAGTATTCTTCCAGACAGTCTTCATGAACACAGATCAGATATAAAGCCTGACTATGTACTGAAGTTCTTCTACAAAACAGCCCAAGATGAATGAATCCCATGATTCCCTGCTGAAATTTACAAAAGAAAAAAAGATTACGCCTATGCAGTTTTAAATGACAAGAATTATATTTAACTTTCTCATGAGAAAGACACCAAACACTGAAGAAATCGATGCATTTCAAATAAATGTTTCTTCACCACTAGAGAGATTGGTTCGTAAAAGATCTCCCAAAATTAAGAAAATATTTAGGCAAAATTTTAAGAGCTGGAATTATTGTTATTTTTAAACTGTCTCTTTCAACATTGAATGGCGTGCACTAACTCCCTAACAGGAAAGGTGAGGAAGTTGGTTAACTTATAGTTTTCTCCTACCCCTGTTCTTACCATCCCCAATTTGATTAACTATAATATTTACATATGACCTTTAAGTTCTCTTCCTCAGCCATACTTCCTATNGCACTAACTCCCTAACAGGAAAGGTGAGGAAGTTGGTTAACTTATAGTTTTCTCCTACCCCTGTTCTTACCATCCCCAATTTGATTAACTATAATATTTACATATGACCTTTAAGTTCTCTTCCTCAGCCATACTTCCTATAGTTATTTGCTCTCAGTTCCATTTTAGATGAATCCACAGCCTCTTGGTTCCTGAATTCTTTAACTCACTTTTAAGATTTTTGACTTTTTCAATCAAAGTGTAGTTGATTTACAGCGTTGTGTTAATTTCTGCTGTACAGTTAAGTGTTTCAGCTATTCATGTATGTTATTTTTCATATCCTTTTCCGTTACATTTATCACAGAATATTGAACATGGTTCCCTCTGCTGTGCGGTAGGGCCTCGTTGTTTATCCATCCTGTGTATACTAGTTTGCACCTGCTAACCGCCCCAGCCACCACCATACCTGCCTTTGCAGCCACAGGTCTATTCTCTATATCTGTGAGTCTGTTTTTGTTTGACAGATAGGGTCATTTGTGTCGTATTTTAGACTCCACATATAAGCAGCATCATATGGCATTTACTTCCCTGATAGCTCAGTTGGTAAAGAATCCACCTGCATTGCAGGCGACCCTGATTCAATTCCTGGGTTGGGGAGATCCCCTGGAGATGGGATAGGCTACCTCCTCCAGTATTCTTGGGCTTCCCTTGTGGCTCAGCTGGTAAAGAATCCGCCTGCAGTGTGGGAGACCTGGGTTCAATCCCTGGGTTGGGAAGATCCCCTGGAGAAGGGAAATGCTACTTACTCCAGTATTCTGGCCTAGAGAATTCCATGGACTAATGGGGTCGCAAAGAGTCAGACACAACTGAGCAACTTTCACTTTCATATGGCATTTGTCTTTCTTTTTCTGACTTACTTCGCTTAGCATGATCTCTAGATCTATCCATATAGCTGCAAATGGCCTTATTTCATTCTTTTTATGGCTGAGTAATATTCCATTGTGTGTCTGTGTGTGTGTATACACATATGTGAGATGTATGTATCTCACTTATTTGTGGCTGGATTGTTTTTCAAGACAGTTTTTACTTGCCAAAATAACCCACTGAGACTGTATTTCTTGAGCTTTTGAAACCTGGATGATAGCTGTCTGCTGTTTTCATACTCTGAGGACAACTAGGCTGGAGATTCAATTTTCAGGCGACCGTTTCTTACCTTGAGCTCATAGACTCCACTCCAGGGTTGTTGCTAGACTTGACAGCCAGCTCCCACAACAGAGACCTCTGAGCCCACTGGACCCTGGGCGCTGTGGCTCCATGAGCCTCCTGGTTTCTCATCTCTGGGGCATCCCTTAGTGAGGCCGCACCTTCCGGCTCCAATCACCTGAAGTTCTTTGCTGCCCATCAGAAGGTGGGGGTGGTGGACTACCAGCTCAAGCGAGTCTCTTCCTGCTTCTGTAGCCTGTACTGGGCTCAGAGTCCCTCCACCCCCCATCACAAGGCCTGGAGCAGACCCTCCTTCGTCTCCACTGTCCACCGTCCACATGCAGGGTCTCTGCTGGCTTCTCTTTCACTTCTTCCAGTTCTCTTCCCATTGGATCCAGAACGCACAGAGCCAGGACTGCCTGCCCTCTCCCTGAATAAACTACCATTACTCTCTCCTCTCTCTCTCTGCTTCATTTTCCCACTTAAGATCTGCAACTGAGCTCCACCCTCTGGGCCAGCTTGTTCTCCTAGTTCCTCTAGTACTTTTTTGTTATTGCTCTTCAGTTGCTACGTTGTGTTCGACTCTTTCCAACCCCCTGGACTGCAGCACACCAGGCTTCCCTGTCCAAATCTCCCAGAGTTTGCTCAAACTCATATCCATTGAGTCAGTGATGCCATCCAACTATCTCCTCCTCTGTCGCCCCCTTCTCCTCCTGCCCTTAATCTTTCCTGACATCAAGGTCTTTTCCAATGAGTCAGCTCTTCACATCAGGTGGCCAAAGTATTGGAGCTTTAGCTTCAAAATCAGTCTCTAGTGGTTACCAAAGAGGTCTTCTTATATACTCGTAATATCTCTACTCATTCCAAAACCATTCATATTAAATAACCAAAGATTAATTATCCTTGATTCCATGATGACATTCTGGGGTTAAGTGCATCCTTATCCTTCAGCTTCTTCATGTATCACTCAGTTCATTCTCACCATCTCCCCACTGAATTCTGACTGCATTTTTCATCTTAGCACATGAAAAGTCCGGACTGTATAAAGAGTTATCTTTTTAGATTCTGTCAAAAAACCTGTCAAAGCAGATGTCCTACCCATAGAGGTATTCAGTGAAAAACCGTTGATAAAGGGGATATCTTGATAATTCTATTAGCGTGCTCGGGGCTCAGGGGAAAAAAGAATGCCTAAGGGAGTAGCAAAAACAGTGAAACATCAGGATATGGAATTTAATCATAATAATAATTAAAGGAGTGCTTCCTGTGTACTTGGCAGTGCTTTGTTTACAGAAGTAGTCTTGTTCCATCTTTATCACAGCCCTGGGAGAAAGGTACTGTTAGAGTCCCTGCTTTTTCCCCCATTAATTGGTTTATTCATTGACTTTTTCATTCATACACTTATTCACTCGCTTCACAAATATTAACTGAGTCTTCTGTTGCTAAGCATAGGGTCACAAAGAGTCCAGCATGACTGAAGTGACTTAGCACACATGCATTTCTAAGCAATGCATTAAATACTGTGACTACCAAAAAAGAACAGAATAAAAAATTGAGGGGAAAAAAAGCCTCACAGTGTCCCAAACTGAGACCTAGAAGAGGTAAGGAATTTGCTCAAGTCACACAGCTAGTAAGCGGGTAAGTCTGAACCTGAGCCCAGAAAGACTGGGAGATTCTCTATAGGAATAACTGTGAGGAAAACAAAACCGTCTGCCATCTTGATTTAGGAATGCAAAGGTTTAGGCTTAATGAACCATGAACTAAAATTTTAGTTAAGACTCATGAACTTTCTGTATATATGATGGGACTCCATCCCTCAGGAGGTTACACACTCCCTGGGTCGGTGTCCCAGACAAAAATGACACTTATCCACGTGTGACCTGAACACACACTCTTCCATTCCAACCAAACGATGACCTCATGCCACCCAAGGCCAGGAATGTGAGCTGAGGAGGAGAAAATAACAACTTGCTTTCACTTTCCGAACGCAAGCGCTGCAGCCCAAGACGGCTCTCCTCACTCCGCATTCTCTACGACTTGAGAGGGCCCTCGGTGTGCCAGACAGATTAAACACGTGGTGAATTTGATACAGTCATCCCTGGGAGGGGGTTTTTCCATTGCTCTCTAAAGCAATGAAGTCTGGACTGGCAGAGACAGTTGAACAGAGAGAGTGACTACATAAGCAGAGTCCTTGGAGGTTAGAATACAGTCTGTCTATGAGGGGAAGGCATTTTGCCTGTAGTCTGTCTGGATTTCTAATATCTGCTGCAGACTATTACTCGTGCAGGCTAGACTCTTGAACTTCTTTGAACTGTTTTACATTTAATCAGAATCACCCCCGTCCACCCCAGCTCACCCCCAGAAAGCTACAAAATCCCACCTGGTTACTTGATCTAGATGATTTTAAACTTTTAAATGATAGTTTACCCAGAATACAGACACCCAACATGGAAAATATGCGTAATAGGTTTGAAATGGACTCAAACAAAACCAAAAATGCAATTGCTATGCATATCATGAAATCGTGAGAATTAAAAATCAGCCATGGACTTAGTGTTCATTTCCTTTAGATTTTCTGCTAACATATCAGCTATCCTAGATTTCATAGAAATACCATGGAAAAAAATGGAATAACTTAATTTCTATAGGACCATTTCGATCTAATTTTACGAGGCCCACAGCTTACACATTAATGTGTAAGTTAATTATGTGTAATAAATTATGTGTAGCATAATTCTGTATGTTAAAATGTCACCTGATTTTATCTGTGACCTTCACAAAAAGCAGATGTCATGATGTAAGAAACCACACCTATCTGAAGAGTCCAGGACTCTCTCTTTACCTTGCTCCTCCACAAACATATTTTCTGGGCATTCACTTATTTTAGCCTTTCAGCAAATCTATATTATGTTTTTAACTCAGAGTTTTCTATTTCAGTTTTCTGGGCTCTCTGGATGGAAATGCTTTCCTCTAACAGCCCTATCCTGGGATTACAATTGAAGCCAAATTGGAAATGTGAGGTGGTATGCAGGTTCCAGAATCGTCAAAATTCCCCATTCCAACCACACATAAATTCCTAAACTTGTTTCAAGCAGAGAATCCGGGAAGCAGAGTCCCCTGTGTTCCTTCTTCTACACTCAGAGGGCAGGTGGCATATTTCCACCTCGGGGCAGGGAGGGAATTGAGACCCATAATTGCACAATCTGAAAGGGAAAAAAAAAAGAACAAACATTTACCTAGGCCAAGAGAATGTTGCCACAAACCTGTCACCAAGAGAGCCGCCAGAATTTTTCAAAGTGCCAAAGAAAGTAAATCTTGAAAGCAAAGCCTCTTTGGTGCTTTCGGTTTGAAAGTTACTTATTAATTTCCTCTTGCCCTTTTCGGGCCGTCTGAAAGTAAGAGCTTTACCAGTCACTCACAACAAATAGAACCCAGGCCAGGGGACTGCAAGACAAAAGGCCTCAGCAAACCACAGCCCTGTGTAAATCTAGTCTGGACACATGTCCTGCACCAAACTTCCACACTGAGGAATATTCAAGAATACTTGAGGCTTTTGTTTTGTCTATTTCTTTAAAAAGATGGTGTTTCAAAGTCAGATGAAGTTGAGAAATTTGGGAGGTGGTTAAGGTGGAGGTTTCTTCCAAGGAGATCAGTTCCATATTAGACATCCTCAGGATAAGACAAGAGTCTAACATATCCCAGCAACGACTGTGTGGTGGTATGCAAACTTCACCACTGGGCCTGCATGATCTTTCACTGCCCAGGCTTCACTCCTTTGGGATTTTAGTGGAGCAAGAATAAGGGGAAGCAGAGAAAATGAGATAAAAACAAGGCGTAGGTTATGAACAACCCCCATACATCCTGGATTTCCTATCACCTGCATTCCTGTCATCTCTCCAGTTGTTCCCCCAAAGATAGTCATACCTGACAGGTAGTATGTCTCCATTGTTAACTAGGAAAATTAAAATTATAAACTGGGTGCAGTTTGTAAAAGACAGGATGCAGTTTAACTGCTCCTTGAGGGCAATGACTATAGTGGATTCATCCCTGGATTTCTAATGCCTTATCTGACACATGGCAAATAAAAAGGACTCTGTATAAGTTGAATGAAAGAATAAACTGAAAAATGACTAAGCTGATGAAAAGCAAGATAAATATGGTGTGTGTGTGTGTGTGTTTGCTGTAAAGCGGCAGTCACTGAACTGCTAATACCATACCATCCAGTCCACCAACTGCTCTTATCCCTCATAGTTCCAATCTTATTGATGTGACTCTCAATGCCTTTATCCTTGATATAAAGATGGCTAGTTGCTGACTTTAATATTTCATCGTGCATACTCAGTTGCTCAGTCAAATCCAACTCTCTGAGANTAAAGCAGAAATAGATGTTTTTCTGGAACTCTCTTGCTTTTTCCATGATCCAGCGGATGTTGGCAATTTTTGTCAAAGAAAATCTGTCCTCCACTTTGTAAGTTTTCGTTTTGTTAAGTGCTGCTCTAATTGTGCTATTCTCTTGTAGAAAATCCTCAAGAAAACACATTTTATAACAGGCCAAAGTCAAATTACTTCATGAGACAATCAGTACTTTTCCTCAGTTCAGTTCAGTTCATTCACTCAGTCACATCCGACTCTTTGCAACCCCATGGTCTGGAGCACGCCAGGTCTCCCTGTCCATCACCAACTCCTGGAGTTTACTCAAACTCAACTCCATTGAGTCAGTGATGCCATCCAACCATCTCATACTCTGTCATCCCCTTCTCCTGCCTTCAGTTTTTCCAAACATCAGGGTCTTTCCAAATGAGCCAGTTCTTTGCATCAGGTAGCCAAAGTATTGGAGTTTTAGCTTCAGTATCAGTCCTTCCAATGAATATTCAGGATCGATTTCCTTTAGGATGGACTGGTTGGATCTCCTTGCAGTTCCCTTTCTATTTGCCATGAAGTGATGGGACCAGATGCTATGATCTTAGTTTTCTGAATGTTGATTTTTAAGCCAATTTTTTCACTCTCCCCTTTCACTTTCATCAAGAAGCTCTTTAGCTTTTCTTCACTTTCTGCCATAAGGGTGGTGTCATCTGTATCTCTGAGGTTATTGATATTTCTCCCGGCAGTCTTGATTCCAGCTTGTGCTTCTTCCAGCCCAGCGTTTCTCATGATGTACTCTGCATAGAAGTTAAATAAGCAGGGTGACAACATACAGCCTTGATGTACTCCTTTCCCAATTTGATACCAGTCTGTTGTTTCATGCCCAGTTCTAACTGTTGCTTCTTGACCTGCATACAGATTTCTCAGGAGGCAGATCAGGTGGTCTGGTATTTCCATCTCTTTCAGAATTTTCCACAGTTTGCTGTGATCCAAACAATCAAAGGCTTTGGTAGTCAGTAAAACAGAAGTAGATGTTTTTCTGGAACTCTCTTGCTTTTCTGATGATCCAACGAATGTTGGCAATTTGATCTCTGGTTCCTCTGCCTTTTCTAAATCCAGCTTGAATATCTGGAAGTTTATGGTTCATGAACTGTTGAAGCCTGGCTTGGAGAATTTTGAGCATTTCTTTGCTAGCATGTGCTGCTGCTGCTGCTAGCATGTGAGATGAGTGCAATTATGCAGTAGTTTGAGCATTCATTGGCATTGCCCTTCTTTGGGACTGGAATGAAAACTGACCTTTTCCAGTCCTGTGGCCACTGATGAGTCTTCCA